>CM060667.1:17266810-17634310 GCA_030686955.1 Odontamblyopus rebecca
TGAGGCAGAGACTCCACACCCACCCGGAGAGGGCAATCCACCTTTTGCCGGTCGAGAACCATGGCCTTGGATTTGGAACAGCTGATTCTCATCCTAGCCACTTCACACTCGGCTGCAAACCGCCCCAGTGCACACTGCAGGTCCTGGCTCGATGGAGCCAACAGGACAACATCATCCGCAAAAAGCAGAGATGAGATCCTGTGGTCCCCGAACTGGACCCTCTCCGGCCCCTGGCTGCGCCTAGAAATTCTGTCCATAAATACAATGAACAGAACCGGTGACAAAGGGCAGCCCTGGCGGAGTCCAACATGCACCGGGAACAAGTCTGACTTACTGCCGGCAATGCGAACACAGCTCCTGCTCCGGTCATACAGGGACCAGACAGCCCTTAGCAAAGGGCCCCGGACCCCATACTCCCGGAGCACCCCCCACAGGGCACCACGAGGGACACGGTCGAATGCCTTCTCCAGGTCCCCAAAGCACATGTCCGGTCACCGAGGCCCCTGCCTTCGACCGCCGCCCAGATCTCTCCGCACCCGACCCCTATGGCTCCTCTCGCGGGTGGTGGGCCTACCAGAGGGCGGCCCCACGTTGTTCCTTCGGGCTGGGCCCGGCTGGGCCCCATGGGGAAAGGCCCGGCCACCAGGCGCTCGCCGGCGTGCACCCACCCCAGGCCTGGCTCCAGGGTGGGGCCCCGGTGTCGCCATTCCGGGCAATGTAACTGGCCTTTGAATGTTTATCATCATAAGGGTCTTCTGAAATTATGCTCAATATACTAAAATAAATTTGCTTCACTGAAGAAAGATTGATCATTTAATGAACACAGAAAGGTCAGATTTAGGCAAGACAAAAGTCTTGTCGCCTACAGAAAATTGAACAAATAATTTACTTCAAAGACAAAAATAAGTTGCATAACATCAGTGAATTAAGTAGTGGTGCTGTGAGATCCATATTTAATATCTTGTATGACGTCCATGAGCTTGAAGGACTGCATCCATGTGGTTCGATAATGATTCATACAATTTGTTGATGAAGTCATCAGGAATAGCAAAGAAAGCGTCTTACATGCCTCCCAGAGTTCATCAAGATTCTTTGGTTTTGCCTTCCATGCTTTCTCTTTCATTCTACCCCAGACATGCTCCATGATGTTCATGTCTGGTGACTGGGCCAGTCCTGGAGCACCTTGATCTTCTTCGCCTTGAGGAACTTTGATGTAGAGATAGAAGTATGCGATGGAGCACCATCCTGCTGCAAAATTTGACCCCTTTTATGGTTGGAAATGTAAGAGGTGCTAATACTTCTTGATATTTTAGGCTATTGATATTTCCTTCACCCTGCAAATGTCTCGCACACCCCCATACTGGATGTAACCCCATCCATCCATCCATCTTCTCCCGCTTAATCCGGCTGGGTCGCGGGGGCAGCGTGCTACCCAATACTCATAGCACCTGACCCCCCCTATGAACCCCTCTGCAGGTGGTGAGCCCACAGGAGGGTGGACAACATGGTCCTTGATGTTAGTTCATAGGGGTGCGGGCATGTTTTGGGTTGATGGGGGAAACCGGAGTACCCGGAGGAAACCCATCCAGACACGGGGAGGAACATGCAAACTCCACACAGAAAGGCCCGGGCGACCCGGGGATCGAAACCGCAACCTTCTTGCTGTGATGTGACCGTGCCGCAGGATGTAACCCCAGACCATGATTTTTCCGCCACCAAACTTAACTGTTTTCTGGGTGAATCATGGATCCATGCGGGCTCCAGTAGGTCTCCTGCAATATTTGCGGCGGCTGTGATGTAATTCAAGCGAGGATTCATCTGAGAAATCCACCTTCTGCCACTTTTCCAGTGTCCATCCTTTTAGCAGGCTGTGGGCCTTGGCAAATGCCACACGGTTTTTTAATTGCCTTTTGTTTAGTGCTGGTTTCTGTGCACTGATTCAACCATGGAGGCAATTTCGAGACAGAATTCTACAAACTGATCTGGTTGACACAGGGACTTGAGGTGACCAGGCCTGGTGGAGCTCTGCTGCAGTGGAAAAGGGGCTGGCCTTGGATTTTCAAATCAACAAACGGTCCTCCCGAGCAGTTGTCTTGCGGGGTCTGCCGGACCTGGGCTTGTCAAAAACATCTCCGGTCTTTTCAGATCTTTTTCTTATTCTTTGTACTTGACGCTGAGACACATTGAAGGTCTCAGCCACCTCAGCAGTGGATCTGGTCTTCAGCCTCTTGATAATTAACGCTTTGGTCTCAGGGTAGATCTTAGGCAGGCTGTCAGAGGTCAAGTTGCAGTTGATGTGAAGGTCTGGTGTGCTGGGGTTCTTTTTATACACACCCACTAAGTGACTGATCAGTAACTGATCACAGGTGAGGCTGTAATCTAGGATTGGGTGCATCATATGACAAGGCCACAAGACTTTTGTCTTGCCAAAATCTGACCTTTCTGTGTTCATTGAATGATCAATCTTTCTTCAGTGAAGCAAATTTATTTTAGTATATTGAGCATAATTTGGGAGGGTTTTAGCTTTCATATGAGACATTTCTAAAACCAATCGATTAATTTAAAGTCAGGTTATAAGCTTTTGTTTCTACAAAATGGATAAGCGACAAGACTTTTGTCAAGGACTGTAGAATGTAGTGATGTCATCTGAAACCCAGCAATTTATGTTTACATTCCAAAAGGTTGTGCGAGATGCTGCTGTGAGAGGCTGTGCCAGTTCTACAGACTGTTGAGCCAGATCAATATTACTGTTTCAATAAACAAAATGTAAAGCAAAACACTATGTATGTAGGTTATAGCTTCTTATAAAATATCCACCTCAATTACTTCAAAAAATAAAATAAACATTAGCACGTCCATCCTATATTGTGCAATTTTTTTGCACAATATAGGATGGATCATGTGTCCCCTTCAAAATCTTACCTGGAGTTTGTTTCATTCACCCGTTTAATACAATATTGAGGCTGAGTTCTTCTCTCAAACAAAAAACACTCACCTTTTGCTGTCATGTGGTAATACCTTTTTAAATTGTGTACACTTTCACTAGAATCATTTGGATTATTTCAGACCTTGTCCAATCTCTATTGAATTAAAGGTAAAAGTTAGCTGTTAACTTGAAATCTACCCTTATGTGACTTCACGAGGCATCACAGAGATTTTTGAGCTTTGGGGATGTAGGCAGATTAATAAACCAGAATTACTCAAATTTACTGTATGCAACTAAACACAGGAGCTGTTACCTGTGTTTTGTTGCATTCATACAGTAAATTTGAGTAATTATAACATGGATTAAAGCTCATTTTGTAATATATTGTGTTATATATAACCTTTAAAATATACATGACCTTATTCCGTCCGCACACTTTTACCTAAACTGCACTTTGTTTGTGGTGACATCTCAAGTTAAGCGCAAATTTGAGAAATGTTTGCTGATAAAATATGATATCATGTAGGCTGATCTGTCTTAAATGTTCATTGTTCATGTGCACCAACCAGTCAACAATGCAGAATTCTCAGAGAGGCTTTAAAGGGCTCCATATACCAGTACTTTTCAGAGTACTTATATAGCAGCAAACTCTCATTTCTAACGCTGACATTAATAACTCAGGTAACAGTACACTTCAACTACTTGTTGAAACAGAGATTCATATAGTATAATGGATTACCTCCATGTATGTGTAAAAGCAGTAGCCTATAAATCATCTGAGCTCTACAAATAAAACTGACATTGAAGCATGACAAATTCACTGGATTGGATCAGGACATTACATAAGGGTTAGATTAAGCAATCCAAATAAAGAATTAGCTACATACTGATCTTGGACTGCAGATTTCTATTCAATGAGCTGAGTTAAAGTGGTGACTTTTATATATATATGCTAAAAAGTAAATGTAAAAAGTTGCAATTATAAAGTTGTTATTTTGTATTAGGATATATGTTTAATATTTTGTTTAGAATTGAACGGGTATCTGCATAGACATTTTTATCATGTTAAACATGTTCATATCACTGTATTTGAGTCATGTGTTTGGCCTTGTTTGGCGGTGAGTCGGAGGTCTTATGGAGGTCTAATGGAGGTGGGTGGGGGTGACCTGAAATCAAGTGATTGGTTTTCATAAACTTTTATCACACATCTGACCTATTGTCATTCAACTGCTCCCTCTGTCCTGCCTCACCCTAACTCTGTACTGGTGTAGGGTGACCAGATTGTCAAAATTCTAAACTGGGCCACACCTGGGTGGGGATGTTTGGCATAAATGAAATAGAGCGTGTAACATTGTTGATTCTCATGTCATTCATAATCTGAGAGGCTTCTGTAGCTGCATTTTATTGCTTTATGGTAATTTGCAAACACATTTTTTCTGACACAAATAACAATTTCCAGGTCCCAGATTCATCAAAAAATTGTGAGCCTTGATTTGGTCCTGGTTTAGACCTGATGTAGTCCTCATTTAGTCTTACATTAGTCCTTGCTTAGACCTGATGTAGATCAAATTGGTCCAAAATAGGGGCATTTGGAACATTTCTTGTATAAAACTATGACAAATCAGTGGTTTTGGATTAATCTGCTGGGACAGGGGACACAGGCCTCAAAACTGGGACTGTCCCAGGGAAACAGGGACATTTGGTCAACCTACACTGGGGGCATGTTACTGCTATAGGCTAATGAATGGATAACTACAGTGCTGTGTGCTGTACTTGCTGGATAACTACAGTGCTGTGTGCTGTACTTGCTGTTATGGCAAGTTCATCTTCAAGTCAAAGTGTATCCGATGACCAGGCCTTAAGCCTGCTTTTTCTTTATCAGTATAATCAAGTGATAATGTAGTGATTAATCTTATACAGTATAGCTGGTCACCCTAGACAAAGAAGGTTTTTGTGGCTTTTGTTTCCGTGAGATTGTCTTTCAGTGAGCTCTGTAGTCGCTGCTATAATGTTGTATAAAATATTGACTACTTAGCTCTTTGTGTTGCATTTTTGTATGAAAAAAAATAAAGTTTGATTGATACTAAAACCTGTGAATCTCATACTATAATTCTGTAACTTCTGCTTCTGCATTTGTAGAGAAAGAGGAACTAGTCTGTGGCTTTCGTTTCGGTGGGAATGTCTTTTCGTGAGCACTGTAGTTTATTCACGTGACGCTCAACCCGGAATTTTGCACGTAAACAAAAAACAAACCCGGGGGCGTCCGATTATGACACATTATGAACGGGGAGATGTCGACACCTCTTTTTCCTCCACACACGCGGGGTTAGAGCGGTGTGAGAGATGATTTAGACACTTCGATTCCCTCATTTGCGCTCTGTTTTGGGGTTAGCTTGTTTATTTTACTTCTCTGATCGCTCTTCTGATTGACCATGGAGCAGACCAGCAGTGTCAACGCGGATCCTAGCTCCCCCTCTGACCGTATGTATTCTTTTCTGTTTATTTTATTTTTTTGTCAAGATTTTAGAATGATTAATTTAGTATTTCTTGTACAAAGCTTGTGGATTGTTTTTGATACCAAAATTCCAGTGGGGGAGAAGGTCTATTGGAGGTTTTCAGATTCCAGAATGTGGTGAGATCATAGTTCCGTATGGGAGCAAGAGAGAGATTTTCCTATTCATTGCATTGTACTTTGCCAAGAAATCTCACAAATATTGAACCTGGTATTTTCAATTATTCATTAAACCAAAGAACTCACTGTATTTACAACATACTTTTGCATATTAACAATATTAAGTTTAGCTGCCCCCATCTGTATTAATTAATATTCAATCAAACAATCAAACTTTATTTGTATATAGCACTTACATTTGAAATAGCACATATATTTGAAATGTAGCACTTTCAACAGAAGCTTCACATGCAAAAGAAAAATGACAATGATTGAAAACAACCCCAAAACCCACCCCATTTTTTCATCTATATTTACAGCAGTTTAGTTTATGTAATTTAAATTAAACTGGTTTCAATTAAAAGTTAAATTAAGAAGATTTTGAGTTTAAAAACTAAAAAAAAAAAAAAAAGAACACTCACAGTGGACCTCAGATTGAGAACCTGAGAGTCTGAGAGGGCTCATCTAATAAAAGCAGATCAAATAAATAAATAGGAATAAGAGCTTTATAAACCAATAAAAGAATTTTAAAATCTATGCTGAAGCTCACAGGAAGCCAGTGCACAAACTTCAGTAGTGGTGTGATATGCTTCCTCTTCCTTGGCCTGTAGAATGCTGTGATGCTATCTGAAACCCAGGAATAGAAATATTTAAAGTAGTCTTTTAGATCTATTTACAGGCAAGTGAGAAAACAATAAGTGATTAGGGCACTTAAAAGTATTGAAGATCAGATACTAATTGATACTAAAACTAGTATAGAAACTAAATAATCATTTTTCACAGGGTTGATACTAAAAAAGTCTCATTGACAGGACAGAAATGAACCTTTCTTGAATGTCTTTATAATGATCTTAAGCTGTATCAGAGCAAGTAGAAGAGCACATAGACTAGTATATGCCCATGGAGCACTATGGAACCTATCTGGACCACTGACTGGACACACATATAAGACCAGATGGGAATAGAAAAGAAATTGCTAGGATTTAGTGTTGAAAACTAGTATTTGAGTTTGAAATTGTATATGATCTTATCTCTGTTCTAGACAGCATTCACATATGCCTTATTCTGCCTCTTGTTTTTCCTCAGGATGCACCAAAGGGAGAAACTGGACTGGTTTTTGGTGAGTCTGTTTGAGTTGACATTGATGTTTTTCCAGTACATCACCTGATGACAGAATCAACACTTGTGTTTGTTACTCTGTTGACTCTCCACATTGTTTAACACCTCTGAATGTATTTATACAAACCTGTACTTGCATTTCTTTCTCACGAATGGTGTGCCCCAAGCAAATTTGGTCACATACGTCTGCAGAAGTTACAGGTTTTATATAACCAGTGGATAAGAGCCTGTGGAGACATGGACTTAATAGAAATAATTATATGAATTATTTAACTCTCTTAATGGAGCACTGTGTAACTTTCTGGGTGGAAAGTCTGCAACCATGGAGGTATTGTTGCTTTGTGTGGAATTTTTCACCCTATGATATTAAATTTATCTATTTCCATGGAGACCAAGTCAATTTACAGGTCTAATCTGTGGAGAAGTGGGCTTGATTACAGTAGAATGTGTTTTTTCAAGGTATTGTAAAAACACCTAATTTAAATAAGCAAGTTTAATGCCATACAGTGTGTGCAGAATTATTAGACAAGTTGTATTTTTGAGGATTAATTTTATTATTGAACAACTACCCAAAAAGACCCCAAAAGACTCACAAATATCGAAGCTCAATATTTTTGGAAGTTGGAGTGGGGCTTTTTTAGTTTTGGCTATCTTAGGAGGATATCTGTGTGTGCAGGTAACTATTGCTGTGCAGAATTATTAGGCAAATTAATAAAAACCAAATATATACCCATCTCATTTATTTTTGCCAGGCAAACCAATATAACAACTCAAAATTTACAAATAAACATTTCTGACATTCAAAAACAAAACAAAAACAAATCAGTGACCAATATAGCCACCTTTCTTTACAAGGACACTCAAAAGCCTTCCATCCATGGATTCTGTCAGCTTCTTGACCTGTTCACCATCAACACTGCAGCAGCAGCAACCACAGCCTCCCAGACACTGTTCAGAGAGGTGTACGGTTTTCCCTCCTTGTAGATCTTACGTTTCATGGAGGGAGCACAGGTTCTCTATGGGGTTCAGATCAGGTGAACAAGGGGCCATGTCATTATTTTTTCATCTTTTAGACCTTTACTGGCCAGCCACGCTGTGGAGTATTTGGAGGCATGTGATGGAGCATTGTCCCGCATGAAAATCATGTTTTTCTTGAAAGATGGTGACTTCTTCTTGTATCACTGCTTGGAGAAGGTGTCTTCTAGGAACTGGCAGTAGGACTGGGAGGTGAGTTTGACTCCATCCTCAACCTGAAAAGGTCCCACAAGCTCATCTTTGATGATACCAGCCCATACCAGTACCCCTCCTCCACCTTGCTAGCATCTGAGTGGAGCTTTCTGCCCTTTACTGATCCAGCCACAGGCCCATCCATCTGGCCCATCAAGACTCACTCTCATTTCATCAGACCATAAAACCTTAGAAAAATCAGTCTTGAGATATTTCTTGGCCCAGTCTTGACGTTTTATCCTGTGTCTCTTGTTTAGTGGTGGTTGTTTTTCAACCTTCCTTACCTTGGTCACGTCCCTGAGTATTGCACACCTTGTGCTTTTGGACACTTCAGTAACGTTGGAGCTCTGAAATATGGCAGAACTGGTGGCAAATGGCATCTTGGCAGCTTCAGCCTTCTTTTTTCAACGCGCTTCTTGCGACCCTGTTGGCTATTTGCCATGAAATGCTTGATTGTTCTGTGATCCCGCTTCAAAAGCTTGGCAATTTCAAGGCTGCTGCATCCCTCTGCAAGACATCTCACAATTTTAGAGTTTTCAGAGTCCGTCAAATCTCTCTTCTGACCCATTTTGCCAAAGGAAAGGAAGTTGCCTTATAATTATGCACACCTGATATAGGGTGTTGATGTCATTAGACCACACCCCTTCTCATTACCCAGTAGCACATCAGCTGATATAATTAATTGGTAGTAGGCTTTCAAGCCTATACAGCTCGGAGTACGACAACATGCATAAAAAGGATGATGTGGTCAAAATACTTATTTGCCTAATAATTCTGCACATAGTGTATTGTGGTACATTCCAGGGAAAGTTATCTCCCTAGCATATCTCCATGGACACAACCAGGTGATGGACTCTTACCAGAAAAGTTACATAGTGCATCTTTAAGGTCACACATGCTCAAATCAAATGATGTTTGAATGGATCTGATGACTGTGAAATGTTCTCACTAAAGTACAGAGTCAGTTTGACCACACTGTTTCTCTTCTCTTGTACCCCCCCCCCCCCCATCCCCTTTTTGCCCCCTCTTTCTGCTCCTTCTCTGCCCCCTCTCTCTGCCCCCTCTCTGCTGCCTCTCTGTCCCCTCTGTGCCCCCTCTCTCTGCCCTCTCTGCCCCCTCTGTGCCCCCTATCCTCCGCAGGGTGCTGGGGCTGTGTAATAACTTTGCGTACGTGGTCATGCTGAGTGCTGCACATGACATTCTGAAGAAACAAGAGAACCAGAACTCCACTGCATCTGTAAGAAAGCACATTAGTACCAGAATGGAGGCAACTGGAGGAACATAATGTCATTTCAATGTTCAAGTTCAAATGTTAGTAGAAAGTTAGATGTCTCAGAATATTATAAACTGTGAATAATCAAGGTGGGTTTGGCAAATCAAAACCATTCACCACCTGAACAGAGCGTGTGTCTCTCTGATTGGTTAATCCACCTGTCAATCATGCCGATCCGAAATTAGGATCTGACATGGCCATGTGAGTGATATCAAAACCTGTTTAGTGACAAGTACAATTGTATTTTGGCTACTATACACAATACACACTTTGAATGAAGGTAAATGTTGATATTTTAGTTTGAACTCATATACTTCTATACATATACGTTGAGCCATATTAGTTCTTCACGGCCTCCCACAAATATTACACTTTGTTTAACTATAATCCAATTTGGAGGGCTAAGATTTTTTTTACTATTTTAAAGCCATAGTATGTAACTTTTTTGACAAGAAATAGACAAAAATAAACTCATATTTTTTTCACTATGGGTATTTATTGTGCTGAAAACTATTCAAAAGAAATCTTACCTGACCTGAGTTCTCCTGCTTGTTTCCACGGTAATATTGTTTCTTTGGCTATAATGTTCCACACTATCGTGTAAACCTTATTGATCTCCATGGAGAATGTTCCAAAGTATGTTTAACTTTCTTTTTCCATAGAATCATGCCGGTGATTACATACCTACATCCAGAAAGTTACATAATGTAATGAAAAAAAAACAACTTTTGACATGATGACTTGTCACGTTAAAGTTCCCTGTATGTATATGAATGTAAACAGTTTAACTGCTTTATGTCCTTCAGGCCTCTGTCACTTCTGCACATGACCTCCAGGCTGGAAACAGCAGTAACAGCAGCCTGTACGACTGCAACCCCACCTCCACCGCGGTAAATACTTCAACTATGTACTACACACACATGTATTTTTTAAATCACAAGAAAAGGGCAAAAAGGCTTCTGTAAAGAGCTGAAAGATCTTGGTGCAAAGATGACTGCCTTTGAAACCTTTTCTACATCATATCAAGATGTTTGCAAGAACTCCCAAACAGAGGTGTCACAATATCAAATGTTAGCGTGATAATTATTGGGAGAAGAAATATTTTATTCATTTAACCAATCTAATACCATTCCTCTAGTGTCTATGTGACCATCTTTCTGAAATCAGACTTTATGAATGATGAAGTGAAGTTAATGCGACATAAACAGACAGATCAAACTGCACTGAGAAAATTATCATTTTGTAGTTCTGTGCTGTGTAATGCTCATTCCTGCCTTTTCCAGGCTGTGCTGTTGGCTGATATCCTCCCCACACTATTCATCAAGATGTTTGCTCCATTCGTCATCCACAAATTCCCATATGCGTAAGACTTTACATTGGCAGTTTTATAAAGCCAAACTGTTTCCTTCACTGAGTCTTAACAGTATTAGTAACTGTAACTATAACACATATAATAATGTTGTGATATTCCTGCAGATTTCGAACTCTGTTCTGTGCGCTGACGGCTGGTGCTAGCTTCCTGATGGTGTCCTTCTCCTCTGCTCTTTGGATGAGCTTCCTGGGTGAGGACTTCTATCAGAGCAAACCTCTGTGTGTAGAAGGAGGTGGAATGTAGTTTTGAATTAGTTTAAAGTGGAACTTAACACTAAACACACTTTATTGCTACTAAAGTCTTTGTATGGAGTTGTAGTTACATTGTCTTCTGTTCCTAGTCCCTTTGGTAATTGTTCTGCAAGCTCAGTATTTTTGCAGCTTTGTTCTCACCATCTCCAGTGGCCACTGTAATTTCAAGTACTATGTGACATCATGCAAGACTGTTGCTGATTACAAACACATGGTTGCAGGGACGGAGTTTGAAATGTGGATATGAATCACTAATTAATATTATACAAGATATCTGCTTTATTCTTGTTTACTTTTAATAATAGAAACAGCACATTAAGTTTAAGCATCCATGTGACATACACACATTGTTTAAACACACATAGTTTAAACTGAGCTGAGACTTGAATTTTCAAATGATAAAATAAATAAATACATAAAAGATGGAATTTACTGTCGAACTGTCAGAAAAATTGATATACTATTGGTTCAGGGTTAGTAATAAGATTTTTTACTGGTCTTTCTTGATATAAAATGGCTCATGTTTGGATAAGATTTGTTGACCTGGTTTATGGTTTATATCTCTATAATGACTGGGCCTATCCACATGAAACATAAACTGTCAGTATAAATATGAACATGAACACAACCTATTAACCTGTGAGTCTGTGGATGTATTTGGAACCCTGCATGAGGTGTGTGCATCTGTGCTGCAGGTGTGGTTCTGGCCAGTATCAGCTCTGGACTCGGGGAGCTGTCCTTCCTCGCACTCACAGTCTACTTCGACAGGTAACACCAGAGAGTGGAATCACAATACTAAGCACTACCAGTAAACCTAATATTAAAGGTGCACTGTGTAACTTCTGGTGGAGCAGCGTCCAACACCTGCTTGTCTCCACGATGAGATTTGACCAATATTTTCTAAGACGGAATTCCTCTGTCTACTGTACGCCAACAATGCACAAACTTCTATCTAAACTGTAGAGATAATTTAACACATTTTTGTTTGCCCAATTAAAGGTCATATAAAATGATCTCTTGTGAGCTTCAAGTCACGTTATTCACACTTTCATTTTATAACTCTTTATTATTGTCAGTCTAAATCTCCAAAGCTGACAATGCTCTGTTCAACCTTGTGATGTCATGAACTTGTAGTTTTCAAGTTGCCTTTTACCTGTAATTAGTTACAGATTGTCAATCCCAGATCCAGGGTTCCCACAGTCCCTGGACTGGAAAAGTCATGGAAGCTGAAAATGCAATTTTCCAGTCCTGGAAAAGTCATAGAATTTTGTAAATTCAGTGGAAGAAGTCATGAAATTTTAGTATCTCTTTCACACAACTTCAGCGTTCTGTTAAGTTCTGTAGTGATTATTTCTGAACATCTGCGCAGCCGCTCCAGCACGACAATACACAATAAGGTGGTTAGTTTAAAAGAGACACAATACACATTAGTTTTAATGTGAAAAACTATAATACCAAAGCATAAGGTGAGTGGAAAGGGTTCACATTTTATATTTAGCCCTAAAAGTATGTTAAATTCTACACATGTAGGTGCCGTAAAGTCATGGAAAATTCACTTTAGGTCATGAAAAAGTCATGGAAAAATGTTGAAATTTTGTCAGTGAAAAAGAGTGGGAAACCTGCAGATCTGAAATTATCCAAATATTTCTAGTGCAGGAGTATGGAGTTTAAAAACACAGTGGAGCACTTCCTGTATTACCACATGACATTAGTAGGTGGAAGTGTTTTCCGTTTGAGAGAAAAACAAAACCTAAATGTGCAGGTTTGTGTGTTAAACATGAGTGAATGAAACAAAGCACAACTCCAGGTCTGTTTGTGATGAGGAAATGACTTTAGAACATAGAAAATGGTGTCATATGGGCAAGATTAACGTTGATTTTAAAAAAAAATAAAGGCCTTCTGTCATCTCTTTTTATTAGTTTAATCTGTTCTTGATCTGTTCATCCCTCCTCTTCCTCAGGGATGTGGTGGGGGGCTGGGGCTCTGGTACTGGAGGGGCCGGAGTGCTGGGGGCCCTGCTCTACTCTGGTCTCACTCAGCTGGGCGTAACACCACGGCTCACACTTCTCATCATGCTCGTCATACCAGCCGCCATGGTACTCAGGTAAGAAATGTACTCCAATACTTACTAGACTCACTTTTTAATACATCTGTACTTCTTAGAGTAGTTTTCAGACATCATACTTGAATATTTTGATTGAAGTAACAGTCTAGAAGTGACAAAAACTTTATCTTGACAATAAATGACTGGAACTTTTGTGTTTCTTGCAGCGCTCCTTCACACATGATTTAATTTAGTCTCATTTTTGTGTCTGTTCTTTGGAAATACCAGATTTTATGCATTAATTACTGTTTGGTCCTTTATTACTTTAACTTCAAATTCTAAATGAAATGTTCCTCCCAGACACTTTTAAAATTACGTTTGTATTTTGACTTACTTCTTGGACCACTACTTTGTATTTCTACTCTTGGAACATCTTGGAAGTCGTTTTGGAAGTCATTTTTTAGTCCAAAGAAGAAAAAAAAATCCAATTCCAGAGCGTTCAAAACATGCCTGCGATATTATAAATGAGCATTATGCAAAACTAGTGCCATTACACACATGACCCTTTAGCCGTGCTCGAGTTGTATCAAGAAACTGTGAACTGTATGTTGTGTGTGCAGTTACTTCTTCCAGCTGGTGACTCCTCCCTCTCTGCCCCAGTGGAGGACAAGGGACCCCCAGTGCACACGTCTGTGTGCAGAGGAGACAGAGGGGCTGATGGACTCTGCAGAGGACGACGACGAGGACAGAACCACACCCAGTAAGTTCACTGCTTTGAGTAGGCCTGTGTGAGAAATCTGTATGAACCTGTGTGGTCACTATTAGCAATTAAAAAATCTGTATTTGGTTAGTGAGTGTGACCCACCCAAACATGCACTGTAGGTGTGAAAAGGGGTGTGTGTGTATGTGTGTGTCTGTGTGTGTCTGTGTGTGTCTGTGTGTCTGTGTCTGTGTCTGTGTCTGTGTCTGTGTATTTGTGTGTGTGTGTGAGAGAGAGAGTGAGAGAGAGAGTGTGAGAGAGAGTGAGAGAGTGTGAGAGTGTGAGAGAGTGTGAGTGAGAGTGAGAGAGTGTGAGAGTGTGAGAGAGTGTGTGAGAGTGTGAGAGAGTGTGAGAGAGTGTGAGTGTGTGTGAGAGAGTGTGAGAGAGTGTGAGAGAGTGTGAGAGAGTGAGAGAGAGTGTGAGAGTGAGAGAGAGTGTGAGAGGAGAGAGAGAGAGAGAGAGAGAGAGAGAGAGAGAGAGTGAGAGAGTGAGAGAGTGAGAGAGTGTGAGAGTGTGTGAGAGTGTGTGAGAGTGTGTGAGAGTGTGTGAGAGTGTGTGTGAGAGTGTGTGAGAGTGTGAGAGAGTGTGAGAGTGTGAGAGAGTGTGAGAGTGTGTGAGAGAGTGTGAGAGTGTGTGAGAGTGTGAGAGAGTGTGAGAGAGTGTGAGAGAGTGTGAGAGAGTGTGAGAGAGTGAGAGTGTGAGAGTGTGAGAGTGTGAGAGAGTGTGAGAGAGTGTGAGAGTGTGAGAGTGTGAGAGTGTGAGAGAGTGTGAGAGAGTGTGAGAGAGTGTGTGAGAGTGTGAGTGTGATGGTGGTGGTCAGAGGGACTGATGGCGCAGATTAGCTTGGCAGTCTCGCTTCCATCAGTCCCGTTCAGGGCAGCTGTGGCTACAACTAGCGTTGCAAAGCGGTGGAAAATTCCCATGGAAACTTTGGTACAGGGAATTTTCTAATTAGTAACTTTGCACAGGAATTTAAGGGAATTATTGTAACAAAAATACAAACATTTTATTTTGTCATCAGCAAAGGGAGATAATTAACACACGACTCTGATTTATTTGTCAGAACTTTATCAATGATCAAATATCCTCCACCTCATATATCCTCTAAACTGACTTGACTGCCTGTCGTCCTTTAGTTGGAATGTGTGCTGTCAGTGGTCTGTATTTGTTGTTGTGTGCTCAGAAAAGCAGTTCTACCTCTTCAGAATTCTAGAATTCTGAAGAGGTAGAACTACCGGCTTTGAAAAGCCGGCCATACCGGCTTGTCAAAGCCTGATCCCGTCAGATCTCAGAAGCTAAGCAGGGTCGGGCCTGGTTAGTACTTGGATGGGAGACCACTGGGAATTCCAGGTGCCACAGTGGGGCGCGAGTGGCAAAAACTGTCGTAGTGTCCTTAGACAAAGCACATCACCCACATTGCCTAGTATGAAAGTGGTGTGTGTGTGTGAATGGTGGTGGTGGTCGGAGGGGCCGGTGGCGCAGCTTGGCAACCTCGCTTCCATCAGTCTGCCCCAGGGCAGCTGTGGCTCTGTAAAGCGTCTTTGAGTGTCCTGAAAAGCGCTATATAAAACTGATGCATTATTATTATTATTATTAGAAGTTCTTGTGCCTGTGACAGAGGGACACAAAATGCATGTTGGGGGTGTAGCTTCACTGGCTCTTCAGAAAATAGTGTGCTTTGTCCATATGAGCAAGGAACAGCAGCTATACACTACTTTATTCACATAAATCTATCTGCTGCAGCCAAGACTGTGCTACAATATTGTGCTACATTTTTTTCTACCAACTTTTCTGATGTCCCTAACCTTCAACTTTGATCATTCCCAGTTTATTCCTATTAATTCCTAAAAATTCCCATGGAAAGTTTCCAGCTTTGGAATTTTGCACCCCTACCTACAACAGTAGTTTACACCACCGGGTCTGGAGTGAGTGAAGAATGCTCTGTTAATAATGCTGTGTAAAGCGTCTTTGGGGACACGTGTCTGTGAAAAGTGCTTTAGAAATAAACTTACTTCATTTTACCATTTGAAATTCTGAGTATCATAGCAACCAAAGTGCAAAGTTGGTGAAGGTTTGGCCACTTCTCTCCTGCTCCACAAGTCTGGCAAAATCACGTAGAGCGGCTTAATACAAACATCTGAAGACCAAAATGATGAGCCTGACAGCAGCAGTTACAAAGGGTTTGCTAATACTAACAAAGTTCATCCACATGTTTTAAAGCTGAAGTTGATCTCAAGCCTGAAGCAGTAGACAAAAGGAAGAGCCAGAATCAGAGAGTTCCGAGTTCTGGCCTGGTCGTTGTTTAACTCTGTGGTGTTTCCATAGGGAGCGGTGTGAGGGCGAAAGGACCTCTAACTTTCACTGAGAAGATCCAAGTGTTGAAGGTAAGGATGAACCCCCCCCCCCCTCTTCTCTGTGCTCTGTGTATGATCTCACATTGCCCTTGTACTCATGAGCAGGGCCTATTCAAGTTTGTGGTTCCTCTGGGGCTGGTCTACTTCGCAGAGTACTTCATAAACCAGGGATTGGTGAGTTTCTGTTATCCTCTGTTATCGCTGAATGAACGACTTTAATATTCTGGACTCATCAGAGAAGAATATGTATCTTTTTCCAATCTCATGGTATGGGGTTGTTGAATATGCATTTTAAAAAGGTTCAAAAATTTGTATTTGTTTGGCATTACACAGTTAATTTTACAGATTGATAAACAATAATAGTCAGATTGAATTCTACAATAAATTAATGTTTAAAATGCTGTTTAATACCTGTATTTCTTATTTTAAACCAGAAAAAGTATAATTTTCTTTCAGTTGTAGCGCCAGATATTTTTACCCATAGATGGCGCTCGTGCTCTAGTCTTTGAAAATTTATTTCAATAGAAACCTTGTTACATTTTAATTATTAGACGTTAGAACTTGTTACTTGTTAGCGAGACAATGTGCCTTGTAACGAAGAAATTATTTGACACTGGCAGCATTTTTTTTTTACAATAAAGCCATTGAAATCGCTCGGACATTTTTCATTTCATTCTTGGAGTTGTAACTGAATCCACATCAGGGGTACTGGCAGATATCAAATATTGTAAATAAAAAGGTTATTGTTGGAGAACATTCTGATGAGCTCAAATCACTCCCCAATTCAAAACCAACAATGTTTAACTTGAAAAATTTTCTGTGGCTGTTTCAGATGGAGCTCCTGTATTTCCCTGGCATTTTCCTGTCTCACGCTGAACAATATCGCTGGTCAGTCCCCATAAATTCTATTTATTCCAATATTCCTGTATATAACACAAATGTGCGTGTCTGTATACGTGTGTGTGCAGGTACCAGACCCTGTACCAGGTGGGAGTGTTCGTGTCACGCTCGTCTCTGTGCTGCTTTAAAGTCCGTAAACTCTGGCTCTTCTCTGGGCTGCAGGTGAGCACAGAAACCTGCAACTAAACAATTGTATTACTTTTTATCTTAGCTTTTCAAAAACAGACCTGGAATAGTGTTTTGTTTCATTTGCTCAATTTTTTTGCCCTGTTGCTTTATATAATTAAAAATCTTGCTGCCCTTCTCATTGTTGCCACCAGATTTTACTACCTTGAAATTCTTTTTTTTCTAATTCCATAACTGTTACCTAACAACCATAATGTTAACATCTAAATTGCACAAGTAGTAAATAATGAGAGTCATAAAAATAAATGACAACACCTTTATTTTGTTAAATCAGTTTTTAAACTGCCTTATTTCGGCATAAATTATGTGTGCATTTTGGATGGCGTTTTCTGTGTTGATGACACAGGCAGAGGGATTCTGGTTTAAAACTCCGCGCTACTTCCTTTATGTTTGTACTTTCCTTCTCAACTCTTTTTCCACAAACTGTCACTTAACTGATGCAAAACTATAATAAATAGGGTTAGGGTTCTATCCACCAAACCAAGGCACAATTAGAAAAACATAAAAACCTGTCATAAACTACTGATAACCTACTTTGCACATCACGCTGGGGTGTTTTACATGTACAGTTGTGCTCATAAGTTTACTTCCCCTGGCAGAATTTATGATTTCTTGGTCCAGAAGCTGCACATGGGACGTACTTGGATATTCCAACATGATAATGACCCAAAACACAAAGGCAAGTGGACCTGTCATTGGCTCCAGAATAAAGTGAAGGTTCTGGAGTGTTCGTCTCTTCTGACCTCAGTATCACTGAGCCTCTGGGGAGATCTCAAACTGCAGTTCATACAAGAGCCCAAGAATTTACACGAACTGGAGCCTTTTGCCAAGAAGAATGGGCAGGTTTACCATCAGAGAGAATAAAGAGCCTCATCCACAACTAACACAAAAGACTCCAGATCTTATTGGGTCATTTTTGTAGTTTCTGTTTCATTATGGTTTAAAGAGGAAACACAGTTGTTTGATAATAAATGGCTTCACCCAAGCACTAACCATGTGTGAAAGAAAAGTTTTTGTGTTATCATTCATAATCTCTGAAAGATGGACAAGAAATCAGTTAAATTCTGTCAGGATATGGAAACTTATGAGCACAACTGTATGTGTATGTTGGAATGTTCGGAAGTTACCATGGTGACACAATGCACTTAATACACACGCTGTCAAAAAGATTTTTAAAGAAACTAATCAGCTCTCCTGTTGTAGCTCCTGCTCGGTCAGTTCTTTATGACGATTGTGTTAAAATAAAGCCCAAATTAAAGTCTAACAGAGCCTCAAGACAGCAGTGCCTCCAGTTGTCATCAGCATTCTTTGGGGTCGTAATACTATCAGCTGCAAAGTATCAGGAGGGATTCTGTGATGTTCTGAATGCTTAAATAACATGTTTCCTGTTTTTCTTCTGTATTAAGACGTGTCATGTGATGTCCACAGATACTAAACACTGTGCTGCTGATGTTTGCCGTGTCGTACCGGTTCATTCCCTCTGTTTGGATCGTTTTTGTCATTATCCTGTACGAGGGGCTTCTGGGGGGGGGCGCCTATGTCAACACGTTCTACTTTATCAGCAAAGAGGTGAGTGTCAGCTCCCTCTAGTGTTCACAGGAGGTAGTGAATGCTCATTGTTTATGTTTATTTACAGAATAATAATGCATCAGTTTTATATAGCGCTTTTCAGGACACTCAAAGACGCTTTACAGAGCATTATTCATTCACTCCAGACCCTGGTGGTGGTAAACTACTATTGTAGCCACAGCTGCCCTGGGGCAGACTGATGGAAGCGAGGCTGCCAATCTGTGCCATCGGCCCCTCCGACCACCACCACCATTCACGCACACACTGCTTTCATACTGGGCAATGTGGGCGATGTATCTTGCCTAAGGACACTACGACAGTTTTTTGCCACTGGCGCCCCACTGTGGCACCTGGAATTCCCAGTGGTCTCCCATCCAAGTACTAACCAGGCCCGGCCCTGCTTAGCTTCTGAGATCTGACAGCATCAGGCTTTGACAAGCTGGGTGGCAGTTTGGGGTGGCAATGGTGCAGTGTGTTGAGTATTTGCCCACCAACCACAGTCACCACTTCAGACCTGTTCTGCCGCCATTGTGTTCCTGAGCAAGACACTTCTCCCCAAAAGCCCAGTACAGTTATTATAGGATGCTGGGGATTCTGAAGTAATCAAATACAAACATAAAATAAAATAGTGCCAAATAAAAATTTAAAGAAAATATTTAAAAATGTTGAGTTAATTTTGCAGTAGGTTCAGTTTTCCCCCTAAACAAGAAGGTTCTCTATTCTATTTCTGCTCCTTAAATTCATTTTTAAATGAATTTTGACTGGGAATGGGACTAAACACCTAAACTCCACACACACTCAGGTTTTGCTGTCTTTGAGCACAAAACTACAAATGTTTGTTTGCACTAAAATGGCCAAAAAATGACAAGGTACAGTAGACAATGATTTTAAAACACCATATACACAGTTTAGTCACAGCAAAGTTATTTAGTGTTTAATTCCACTTTAAATGTTCTTAATCACAATCACAACACATTCTTCCAGTAATGCTTGAACTTTCCACATAAAGTTGCACCGAAAAAATAAAATCTCGGCAGGACTACTACATGAACAAAATGTAACTGAAGTAAAATAAAAGTTTGATTATTTGTCTTGGTGTTGTTCCAGACGGAGGAGCGCCACCGTGAGTTTGCCATGGCTCTGGCCTCTGTAGGAGACACTTTGGGCATCTGTCTGTCCACTGCACTGTCCTTCCCTGTCCACATCTACTTCTGCTCCCTCTGACCTAGAGAACAAGTACTTCTACTGCATCTGACCTGGTCTACAAGGGCTTCTCTTGCATCTGACCTGGTCTACAAGTAATTCTACTGCATCTGACCTGGTCTACAAGTACTTCTACTGCTTCTGACCAGGTCTACAAATACTTCTACTGCATCTGACCTGGTCTACAAGTACTTCTTCTGCATCTGACGTGGTCTACAAGTACTTCTACTGCATCTGACCTGGTCTACAAGTACTTCTGCTGCATCTGACCTGGTCTACAAGTACTTCTACTGCATCTGACCTGGTCTACAAGTACTTCTACTGCATCTGACCTGGTCTACAAGTACTTCTGCTGCATCTGACCTGGTCTACAAGTACTTCTGCTGCATCTGACCTGGTCTATAAGTACTTCTGCTGCATCTGACCTGGTCTACAAGTACTTCTACTGTATCTGACCTGGTCTACAAGTACTTCTACTGCATCTGACCTGGTCTACAAGTACTTCTACTGTATCTGACCTGGTCTACAAGTACTTCTACTGCATCTGACCTGGTCTATAAGTACTTCTACTGTTTTTCACCTGGTCCGCAACTACTTTTACTGTCTTTAGTGTGGACCACAAGTACATTTGCTCTCTCAGACCTGGTCTACAAGTACAGTATTTTTAATATCTTTTACCTGGTGTACATGTACTTCTTCACTTTAACTGACCAAAAGTGGTATAACAAGTACTACTGTACAGCTTTACCATTTTATTATTATTATTACACTTAGTTTTATTCAGATTAGATTTGACTAAGCTGGTACTGTTGCTTATTTTACTTGTTTGGTGTTGGGGTGGGGCCTAAAACGTGACAAATGCCCTCAGATTTCTACTTATTTGAAATGATAATAATGCACAATACATTGTTATTTAGTGTTTAGAAATATCTTATTTAGATTTTATAACAACCACACCCACAATTTACAAATAGATTTAACAATAACTCCACTAAATGATTTGAAAATAATCCAATGTATGTATGTGTGTCCCTTTGAATGCATTCTCACCCTGATGTTTACAGTTTTAAGTTGTATTTTTAACTAGTGTGATGAAGGACCAAATTGCCTAAACTGTGAATTATTTGTTTGTTTGTTTTTTATCTTGTGCTGCTACTATTACATTTCATATCAACTCACACCATTGATTCATCTTTTTTTTTTCAATAAATCATAGTTATAGATGTTTATGTTAAAGGCACAAAACCTCACTTTTACTGTCTTAAAATCAGGAAAACCAGAAGTAGTTCACTTAAACAGTTTGCAGTGGTTCAAAGTTATTCCTTATGCATTTTGAGCATCCTAATTATTCACCACAATGAGTTCATAAAGAAGGATTATATGAGTTTATCTATATCAGGAGTCACAAATTAAGTTTCACTGAGGTCCAGTTTAAGAAAATTTCAAGACATCACAGTGTTTTGAATTTGTATTGAATATTAAGATATACAAAACATTAAGATACTCCCTTTTCTACCTGTACCCAAACTAATTATAACTGATATAAAAAAAAGCTGGACTCTTTGCATGGACTTCTTTTAAAAGCTTCATTCTATAACATTTGCGAAGTGGTCTCAAACAGTATTATGCCATTCCAGGTGGTTTTAATGCTGAAAAGCTCCTGGAAACACACTGAATGAATTGAATGTTATTACACCAGATCTGACTCAGGGGCCCATTGGGCCCCGCACAGAACGACTGCAAGAAATGAAAAGCATTGTCTGCAAATCCTGAAATAAGAGACAGACACTGGTATATATTTTAAATATGTTTTATTATTTTTATTTGTGTGTGTATTTTTCACTGTATTTTCCTAATGCAGTGAAAAAATATCATTAAATTTTACCATCTATCTAGAACTATGTCTTTCTCTCACATATAACTATGTATTTATAGGGATAGTTTGTTATCTACATAGGCAAGGTGTTTGTTTGTGTGTGTGTGTCTGTGTGTGTGTACTTTTCACTGTATTTTCCTAATGCAGTGAAAAAATACCATTCAATTTTACCATCTATCTAGAACTATCTGTCTTTCTCTCAAATATAGCTATGTATTTATGAGGCTAGTTTTTTTATATATATATACATAGGCAAGGTGTGTGTGCGTGTGTTAATTTAATATTAATATCTAGAACTATTTTTCAGAAAGCTGCTGTGTCCAGATAATTTCCCTTGTGGATGAATGAAGTTTGTTGAAGTCTAAATAGAACTATAACTGTGTATCTATGGGGCTAGAGATTTATACACATGGGCAGGGTGGGTGAAGTGTCTTGCCTAAGAGCACAGCAAGATCATCCTCAGATGGGAAATGGAGCATTAGTTGTGGTGGACATGTGGGCCTCGATGCTGTGGTTGATCTTCCCATCCCCGGTGTCCCCTGGACGTTCCTCTTCTCGGGGTTGAGCACAGACGGCTCTTGGCAGTGGGAACTTGAAGCTGACATGTGCAAACTCCTCCTCTCCTTGTTGAGACTTCTCCAGGAGGTTTTCTTCATTCTCAACACACCAATATTCACTGGGTGAGTGGAGGGAGTCACACTGATTTCTGGTTGTCTCCTTCAGGTCCTCCTCTTTAATGGGGGGTTCCTGGGGGCCCCTGGGGTTGTTGTTGTGAATGACCCAGGCCATTATTCCTCGTGCCCAGTTTCCATAGTCACTTTGGTCCTCCTTGAAAGAATCCATAGTGATAAATGGGTGATCTAAAGCTGCACCTGGAGTTATCCTCTTCCTGTAATCTAGATCCAGAAGACGTTCACAAAGGCTCACAAAGGTCCGCCTGTCTGGATTCTGGGGTCTGGGTTGTTGGTGGGTTGGATAAGATAGTTTCAGCTAAACTGTAACCTTGTAGAGGACCTAGACTGTTGAGGGACACCAAGCCTGTTTCTTTTTGAATCTCTTCTGGGCTCTTGATTCTCCACTGACCATCCTCCTCCTGGGTATAGAATTTTGTTGTGAATATGCCCTGGTTCAAAAGTTCACTTGGAGGAAAACCCTGTGCATGAATAATGCTGGTCTGGTTTTCATAAGGTGTGTCAGAGAAGGGCTGGTCACCCAGGTACATCTGGACTAGAATACAGCCCAGAGACCACATGTCTACAGCTTCAGTCAGAGGTAGACCTAGGCTAAGCTCTGGGGCCTGGAAGGCATTTGGCTGCACCTGCATTCCCATTTTCAGCTCTGACTTTAGGTGGGCTGCACCGAAGTCAATCAGTTTCACTTTAAAAGGGTACTGTTTTTACTTGACAAGCATCACATTGTCAAGTGTCATGTCCATGTGCACCACCCCCAACTCTCTGAGGCCTTCAAAGGCCACCAGAAGCTGCTGAGCGATTGGTCTGATGTCACTCAGCTCTAAGGTAATGTCCAGCTTGAAGATTCTGTCTTTTAGGCTAATGTCCAACATTTCCAAAGCCAGACACTTTTGAAGACCAGAGTCCATAAATCTGACAATATTGTACTTGTCAGGGTCCACCTGTTTCACATGGTGCATCATGCACATTTCTCTGTTGAAAGCTTCCTGGTTGTTGTATTTTAACACTTTCAGTGCAACAATCTCAGATGTGTGAGGCTTGAAGCACTGGTGCACCTGTCCAAACATCCCCTCACCAAGAAGCTGTAGCAGCTGGTACTTTGGGAGAGGCTGCTCTGCATTCTCACTGCACTCGTATTTCCTGGATGAGTGGAGAAGGTTAGACTGATTTTGAGATGTCTCTTTTGGCTCCTCTTTGGTGGGTGGTTCCTGGGGGCCAGTGAGTTTATTGAAATTATTATTAATATTAAAATTTCAGGACATCACAGTGTTTTGAATTGGAATTGAATATTAAGATATAAAAATGTTTCAAATAAGACCTTTTCTACCTGTTCTCAAATTAATCACAGCTGATATAAAAAGGCTTGTTTTAAAATGAATCTGCAGACACACAAAACATAGATAACAAAAACAGCATTAACATTGCAATCTCTATGTAACCGGTGTGCTTTGAACTGCCAAAACGCCATAACCCACCAAAATAAACTTAAATACAATCTTATAAGCAAATAAAACGGGATTTTTGGTGAAATTGAACTGAATTGAATTGCTACATATACACAAACAGTAATAAAAAGTACAATGTCATTAAATATCTCTATCCCAATCCCTCCCTGCTCCCTCAAGCCCTTAATCAGGTTTCATTTAGTTGTTAGTTCATCTGGCCACTTCTGTGTTTTTAAAAATATGTTCTTAATTCAGCACTAAACTTTTTCAAGTCATTGCATCGTTTCAAATGTGCCGTGCGGTGAGACGGGTTTACATACTCATGTTTACCACGAGGAATAAAAGTACTTAATTATCAGCTGCAGACTGTATGCAGTGCTTTAATTTTTCCATTTACTCTTAAGGCCGCTACACACTACAGGACTTTTTGGTCTAAAATGATTTTTAAACGTGCAACAAAATGTGCACGCCACAGACATGAGGAGAATCTTTTGAGACTTAAATTATCCGATCTCACAGACTGCAGCAGTATCTGTGTGTGGACCACCGTATATAAAGCTGTGAGCATGATGGCATCAGCTGTTTTCTGTCTATAGTAAAACCACTCGCTCTGAGACTCTGAACTGTTCAAAGATCAGAGCTCTGCACTTCTAGTTTAGACACAAGTCAAAATTATTATTTGTGAAATGTGGAGCAATACTTCAGATACAGGACTTTTAAAGTAGAAAAGAGGAGATAAAGTCCACAGGAAGTAGAGTCACTGTTGCTAATCTGCAGCTTCACCTGGATACGTGCACACATGAGGAACTATCTCGCCTTTTTACTTTCAAAGGATGCTGTAAAATGGATTCACAGCGCTGTTTTGTGGACTGGATGTCATTATTTGGGAAGGACAATTTTTAAGGATAATGTGGATGAGATGCTGCACTTTAAACGTGCCACTTTATGAGAGGTGAGAAATAATTATTTTCACTATATCCCGAGTTTGTATGTTGCGTCTCTGTGTCCGTCACTCCTCTGTCCCTGACGCTCCGTTTTATTGGCTGTTACTGTAGCGTTGCTGATGTTCAGTGGTTACGATCTGACAGAGCAGCTCATACATACACTCACACATGAGCACAGCAGCTTCAAAATCGAAGACAAAAATTCAGGTCACGCCTTCCCGAACTCAGGGAGAAACAAATCGCAGCCAAAATCAGTCAAATTCTCCTGTAGTGTGTGGCGACCTTTAGGGGAAAACACAAAATGTACCCATTAAAAATAGTCTGGTGTTCCAAATCATAGTGTGAGCTCCAGTGATAATACTCTAAACACCAGGTGAAGTGTGTGTGTGTGTGTGTTACAGGCAGGCAGTGAAGATCCCAGTGTTTGCCAATGGGAACATCCAGCACCTGAGTGATGTGGAGCGCTGCATCCAGGAGACAGGGGTACAGGGGGTCATGAGCGCAGGTGCAGCCCTGT
Source organism: Odontamblyopus rebecca (assembly GCA_030686955.1). Classification (NCBI taxonomy): domain Eukaryota; kingdom Metazoa; phylum Chordata; class Actinopteri; order Gobiiformes; family Gobiidae; genus Odontamblyopus; species Odontamblyopus rebecca. Next base: position 17,292,140 of record CM060667.1, read on the forward strand.
CACTTCACCTGTCCCTTCTGCAGACTGGAGCAGGAGGATCCTCTGCTCCTCTACATTTGTGCTGTCTCATATAGTGTTTTTGTCGTGCAGAGGGGAACCTGCACAACCCGGCCCTCTTCGAGGGCCGCAGCCCCCCTGTGTGGGAGATGGCAGAGGAGTACCTGCAGGCAGTCAGGGAGCACCCGCCCTGCACCCTGTCCTTCATCAGAGCACACCTCTTCAAGCTCTGGCACCACACGTATGCCCCACATTTCTATACTGCTGTGTTACTGTACTACTACTGTGCTACTACTGTGCTACTACTGTACTACTACTGTACTACTACTGTACTACTACTGTACTACTGTACTACTGTGCTTCTGTGTTTAAAATAATGTTCATATGATCATAACCCATGAATACTACACTAGCACATAGGCAAGGGGGATGAGTGTATTGCCCATGGACATAAAGGCATGACATATTTCAGTGCAACCATTACTAACAGTTGATGAAATGTTACCTTAATCTATCTAATCACAATGGCTAAACCTCTGTCTGACAGTGAGGTACTTTGTATCGTTCCACATTTTGTGATGTGTGTTTGTATGGTGTGTGCAGGCTACAGATCCATCAGGACCTGAGGGAGGAGCTGGCCAAAGTGAAGACTGTGGAGGGCCTGTCTGAAGTGAGCCTCCAGCTCAAGCTCAGGTGTCAGGTGAGACACAGATCAGGGGCAGCTCTGTCCTCTGCTGTGGAGCGCTGTCCACTCAGCTTCATTTATTCATCTAAACGTTCTACCTTTAGTATACTTTATATCTGCCTTATATATGGGGCTACTTTTGTCTCATTAATATTCATAAATTCACAGAGGGTGATCTCCACTTAGTCATTGTTTTGTATATGTTTTGATATCCACAAATCCAAATTAGTATTTTGGTCTTTACAATGATAAAAAAAAAAAAATTTACAAATACACATCTACTTGTAAAGACCAAAATACAAGTTCCAAATATTAAATTTGCATGTGTGGATATCAAAACACATGTACAAACCAATGACTGTTTGGAGATCACCCTCTGTGCATTTGTGAATATTCATGAGACAAAAGTAACCACATACTTAAGGGTTTGTACACTGTATTTGTATGTTACCTACCTTAGGACTGTGACTGTGAAAGAGCTTTGTCGCTTTTGTCCAGCAGATGACACAGATACAGACTGTTACAGACGCTTATAATGTGCCATGTCTCTGCTTGTGTTTTCCTGCTGGCTAAAACCCTTCATCCCCATTGGTCACTGTAGTATCCAACATCTAACTTGCCGTGACAGGAAGGGCATCTGTATTGATGTGAGCGCTGCTGTGTCCTCAGGAGGAGATCTCGCGCTGTGCTGGGGCAGAGGAGAAGGACAGCGTTCTGCCTTTCCCACACTGGATCTGTCAGCCCTACGTGCGGCCGCCGTGAGTCCACTGTCTCTTTAAACGATCACCTCACGGGTCCAACACTCACACGAACTCTCGCACACCCCTCCCCTAGGCCCAAGGACCCAGTGGTGAACGGGGACAGCCAGCCCGCAGACGTGAAGAAGCCCACTGGCCACAAGAGGGCGCTGGAGGACGACCCCAACTCCAACCCCGACGGACTGTCCAAGAACAAGCAGAAGAAGAGGTCCAGGAACCCCCACAAAAACTTCTGCCCCGAGCAAAAACGTCAGTGTCACTTTAATATCCTCCACGTCTCACAGTTACTGTGGTTACGCTAATGTGTTCCTCTATGTCCCCGCAGCAAAGTACATCAAGTGTGAGCAGTGTGGAAACCCAAAGGTATGACAGATATAGACTCAAATATATTTATAGCACAAATATCTGGATAATATTTATTTCTTTGAGCAGGAAACAAATGTGTGTTCAACCTGTGCCGCGGCTGCTGTAAGAAGAAGGCCTTTAAAGAGGTGGCAGACTGTCCGAGTGAGTTACACAAGTCTGTTTAGTAGTTTGGGCTTCACTCGCTCACTCGCTCACTCAATCGCTCGATCCCAGGAAATTAATTTGTGCCCATAATAAACAGCTCTATCAGAACACACAGCATCATCTATAAACCTTTTTATTTTAAACCAATATCTTTTTAGCTGTGAGTGTTTGAGAAAGTCAGACCCAGACAGGCTTCTGAATTCTGATTTATAAGGTGGGAGGCTGAAATGTCAAAGAAATATCAGTGTTAAATTAAGAGAAAACTGTTGAAAGAGAGTCTATGCTCCTAAAAACACAGATTTTAGTCAATTTAATTCCAAAGCTCTTAGTACATAAACTTTCTACACTAAATACTATGTAAGGGAGCACGCCGCAGACAAAAACAGCAATAGTTTATGCAGCTGAAAGTGATGTTATCTGCACAGATGTGTCCTTTAAAAATTAAATTAATCTAAATACTGTAAAATACCAAATAAGAGCTGGGGTGTTTATTAGTTTCAATCTCTTAACAGACCAGGCATTTATTTGAGACCAGGCGACAATTTGGGGTGATTAATTCCTTCCTCACGAAAATCTTGCTCAGCAAGACGGGGGAAATATGGAACTCAGATTCTTTGAACCAGTATGACTATAATTTAGGAGGAGGTGTTGCTGTTATACGATTGCCTGACTTTTCTGCACGATTTCTGCGCCTCGTCCCCTTCCTTTCCTCTCCCCATTGCCACAACTTTCCTCTTATGCCACAGTAGCCACGATGACACTGCTGCTTCCTCCGAAATGCCAAACTGAAGTAATATCAGACAGAAAAACGTCTCAAGGCCGCTTCTCCCTAGCTTTCCTCTGCATATTTTAAAAAAGTTTAGAGAAAGTTTAGAGAAAGGCGACCAACAGTGTGGTCAAAGACTGACTGAAAGAAAGCATGATAGGCTACATAAAAACAAAACGGGCGAAGAAGAAAAACGTGCGGCGTCAGTGGTCACATCTTCTTCCTTGATTTTTTATTTTATAAAATGTTTTATATATATATATATATATATATATATATATATATATATATATATATATATATACACACACACACACATACATATATATATATATATACATATATACACAGGGGACCTGGGGGTTAATTGAAAGACGCCTCTTATTTGGATTTTTATGGTAGTTCCATTCCACTCCTCTCTGTGCTTTTCCCCTGTAGCTCCAGAATAACTGTCGTATCATATTGTGTTCAGGTCACGGACTGAAGTTCAAAACCAAAGCAGATAAACGCAAACTGGAAGAGGAGGAGGAGGAGAAGAAGGAGGACGAAGAGGAGGAGAGGAGCCAGAGGAGGACAGAACAGGAGAGGAGTGCAGCGCCTCCTTCAGGCCAAAGCTCACCTCCACATCTGCTCTCAAACGGACAGACAAACCTATGAACTCTGGACTGCAAAAAGTCATCCACAGGGGTTAAAATGACCAGTGATATTCATTCATTCAGTGAAGCACTTCCTCTGCCCTATCTGAAAAAGTTTAGCTGTCCACGTCCTGCTTTGGATCATTCTAAACCAAGAGTCTTATCATAAAACCAGGGCTAGCTCTGGTTAGAACCAATCCCAGGCTCAGACTGTACGTGGTGCTCCAGTGCGGCTCCAGTGCAGACGGTGTATTCAGAATCATTCAGAGTCCCAATTGGAGTTCAGACCACACGCTGCTGCACTCTGAAGTTTTTGCAGGACACCAAAGTGACTACAGCCTTTTTTCTTAATAAAAGAATAGTTCTGGTGTGACACGTGGTCTCTGTGCAGACTCCCAACACTGGAGTCACAGCTGGACCGAGGGAGTCTGAGCGAAGTGTAAGAATAAAAGAGGAGTCAGCCACCACACTCTACAGGAGAATTTGCCCGATTTTGGCTGCGATTTCTTCTTCTGGAGTTCAGGGAGGCCTGACCCGACCTTTTGCGATTTTGAAGTCGCTGCTCCTCATGTGTGGAGTCAGTGTCAGATCAGAACCACCAAACATCAGCAACGCGACAGAAACAGACGATAAAACAAAGGGTCAGGGGCACGGGAGCGACAGACAGAGACACAACATACAAACACAGGATGGAGCAAAAATACTTTACTCACCTTCCATAAAGTGGTAAATTTAAAGTGCAGCATCCACATTATCCATAGAAATTGTCCTCCAAAAATAATGACATCCAGTCCACAAAACCACACTATTAATCCAGTTTGAGGCATTCTTTGAAAGTAAAAAGGTGAAAATTGTTCCTTGTGTGTTTGTTTACATTCACAGAGCGTAAAACTGCAGAGCAGCGACAGTGACTCTACTTCCTGTGGACTTTATCGCCTCTTTTATGCTTTAAAAATCCTGTATCTGAAGTATTGCTCCACATTTCACAAATAATAACACAGTTTTGACTTGTATCTAAACTAGAAGTGCAGAGCTCTGGTCTTTGAACACTTCAGAGTCTCAGAGCGAGTGCTTTTACTGTAGACAGGAAACAGCTGACGGGATCGTGCTTACAGCTTTGCAGCCTGTTCAGACAGATCCCGCTGGAGTCTTTGCGATCAGAGATTTGAAGTCTCATAAGATTCTCCTCATGTCTGTGGTGTGCGCTTTTTGTCGTATGTTTAAAAATCGTCTAAGACCAAAAAATCCTCTAGTGTGTGGCGGCCTTAAAACAGCACTTGTAAACAAGTCTTAAAAACAAACGTCTGAAGACTCAAGTACCACCTGAATAAGTCCAAGACACACAAACATACCAGCCCTGTACTGTCATTCAGCTCATTCATTTTGATTTGAAAACTTTATTTTACAACGTGGACCATTTTTGAACACCACAGGCAGACTTTTGTGTGAAACAGTCTTAACTATTTTTCAACCACATAGTCCTCTTCACAAAATTCTTAACTACGAAGAAACAGCTAAGGTCCCGTTTTAGATTCTGAATTTGAGTCGTTTTAACCCCTGTGGATATGCCGTCTTTTTACACTGTTCTTCCTGGTCCTGCGGTAGAACAATACACACACAACATCTGCTGCTACACAACTCCTCCAAACATGTTCGATTTGACCTGGAGTTTTACCACTGCTCGGGATCACATTTGTGTCTTTATTTTTTTATTTGGGAGACGTTTTGTTTTAGCCAAAGTCGATCAGGAAACACTTTAAAGTCCTACACATGTACAGATTATTTATTTTAGCGGACTACGGCTTTATTTGAAAACAGACTGTGCCTTCTTGTAAAATACTGCCTTTAAAATGGTACACGTGAATAAAAGATGTACTTTTCAACCATGGGATCTGAAAAATACAAATCTGGTTCTGTTATTTATTTAATTTCAGATGTATTCCATACTATACTAAAACATTTGGTGACTAATTAAAGCCACAATTTGTAACTTTTTAACCCAAAAATGTAATGTAACGGCATGTGTATTCATTGTGGTTGTGTTTATTGCATTGAAAATGTTAGAAAAAGAAAAAAAACAAAAACAAACGTGCCCTTTTACTGTGAGCAGGATTGCATCTCCATAAACCTGACTCTTATTTGGTCTGGAGCAGGGCCTTCTCCTGCTTGTTTCCATGGAAATGTTTTTCCTTTGTCAATAATCTTCCACAGTTTGGCACAAAACCGTTCTCCATGAAGAATTTTTCAAAGTATGGTTCTAAATTTCTATTACTGTTTAGGCCTAAACCATAATCACTGCCCGTACCTCAGTGTTACAAAAGCGCAATCATTGTCCAGACCCCTGCCCTCACTGTAAATTATTTTCATTTTCATAATTTACAAATAATCATTTTCCATACTGCTAGTGTGTGTGTGTGTGTATATATATATATATATATATATATATATATATGTGTGTGTGCGTGTGTATGTATATATATATATGTATGTATATATATATATATATATATATATATATATATATATATAAAAAAAAAAGTGTTTCTCACCTTCCACGGTGGTTGGTCTCTCACCCTCATCAGCTCGGGTCCTCTACCAGAGGCCTGGGAGCTTGAGAGTTCTGCGCAGTATCTTTGCTGTTCCCAGTACTCCACTTTTCTGGACTGAGATGTCCGTTGTCCTTCCTGGGATCTGCTGCAACCACTCATCCAGTTTGGGGGTCACGGCCCCGAGTGCTCCGATCACCACAGGCACCACCGATGCTTTCACCTTCCAGCCCCTCTCCAGCTCTTCTTTGAGCCCCTGGTATTTCTCTAGTTTCTCGTGTTCCTTTTTCCTCACATTGCCATCGCTCGAATTGCAATGTCCACCACCACGGCTTTGTTCTCTCGCTTATCCAGAACCACGATGTCTGGTTGGTTCGCCATCACCATTCTGTCAGTCTGTATTTGGAAGTCCCACAGGATCTTGGCCCGCTCATTCTCCACAACCTTTGGAGGCGTTTCCCACCTTGATCCTGGGGTTTCCAGCCCGTACTCTGCACAGATGTTTCTGTACACTATGCCCGCTACTTGGTTATGTCGCTCCATGTCGCTTTCCCTGCCAGCATCTTACACCCTGCAGTTATGTGCTGGACTGTCTCAGGCACTTCTTTGCACAACCTACACCTTGGGTCTTGTCTGGTGTGGTAGATCTGGGCCTCTATTGCTTGGGTGCTCAAGGCCTGCTCCTGTGCAGCCAGGATGAGTGCCTCCGTGCTGTCCTTCAGACCAGCCCTCTCCAGCCATTGGTAGGATTTCTTGATATCAGCCACTTCAGTTATGTTCCGGTGGTACGCCCCATGTAGGGGTTTGTCCTGCCATGATGGTCCCTCCAGCACCTCTTCCTCTGCGCCCCACTGTCTGAGACATTCTCTGAGCATGTCATCAGTCTGGGCCTTGTCACTGATGTACTTGTGGAGCTTGGATGTTTCATCCTGGACAGTGGTTCCCACACTCACTAGTCCTCGGCCTCCTTCCTTCCGGCTCGTGTACAGTCTCAGGGTGCTGGACTTGGGATGGAACCCTCCATGCAGGTCAGGAGCTTTCGTGTCTTAACATCCGTGGTCTGTATCTCCTCCTTTGATTCCTGCTGGGTATCTGATCACTGGCAGGGCGTAGCTGTTTATTGCCTGTATATGTATATATATATATATATATGTATATGTATACACATACACACACACACATATATATACGCACACATATATATATACATACACACACGCACGCACACACAGTATAATGTCTACTTTTTTATTTTGCTGACACTTTTATTCACAGGCTTTCTGCAAAGGGCCACTCTTGAAGAGGGTGGATTTATATGACTCCAGGGACCCGTCCATGAACCCTGAAGTTGTAAAGGAAGGTGTACTCAGCGTTTCCGAAGTCATTGTGTATCTCTAGCCTCACAAATCTGAATGTCTTCTTGGTGTGTTCCAGGATGGGGAAGGTCTGGAGGGAGTCCCCATTGATGATGTAGTAGTAGAAGGACCCCAGTCTGGTCTCTGGTACATTTAAGCTCTCCAGTCCATAAATGGTGAAGGTGTTTGGAGCAGACCAGATATCACCTGTGGGAGACTGCTGCTTGGTGATGTGTCCCAGAGTGACATGGGACACGTGGATGCGCTGAGCCAGAGAAATGAAGAGCTCACCCTTTTGAGAGATGAACGTCTGCAGGAAGGCTCTGTCTATGGACTCATCCTCCCGTTGGTAGGTCCTGGAGCTCAGGATGTGTATGACCTGGCCCCCCACAGCCTCCAGAGCAAAGTCGGCCAGAGAGTAGGCCTGAAGACGGGGTGTGGTGCGGAGCTGCTTCACCTTGAGACGCAGTCGGCATATCTCATTCTGAAGCCTCAGCTCAGAGGCCATTTGCTCACTCCTCAGGGTGTTTATCTGGTACAGAAGGTAGCGAACTCAAAAAACAAAGAGCATAGTAAATATTAGGAGGAGGACCATGTTCCAACTGAAGGTATCCGCAGGTCTGACCACTGTGTCACCCATCTCCATAGCGGACGAGATGGAACCAAACATGTTCCACTCCTCAGATCAATCAACAACCTACTGCATCGGCACAGGATTAAACCCCCACATGCCTCTGCGCTGAAGGCTAAACTTCAGAGGTCTAGCACCCACCATGAACTACACCTTATGTCCTCACAGCATTAAAACATCAAAGTGCAAGAAGTGCTTTGTAGTCAACATTCCTATTGATGGTTTTCACATTCTAGAATCTGATAATGTCATACACTCAGATGGGGGCAAGAGAAAGATTACATAATAACATCGTACTTTGAAATATTCAAAAAATGTATTTACAAATCTTTAATGTAATCTTTTCTACTGGTGACTAAGCCCATTAACTTGCTATATTACAGCAAACACCTACATTTTAACTGTATTTATTTTGGCTGCCCCCATCTGTATTACATATTTTTGGCCTATACAGTCCCTGACAAAAGTCTTGTCGCTTATCCATTTTGTAGAAACAAAATCTTATAACCTGACTTTAAATTAATCGATTGGTTTTAGAAATGTCTCATATGAAAGCTAAAACCCTCCCAAATTATGCTCCATCCATCCATACATCCATCTTCTTCCGCTTATCCGGGGCCGGGTCGCGGGGGCAGCAGTCTAAGCAGAGGCTCCCAAGCTTCCTTCTCCCCAGCCACTTCCTCCAGCTCCTCCGGACGGACCCCGAGGCGTTCCCAGGCCAGCCGAGAGACATAGTCCCTCCAGCGTGTCCTGGGTCTTCCCCGGGGCCTCCTACCGGTGGGACATGCCCGGAACACCTCCCGAGGGAGGCGTCCAGGAGGCATCCGGACCAGATGCCCGAGCCACCTCAACTGGCTCCTCTCGACGTGGAGGAGCAGCGACTCTACTCCGAGCTCCTCCCGTGTGACCGAGCTCCTCATCCTATCTCTAAGGGAGCGCCCGGCCACTCTGCGAAGGAAACTCATTTCGGCCGCTTGTATCCACGATCTCGTTCTTTCGGTCATTACCCAGAGCTCATGACCATAGGTGAGGGTAGGAACGTAAATTGACCGGTAAATCGAGAGCTTCGCCTTTTGGCTCAGCTCCCTCTTCACCACAATGGTCCGATGCAGTGACTGCATCACTGCCGACGTTGCACCGATCCGCCTGTCAATCTCACGCTCCATCCTCCCTTCACTTGTGAACAAGACCCTGAGATATTTGAACTGCTCCACTTGAGGCAGAGACTCCACACCCACCCGGAGAGGGCAATCCACCTTTTTCCGGTCGAGAACCATGGCCTTGGATTTGGAACAGCTGATTCTCATCCCAGCCGCTTCACACTCGGCTGCAAACCGCCCCAGTGCACACTGCAGGTCCTGGCTCGATGGAGCCAACAGGACAACATCATCCGCAAAAAGCAGAGATGAGATCCTGTGGTCCCCGAACTGGACCCCCTCCGGCCCCTGACTGCGCCTAGAAATTCTGTCCATAAATACAATGAACAGAACCGGTGACAAAGGGCAGCCCTGGCGGAGTCCAACATGCACCGGGAACAAGTCTGACTTACTGCCGGCAATGCAAACACAGCTCCTGTCCTGGACCGGACAGCCCTTAGCAAAGGGCCCCGGACCCCATACTCCCGGAGCACCCCCCACAGGGCACCACGAGGGACACGGTCGAATGCCTTCTCCAGGTCCCCAAAGCACATGTCCGGTCACCGAGGCCCCTGCCTTCGACCGCCGCCCAGATCTCTCCGCACCCGACCCCTATGGCTCCTCTCGCGGGTGGTGGGCCCACCAGAGGGCGGCCCCACGTCGTTCCTTCGGGCTGGGCCCGGCTGGGCCCCGTGGGGAAAGGCCCGGCCACCAGGCGCTCGCTGGCGTGCACCCACCCCAGGCCTGGCTCCAGGGTGGGGCCCCGGTGTCGCCATTCCGGGCAACGTAACTGGCCTTTGAATGTTTATCATCATAAGGGTCTTCTGAAATTATGCTCAATATACTAAAATAAATTTGCTTCACTGAAGAAAGATTGATCATTTAATGAACACAGAAAGGTCAGATTTTGGCAAGACAAAAGTCTTGTCGCCTACAGAAAATTGAACAAATAATTTACTTCAAATACAAAAATATGTTGCATAACGTCAGTGAATTAAGTAGTGGTGCTGTGAGATCCATATTTAATATCTTGTATGACTTCCATGAGCTTGAAGGACTGCATCCATGTGGTTCGACAATGATTCATACAATTTGTTGATGAAGTTATCAGGAATAGCAAAGAAAGCGTCTTACATGCCTCCAGAGTTCATCAAGATTCTTTGGTTTTGCCTTCCATGCTTCCTCTTTCATTCTACCCCAGACATGCTCAATGATGTTCATGTCTGGTGACTGGGCCAGTCCTGGAGCACCTTGATCTTCTTTGCCTTGAGGAACTTTGATGTAGAGATAGAAGTATGCGATGGAGCACCATCCTGCTGCAAAATTTGACCCCTTTTATGGTTGGGAATGTAAGAGGTGCTAATACTTGATATTTTAGGCTATTGATATTGCCTACACCCTGCAAATGTCTCGCACACCCCCATACTGGATGTAACCCCAGACCATGATTAACTTAACTGTTTTCTGGGTGAATCTTGGATCCATGCGGCCTCCAGTAGGTCTCCTGCAATATTTGCAGCGGCTGTGATGTAATTCAAGCGAGGATTCATCTGAGAAATCCACTTTCTGCCACTTTTCCAGTGTCCATCCTTTTAGCAGGCTGTGGGCCTTGGCAAATGCCACACGGTTTTTTAATTGCCTTTTGTTTAGTGCTGGTTTCTGTGCACTGATTCGACCATGGAGGCCACTTCGAGACAGAATTCTACAAACTGATCTGGTTGACACAGGGACTTGAGGTGACCAGGCCTGGTGGAGCTCTGCTGCAGTGGAAAAGGGGCTGGCCTTGGATTTTCAAATCAATAAACGGCCCCCCCGAGCAGTTGTCTTGCGGGGTCTGCCGGACCTGGGCTTGTCAAAAACATCTCCAGTCTTTTCAGATCTTTTTCTTATTCTTTGTACTTGACACTGAGACACATTGAAGGTGTCAGCCACCTCAGCAGTGGATCTGGTCTTCAGCCTCTTGATAATTAACGCTTTGGTCTCAGGGTGGATCTTAGGCATGTTGTCAGAGGTCAAGTTGCAGTTGATGTGAAGGTCTGGTGTGCTGGGGTTCTTTTTATACACACCCACTAATTGATTGATCAGTAACTGATCACAGGTGAGGCTGTAATCTAGGATTGGGTGCATCATATGACAAGGCGACAAGACTTTTGTCTTGCCAAAATCTGACCTTTCTGTGTTCATTGAATGATCAATCTTTCTTCAGTGAAGCAAATTTATTTTAGTATATTGAGCATAATTTGGGAGGGTTTTAGCTTTCATATGAGACATTTCTAAAACCAATCGATTAATTTAAAGTCAGGTTATAAGCTTTTGTTTCTACAAAACAAAAAACACTCACCTTTTGCTGTCATGTGGTAATACCTTTTTAAATTGTGTACACTTTCACTAGAATCATTTGGATTATTTCAGACCTTGTCCAATCTCTATTGAATTAAAGGTAAAAGTTAGCTGTTAACTTGAAATCTACCCTTATGTGACTTCACGAGGCATCACAGAGATTTTTGAGCTTTGGGGATGTAGGCAGATTAATAAACCAGAATTACTCAAATTTACTGTATGCAACTAAACACAGGAGCTGTTACCTGTGTTTTGTTGCATTCATACAGTAAATTTGAGTAATTATAACATGGATTAAAGCTCATTTTGTAATATATTGTGTAATATAGAACCTTTAAAATATACATGACCTTATTCCGTCCGCACACTTTTACCTAAACTGCACTTTCTTTGTGGTGACATCTCAAGTTAAGCGCAAATTTGAGAAATGTTTGCTGATAAAATATGATATCATGTAGGCTGATCTGTCTTAAATGTTCATTGTTCATGTGCACCAACCAGTCAACAATGCAGAATTCTCAGAGAGGCTTTAAAGGGCTCCATATACCAGTACTTTTCAGAGTACTTATATAGCAGCAAACTCTCATTTCTAACGCTGACATTAATAACTCAAGTAACATTACACTTCAACTACTTGTTGAAACAGAGATTCATATAGTATAATGGATTACCTCCATGTATGTGTAAAAGCAGTAGCCTATAAATCATCTGAGCTCTACAAATAAAACTGACATTGAAGCATGACAAATTCACTGGATTGGATCAGGACATTACATAAGGGTTAGATTAAGCAATCCAAATAAAGAATTAGCTACATACTGATCTTGGACTGCAGATTTCTATTCAATGAGCTGAGTTAAAGTGGTGACTTTTATATATATATGCTAAAAAGTAAATGTAAAAAGTTGCAATTATAAAGTTGTTATTTTGTATTAGGATATATGTTTAATATTTTGTTTAGAATTGAACGGGTATCTGCATAGACATTTTTATCATGTTAAACATGTTCATATCACTGTATTTGAGTCATGTGTTTGGCCTTGTTTGGCGGTGAGTCGGAGGTCTTATGGAGGTCTAATGGAGGTGGGTGGGGGTGACCTGAAATCAAGTGATTGGTTTTCATAAACTTTTATCACACATCTGACCTATTGTCATTCAACTGCTCTCTCTGTCCTGCCTCACCCTAACTCTGTACTGGTGTAGGGTGACCAGATTGTCAAAATTCTAAACTGGGCCACACCTGGGTGGGGATGTTGTATGTATGTTTGGCATAAATGAAATAGAGCGTGTAACATTGTTGATTCTCATGTCATTCATAATCTGAGAGGCTTCTGTAGCTCCATTTTATTGCTTTATGGTAATTTGCAAACACATTTTTTCTGAAACAAATAACAATTTCCAGGTCCCAGATTCATCAAAAAATTGTGAGCCTTGATTTGGTCCTGGTTTAGACCTGATGTAGTCCTCATTTAGTCTTACATTAGTCCTTGCTTAGACCTGATGTAGATCAAATTGGTCCAAAATAGGGGCATTTGGAACATTTCTTGTATAAAACTATGACAAATCAGTGGTTTTGGATTAATCTGCTGGGACAGGGGACACAGGCCTCAAAACTGGGACTGTCCCAGGGAAACAGGGACATTTGGTCAACCTACACTGGGGGCATGTTACTGCTATAGGCTAATGAATGGATAACTACAGTGCTGTGTGCTGTACTTGCTGGATAACTACAGTGCTGTGTGCTGTACTTGCTGTTATGGCAAGTTCATCTTCAAGTCAAAGTGCATCCGATGACCAGGCCTTAAGCCTGCTTTTTCTTTATCAGTATAATCAAGTGATAATGTAGTGATTAATCTTATACAGTATAGCTGGTCACCCTAGACAAAGAAGGTTTTTGTGGCTTTTGTTTCCGTGAGATTGTCTTTCAGTGAGCTCTGTAGTCGCTGCTATAATGTTGTATAAAATATAGACTACTTAGCTCTTTGTGTTGCATTTTTGTATGAAAAAAAAAAAGTTTGATTGATACTAAAACCTGTGAATCTCATACTATAATTCTGTAACTTCTGCTTCTGCATTTGTAGAGAAAGAGGAACTAGTCTGTGGCTTTCGTTTCGGTGGGAATGTCTTTTCGTGAGCACTGTAGTTTATTCACGTGACGCTCAACCCGGAATTTTGCACGTAAACAAAAAACAAACCCGGGGCCGTCCGATTATGAAACATTATGAACGGGGAGATGTCGACACCTCTTTTTCCTCCACACACGCGGGGTTAGAGCGGTGTGAGAGATGATTTAGACACTTCGATTCCCTCATTTGCGCTCTGTTTTGGGGTTAGCTTGTTTATTTTACTTCTCTGATCGCTCTTCTGATTGACCATGGAGCAGACCAGCAGTGTCAACGCGGATCCTAGCTCCCCCTCTGACCGTATGTATTCTTTTCTGTTTATTTTATTTTTTTGTCAAGATTTTAGAATGATTAATTTAGTATTTCTTGTACAAAGCTTGTGGATTGTTTTTGATACCAAAATTCCAGTGGGGGAGAAGGTCTATTGGAGGTTTTCAGATTCCAGAATGTGGTGAGATCATAGTTCCGTATGGGAGCAAGAGAGAGATTTTCCTATTCATTGCATTGTACTTTGCCAAGAAATCTCACAAATATTTAACCTGGTATTTTCAATTATTCATTAAACCAAAGAACTCACTGTATTTACAACATACTTTTGCATATTAACAATATTAAGTTTAGCCGCCCCCATCTGTATTAATTAATATTCAATCAAACAATCAAACTTTATTTGTATATAGCACTTACATTTGAAATAGCACATATATTTGAAATGTAGCACTTTCAACAGAAGCTTCACATGCAAAAGAAAAATGACAATGATTGAAAACAACCCCAAAACCCACCCCATTTTTTCATCTATATTTACAGCAGTTTAGTTTATGTAATTTAAATTAAACTGGTTTCAATTAAAAGTTAAATTAAGAAGATTTTGAGTTTAAAAACTAAAAAAAAAAAAAAAAAGAACACTCACAGTGGACCTCAGATTGAGAACCTGAGAGTCTGAGAGGGCTCATCTAATAAAAGCAGATCAAATAAATAAATAGGAATAAGAGCTTTATAAACCAATAAAAGAATTTTAAAATCTATGCTGAAGCTCACAGGAAGCCAGTGCACAAACTTCAGTAGTGGTGTGATATGCTTCCTCTTCCTTGGCCTGTAGAATGCTGTGATGCTATCTGAAACCCAGGAATAGAAATATTTAAAGTAGTCTTTTAGATCTATTTACAGGCAAGTGAGAAAACAATAAGTGATTAGGGCACTTAAAAGTATTGAAAATCAGATACTAATTGATACTAAAACTAGTATAGAAACTAAATAATCATTTTTCACAGTGTTGATACTAAAAAAGTCTCATTGACAGGACAGAAATTAACCTTTCTTGAATGTCTTTATAATGATCTTAAGCTGTATCAGAGCAAGTAGAAGAGCACATAGACTAGTATACGCCCATGGAGCACTCTGGAACCTATCTGGACCACTGACTGGACACACATATAAGACCAGATGGGAATAGAAAAGAAATTGCTAGGATTTAGTGTTCAAAACTAGTATTTGAGTTTGAAATTGTATATGATCTTATCTCTGTTCTAGACAGCATTCACATATGCCTTATTCTGCCTCTTGTTCTTCCTCAGGATGCACCAAAGGGAGAAACTGGACTGGTTTTTGGTGAGTCTGTTTGAGTTGACATTGTTGTTTTTCCAGTACATCACCTGATGACAGAATCAACACTTGTGTTTGTTACTCTGTTGACTCTCCACATTGTTTAACACCTCTGAATGTATTTATACAAACCTGTACTTGCATTTCTTTCTCACGAATGGTGTGCCCCAAGCAAATTTGGTCACATACGTCTGCAGAAGTTACAGGTTTTATATAACCAGTGGATAAGAGCCTGTGGAGACATGGACTTAATAGAAATAATTATATGAATTATTTAACTCTCTTAATGGAGCACTGTGTAACTTTCTGGGTGGAAAGTCTGCAACCATGGAGGTATTGTTGCTTTGTGTGGAATTTTTCACCCTATGATATTAAATTTATCTATTTCCATGGAGACCAAGTCAATTTACAGGTCCAATCTGTGGAGAAGTGGGCTTGATTACAGTAGAATGTGTTTTTTCAAGGTATTGTAAAAACACCTAATTTAAATAAGCAAGTTTAATGCCATACAGTGTGTGCAGAATTATTAGACAAGTTGTATTTTTGAGGATTAATTTTATTATTGAACAACTACCCAAAAAGACCCCAAAAGACTCACAAATATCGAAGCTGAATATTTGGAAGTTGGAGTGGGGCTTTTTTAGTTTTGGCTATCTTAGGAGGATATCTGTGTGTGCAGGTAACTATTGCTGTGCAGAATTATTAGGCAAATTAATAAAACCAAATATATACCCATCTCATTTATTTTTGCCAGGCAAACCAATATAACAACTCAAAATTTACAAATAAACATTTCTGACATTCAAAAACAAATCAGTGACCAATATAGCCACCTTTCGTTACAAGGACACTCAAAAGCCTTCCATCCATGGATTCTGTCAGCTTCTTGATCTGTTCACCATCAACACTGCAGCAGCAGCAACCACAGCCTCCCAGACACTGTTCAGAGAGGTGTACTGTCTTCCCTCCTTGTAGATCTTACGTTTCATGGAGGGACCACAGGTTCTCTATGGGGTTCAGATCAGGTGAACAAGGGGCCATGTCATTATTTTTTCATCTTTTAGACCTTTACTGGCCAGCCACGCTGTGGAATATTTGGAGGCACGTGATGGAGCATTGTCCCGCATGAAAATCATGTTTTTCTTGAAAGATGGTGACTTCTTCTTGTATCACTGCTTGGAGAAAGTGTCTTCTAGGAACTGGCAGTAGGACTGGGAGGTGAGTTTGACTCCATCCTCAACCTGAAAAGGTCCCACAAGCTCATCTTTGATGATACCAGCCCATACCAGTACCCCTCCTCCACCTTGCTGGCATCTGAGTGGAGCTTTCTGCCCTTTACTGATCCAGCCACAGGCCCATCCATCTGGCCCATCAAGACTCACTCTCATTTCATCAGACCATAAAACCTTAGAAAAATCAGTCTTGAGATATTTCTTGGCCCAGTCTTGACGTTTTATCCTGTGTCTCTTGTTCAGTGGTGGTTGTTTTTCAACCTTCCTTACCTTGGTCATGTCCCTGAGTATTGCACACCTTGTGCTTTTGGACACTTCAGTAACGTTGGAGCTCTGAAATATGGCAGAACTGGTGGCAAATGGCATCTTGGCAGCTTCAGCCTTCTTTTTTCAACGCGCTTCTTGCGACCCTGTTGGCTATTTGCCATGAAATGCTTGATTGTTCTGTGATCCTGCTTCAAAAGCTTGGCAATTTCAAGGCTGCTGCATCCCTCTGCAAGACATCTCACAATTTTAGAGTTTTCAGAGTCCGTCAAATCTCTCTTCTGACCCATTTTGCCAAAGGAAAGGAAGTTGCCTTATAATTATGCACACCTGATATAGGGTGTTGATGTCATTAGACCACACCCCTTCTCATTACCCAGTAGCACATCAGCTGATATAATTAATTGGTAGTAGGCTTTCAAGCCTATACAGCTCGGAGTACGACAACATGCATAAAAAGGATGATGTGGTCAAAATACTTATTTGCCTAATAATTCTGCACATAGTGTATTGTGGTACATTCCAGGGAAAGTTATCTCCCTAGCATATCTCCATGGACACAACCAGGTGATGGACTCTTACCAGAAAAGTTACATAGTGCATCTTTAAGGTCACACATGCTCAAATCAAATGATGTTTGAATGGATCTGATGACTGTGAAATGTTCTCACTAAAGTACAGAGTCAGTTTGACCACACTGTTTCTCTTCTCTTGTGCCCCCCCCATCCCCTTTTGCCCCCTCTATCTGCTCCTTCTCTGCCCCCTCTCTCTGACACCCCTCTCTCTGCCCCCTCTCTGCTGCCTCTCTGTCCCCTCTGTGCCCCCTCTCTCTGCCCTCTCTGCCCCCTCTGTGCCCCCTATCCTCCGCAGGGTGCTGGGGCTGTGTAATAACTTTGCGTACGTGGTCATGCTGAGTGCTGCACATGACATTCTGAAGAAACAAGAGAACCAGAACTCCACTGCATCTGTAAGAAAGCACATTAGTACCAGAATGGAGGCAACTGGAGGAACATAATGTCATTTCAGTGTTCAAGTTCAAATGTTAGTAGAAAGTTAGATGTCTCAGAATATTATAAACTGTGAATAATCAAGGTGGGTTTGGCAAATCAAAACCATTCACCACCTGAACAGAGCGTGTGTCTCTCTGATTGGTTAATCCACCTGTCAATCATGCCGATCCGAAATTAGGATCTGACATGGTCATGTGAGTGATATCAAAACCTGCTTTAGTGACAAGTACAATTGTATTTTGGCTACTATACACAATTCACACTTTGAATGAAGGTAAATGTTGATATTTTAGTTTGAACTCATATACTTCTATACATATACGTTGAGCCATATTAGTTCTTCACGGCCTCCCACAAATATTACACTTTGTTTAACTATAATCCAATTTGGAGGGCTAAGATTTTTTTACTATTTTAAAGCCATAGTATGTAACTTTTTTGACAAGAAATAGACAAAAATAAAATCATATTTTTTTCACTATGGGTATTTATTGTGCTGCAAACTATTCAAAAACAATTTTACCTGACCTGAGTTTGTTTCCACGGAAATATTGTTCCTTTGGCTATAATGTTCCACACTATCGTGTAAACCTTATTGATCTCCATGGAGAATGTTCCAAAGTATGTTTAACTTTCTTTTTCCATAGAATCATGCCGGTGATTACATACCTACATCCAGAAAGTTACATAATGTAATGAAAAAAAAACAACTTTTGACATGATGACTTGTCACGTTAAAGTTCCCTGTATGTATATGAATGTAAACAGTTTAACTGCTTTATGTCCTTCAGGCCTCTGTCACTTCTGCACATGACCTCCAGGCTGGAAACAGCAGTAACAGCAGCCTGTACGACTGCAACCCCACCTCCACCGCGGTAAATACTTCAACTATGTACTACACACACATTTATTTTTTAAATCACAAGAAAAGGGCAAAAAGGCTTCTGTAAAGAGCTGAAAGATCTTGGTGCAAAGATGACTGCCTTTGAAACCTTTTCTACATCATATCAAGATGTTTGCAAGAATTCCCAAACAGAGGTGTCACAATATCAAATGTTAGCGTGATAATTATTGGGAGAAGAAACATTTTATTCATTTACCCAATCTAATACCATTCCTCTAGTGTCTATGTGACCATCTTTCTGAAATCAGACTTTATGAATGATGAAGTGAAGTTAATGCGACATAAACAGACAGATCAAACTGCACTGAGAAAATTATCATTTTGTAGTTCTGTGCTGTGTAATGCTCATTCCTGCCTTTTCCAGGCTGTGCTGTTGGCTGATATCCTCCCCACACTATTCATCAAGATGTTTGCTCCATTCGTCATCCACAAATTCCCATATGCGTAAGACTTTACATTGGCAGTTCTATAAAGCCAAACTGTTTCCTTCACTGAGTCTTAACAGTATTAGTAATTGTAAATATAACACATATAATAATGTTGTGATATTCCTGCAGATTTCGAACTCTGTTCTGTGCGCTGACGGCTGGTGCTAGCTTCCTGATGGTGTCCTTCTCCTCTGCTCTTTGGATGAGCTTCCTGGGTGAGGACTTCTATCAGAGCAAACCTCTGTGTGTAGAAGGAGGTGGAATGTAGTTTTGAATTAGTTTAAAGTGGAACTTAACACTAAACACACTTTATTGCTACTAAAGTCTTTGTATGGAGTTGTAGTTACATTGTCTTCTGTTCCTAGTCCCTTTGGTAATTGTTCTGCAAGCTCAGTATTTTTGCAGCTTTGTTCTCACCATCTCCAGTGGCCACTGTAATTTCAAGTATTATGTGACATCATGCAAGACTGTTGCTGATTACAAACACATGGTTGCAGGGACGGAGTTTGAAATGTGGATATGAATCACTAATTAATATTATACAAGATATCTGCTTTATTCTTGTTTACTTTTAATAATAGAAACAGCACATTAAGTTTAAGTATCCATGTGACATACGCACATTGTTTAAACACACATAGTTTAAACTGAGCTGAGACTTGAATTTTCAAATGATAAAATAAATAAATACATAAAAGATGGAATTTACTGTCGAACTGTCAGAAAAATTGATATACTATTGGTTCAGGGTTAGTAATAAGATTTTTTACTGGTCTTTCTTGATATAAAATGGCTCATGTTTGGATAAGATTTGTTGACCTGGTTTATGGTTCATATCTCTATAATGACTGGGCCTATCCACATGAAACATAAACTGTCAGTATAAATATGAACATGAACACAACCTATTAACCTGTGAGTCTGTGGATGTATTTGGAACCCTGCATGAGGTGTGTGCATCTGTGCTGCAGGTGTGGTTCTGGCCAGTATCAGCTCTGGACTCGGGGAGCTGTCCTTCCTCGCACTCACAGTCTACTTCGACAGGTAACACCAGAGAGTGGAATCACAATACTAAGCACTACCAGTAAACCTAATATTAAAGGTGCACTGTGTAACTTCTGGTGGAGCAGCGTCCAACACCTGCTTGTCTCCATGATGAGATTTGACCAATATTTTCTAAGACGGAATTCCTCTGTCTACTGTACGCCAACAATGCACAAACTTCTATCTAAACTGTAGAGATAATTTAACACATTTTTGTTTGCCCAATTAAAGGTCATATAAAATGATCTCTTGTGAGCTTCAAGTCACGTTATTCACACTTTCATTTTATAACTCTTTATTATTTGTCAGTCTAAATCTCCAAAGCTGACAATGCTCTGTTCAACCTTGTGATGTCATGAATTTATAGTTTTCAAGTTGCCTTTTACCTGTAATTAGTTACAGATTGTCAATCCCAGATCCAGGGTTCCCACAGTCCCTGGACTGGAAAAGTCATGGAAGCTGAAAATGTAATTTTCCAGTCCTGGAAAAGTCATAGAATTTTGTAAATTCAGTGGAAGAAGTCATGAAATTTTAGTATCTCTTTCACACAACTTCAGCGTTCTGTTAAGTTCTGTAGTGATTATTTCTGAACATCTGCGCAGCCGCTCCAGCACGACAATACACAATAAGGTGGTTAGTTTAAAAGAGACACAATACACATTAGTTTTAATGTGAAAAACTATAATACCAAAGCATAAGGTGAGTGGAAAGGGTTCACATTTTATGTTTAGCCCTAAAAGTATGTTAAATTCTACACATGTAGGTGCCGTAAAGTCATGGAAAATTCACTTTAGGTCATGAAAAAGTCATGGAAAAATGTTGAAATTTTGTCAGTGAAAAAGAGTGGGAAACCTGCAGATCTGAAATTATCCAAATATTTCTAGTGCAGGAGTATGGAGTTTAAAAACACAGTGGAGCACTTCCTGTATTACCACATGACATTAGAAGGTGGAAGTGTTTTCCGTTTGAGAGAAAAACAAAACCTAAATGTGCAGGTTTGTGTGTTAAACATGAGTGAAACAATGAAACAAAGCACAACTCCAGGTCTGTTTGTGATGAGGAAATGACTTTAGAACAGAAAATGGTGTCATATGGGCAAGATTAACATTGATTTAAAAAAAAATAAAGGCCTTCTGTCATCTCTTTTTATTAGTTTAATCTGTTCTTGATCTGTTCATCCCTCCTCTTCCTCAGGGATGTGGTGGGGGGCTGGGGCTCTGGTACTGGAGGGGCCGGAGTGCTGGGGGCCCTGCTCTACTCTGGTCTCACTCAGCTGGGCGTAACACCACGGCTCACACTTCTCATCATGCTCGTCATACCAGCCGCCATGGTACTCAGGTAAGAAATGTACTCCAATACTTACTAGACTCACTTTTTAATACATCTGTACTTCTTAGAGTAGTTTTCAGACATCATACTTGAATATTTTGATTGAAGTAACAGTCTAGAAGTGACAAAAACTTTATCTTGACAATAAATGACTGGAACTTTTGTGTTTCTTGCAGCGCTCCTTCACACATGATTTAATTTAGTCTCATTTTTGTGTCTGTTCTTTGGAAATACCAGATTTTATGCATTAATTACTGTTTGGTCCTTTATTACTTTAACTTCAAATTCTAAATGAAATGTTCCTCCCAGACACTTTTAAAATTACGTTTGTATTTTGACTTACTTCTTGGACCACTACTTTGTATTTCTACTCTTGGAACATCTTGGAAGTCGTTTTGGAAGTCATTTTTTAGTCCAAACAAGAAAAAAAAATCCAATTTCAGAGCGTTCAAAAACATGCCTGCGATATTATAAATGAGCATTATGCAAAACTAGTGCCATTACACACATGACCCTTTAGCCGTGCTCGAGTTGTATCAAGAAACTGTGAACTGTATGTTGTGTGTGCAGTTACTTCTTCCAGCTGGTGACTCCTCCCTCTCTGCCCCAGTGGAGGACAAGGGACCCCCAGTGCACACGTCTGTGTGCAGAGGAGACAGAGGGGCTGATGGACTCTGCAGAGGATGACGACGAGGACAGAACCACACCCAGTAAGTTCACTGCTTTGAGTAGGCCTGTGGGAGAAATCTGTATGAACCTGTGTGGTCACTATTAGCAATTAAAAAATCTGTATTTGGTTAGTGAGTGTGACCCACCCAAACATGCACTGTAGGTGTGAAAAGGGGTGTGTGTGTATGTGTGTGTCTGTGTGTGTCTGTGTCTGTGTCTGTGTATGTGTGTGAGAGAGTGTGTGAGAGTGTGTGAGAGTGTGAGAGAGTGTGTGAGAGTGTGTGAGAGTGTGTGAGAGTGTGAGAGAGTGTGAGAGAGTGTGAGAGAGTGTGAGAGAGTGTGTGAGAGTGTGTGAGAGTGTGAGAGAGTGTGAGAGAGTGTGAGAGAGTGTGAGAGAGTGTGAGAGAGTGTGTGAGAGTGTGTGAGAGTGTGAGAGAGTGTGTGAGAGTGTGTGAGAGTGTGTGAGAGTGTGAGAGAGTGTGAGAGAGTGTGAGAGTGTGAGAGTGTGAGAGTGTGAGAGAGTGTGAGAGAGTGTGAGAGAGTGTGTGAGAGTGTGAGAGAGTGTGAGAGAGTGTGTGAGAGAGTGAGTGTGTGTGAGTGAGAGAGTGTGTGAGAGTGTGTGAGAGTGTGAGAGTGTGTGTGAGAGTGTGAGAGAGTGTGTGAGAGTGTGTGAGAGTGTGAGAGTGTGTGTGAGTGTGTGAGAGTGTGAGAGTGTGTGTGAGTGTGAGAGAGTGTGAGAGTGTGAGAGTGTGTGAGAGTGTGTGAGAGTGTGAGTGAGTGTGTGTGTGTGTGTGAGTGTGTGAGAGTGTGAGAGTGTGAGAGAGTGTGTGAGAGTGTGAGAGAGTGTGAGAGAGTGTGAGAGAGTGTGTGAGAGTGTGTGAGAGTGTGTGAGAGTGTGAGAGTGTGAGAGTGTGAGAGAGTGTGAGAGAGTGTGAGAGAGTGTGAGAGAGTGTGAGAGAGTGTGTGAGAGTGTGTGAGAGTGTGAGTGTGATGGTGGTGGTCAGAGGGACTGATGGCGCAGATTAGCTTGGCAGTCTCGCTTCCATCAGTCCCCTTCAGGGCAGCTGTGGCTACAACTAGCGTTGCAAAGGGGTGGAAAATTCCCATGGAAACTTTGGTACAGGGAATTTTCTAATTAGTAACTTTGCACAGGAATTTAAGGGAATTATTGTAACAAAAATACAAACATTTTATTTTGTCATCAGCAAAGGGAGATAATTAACACACGACTCTGATTTATTTGTCAGAACTTTATCAATGATCAAATATCCTCCACCTCATATATCCTCTAAACTGACTTGACTGCCTGTCGTCCTTTAGTTGGAATGTGTGCTCTCAGTGGTCTGTATTTGTTGTTGTGTGCTCAGAAAAGCAGTTCTCTTCAGAATTCTAGAATTCTGAAGAGGTAGAACTACCGGCTTTGAAAAGCCGGCCATACCGGCTTGTCAAAGCCTGATCCCGTCAGATCTCAGAAGCTAAGCAGGGCCGGGCCTGGTTAGTACTTGGATGGGAGACCACTGGGAATTCCAGGTGCCACAGTGGGGCGCCAGTGGCAAAAAGTGTCGTAGTGTCCTTAGGCAAGGCACATCACCCACATTGCCTAGTATGAAAGTGGTGTGTGTGTGTGAATGGTGGTGGTGGTCAGAGGGGCCGGTGGCGCAGCTTGGCAACCTCGCTTCCATCACTCTGCCCCAGGGCAGCTGTGGCTCTGTAAAGCGTCTTTGAGTGTCCTGAAAAGCGCTATATAAAACTGATGCATTATTATTATTATTAGAAGTTCTTGTGCCTGTGACAGAGGGACACAAAATGCATATTGGGGGTGTAGCTTCACTGGCTCTTCAGAAAATAGTGTGCTTTGTCCATATGAGCAAGGAACAGCAGCTATACACTACTTTATTCACATAAATCTATCTGCTGCAGCCAAGACTGTGCTACAATATTGTGCTACATTTTTTTCTACCAACTTTTCTGATGTCCCTAGCCTTCAACTTTGATCATTCCCAGTTTATTCCTATTAATTCCTAAAAATTCCCATGGAAAGTTTCCAGCTTTGGAATTTTGCACCCCTACCTACAACAGTAGTTTACACCACCGGGTCTGGAGTGAGTGAAGAATGCTCTGTTAATAATGCTGTGTAAAGCGTCTTTGGGGACACGTGTCTGTGAAAAGTGCTTTAGAAATAAACTTACTTCATTTTACTATTTGAAATTCTGAGTATCATAGCAACCAAAGTGCAAAGGTGGTGAAGGTTTGGCCACTTCTCTCCTGCTCCACAAGTCTGGCAAAATCATGTAGAGCGGGTTAATACAAACATCTGAAGACCAAAATGATGAGCCTGACAGCAGCAGTTACAAAGGGTTTGCTAATACTAACAAAGTTCATCCACATGTTTTAAAGCTGAAGTTGATCTCAAGCCTGAAGCAGTAGACAAAAGGAAGAGCCAGAATCAGAGAGTTCCGAGTTCTGGCCTGGTCGTTGTTTAACTCTGTGGTGTTTCCATAGGGAGCGGTGTGAGGGCGAAAGGACCTCTAACTTTCACTGAGAAGATCCAAGTGTTGAAGGTAAGGATGAACCCCCCCCCCCCTCTTCTCTGTGCTCTGTGTATGATCTCACATTGCCCTTGTACTCATGAGCAGGGCCTATTCAAGTTCGTGGTTCCTCTGGGGCTGGTCTACTTTGCAGAGTACTTCATAAACCAGGGATTGGTGAGTTTCTGTTATCCTCTGTTATCGCTGAATGAACGACTTTAATATTCTGGACTCATCAGAGAAGAATATGTATCTTTTTCCAATCTCATGGTATGGGGTTGTTGAATATGCATTTTAAAAAGGTTCAAAAATTTGTATTTGTTTGGCATTACACAGTTAATTTTACAGATTGATAAACAATAATAGTCAGATTGAATTCTACAATAAATTAATGTTTAAAATGCTGTTTAATACCTGTATTTCTTATTTTAAACCAGAAAAAGTATAATTTTCTTTCAGTTGTAGCGCCAGATATTTTTACCCATAGATGGCGCTCGTGCTCTAGTCTTTGAAAATTTATTTCAATAGAAACCTTGTTACATTTTAATTATTAGACGTTAGAACTTGTTACTTGTTAGCGAGACAATGTGCCTTGTAACGAAGAAATTATTTGACACTGGCAGCATTTTTTTTTTACAATAAAGCCATTGAAATCGCTCGGACATTTGTTGTAACTGAATCCACATCAGGGGTACTGGCAGATATCAAATATTGTAAATAAAAAAATTATTGTTGGAGAAAATTCTGATGAGCTCAAATCACTCCCCAATTCAAAACCAACAATGTTTAACTTGAAAAATTTTCTGTGGCTGTTTCAGATGGAGCTCCTGTATTTCCCTGGCATTTTCCTGTCTCACGCTGAACAATATCGCTGGTCAGTCCCCATAAATTCTATTTATTCCAATATTCCTGTATATAACACAAATGTGCGTGTCTGTATACGTGTGTGTGCAGGTACCAGACCCTGTACCAGGTGGGAGTGTTCGTGTCACGCTCGTCTCTGTGCTGCTTTAAAGTCCGTAAACTCTGGCTCTTCTCTGGGCTGCAGGTGAGCACAGAAACCTGCAACTAAACAATTGTATTACTTTTTATCTTAGCTTTTCAAAAACAGACCTGGAATAGTGTTTTGTTTCATTTGCTCAATTTTTTTGCCCTGTTGCTTTATATAATTAAAAATCTTGCTGCCCTTCTCATTGTTGCCACCAGATTTTACTACCTTGAAATTCTTTTTTTTCTAATTCCATAACTGTTACCTAACAACCATAATGTTAACAAATCTAAATTGCACAAGTAGTAAATAATGAGAGTCATAAAAATAAATGACAACACCTTTATTTTGTTAAATCAGTTTTTAAACTGCCTTATTTCGGCATAAATTATGTGTGCATTTTGGATGGCGTTTTCTGTGTTGATGACACAAGCAGAGGGATTCTGGTTTAAAACTCCGCTCTACTTCCTTTATGTTTGTACTTTCCTTCTCAACTCTTTTTCCACAAACTGTCACTTAACTGATGCAGAACTATAATAAATAGGGTTAGGGTTCTATCCACCAAACCAAATCACAATTAGAAAAACATAAAAACCTGTCATAAACTACTGATAACCTACTTTGCACATCACGCTGGGGTGTTTTACATGTACAGTTGTGCTCATAAGTTTACATACCCTTGCAGAATTTATGATTTCTTGGTCCAGAAGCTGCACATGGGACATACTTGGATATTCCATCATGATAATGACCCAAAACACAAAGGCAAGTGGACCTGTCATTGGCTCCAGAATAAAGTGAAGGTTCTGGAGTGGCCGTCTCTTCTGACCTCAGTATCACTGAGCCTCTGGGGAGATCTCAAACTGCAGTTCATACAAGAGCCCAAGAATTTACAGGAACTGGAGCCTTTTGCCAAGAAGAATGAGCAGCTTTACCATCAGAGAGAATAAAGAGCCTCATCCACAACTAACACAAAAGACACCAGATCTTATTGGGTCATTTGTGTAGTTTCTGTTTCATTATGGTTTAAAGAGGAAACACAGTTGTTTGATAATAAATGGCTTCACCCAAGCACTAACCATGAGTGAAAGAAAAGTTTTTGTGTTATCATTCATAATCTCTGAACGATGGACAAGAAATCAGTTAAATTCTGTCAGGATATGGAAACTTATGAGCACAACTGTATGTGTATGTTGGAATGTTCGGAAGTTACCATGGTGACACAATGCACTTAATACACACGCTGTCAAAAAGATTTTTAAAGAAACTAATCAGCTCTCCTGTTGTAGCTCCTGCTCGGTCAGTTCTTTATGACGATTGTGTTAAAATAAAGCCCAAATTAAAGTCTAACAGAGCCTCAAGACAGCAGTGCCTCCAGTTGTTATCAGCATTCTTTGGGGTCGTAATACTATCAGCTGCAAAGTATCAGGAGGGATTCTGTGATGTTCTGAATGCTTAAATAACTGGTTGCTCTTTTCATGTTTCCTGTTTTTCTTCTGTATTAAGACGTGTCATGTGATGTCCACAGATACTAAACACTGTGCTGCTGATGTTTGCCGTGTCGTACCGGTTCATTCCCTCTGTTTGGATCGTTTTTGTCATTATCCTGTACGAGGGGCTTCTGGGGGGGGGCGCCTATGTCAACACGTTCTACTTTATCAGCAAAGAGGTGAGTGTCAGCTCCCTCTAGTGTTCACAGGAGGTAGTGAATGCTCATTGTTTATGTTTATTTACATAATAATAATGCATCAGTTTTATACAGCGCTTTTCAGAACACTCAGAGACGCTTTACAGAGCATTATTCATTCACTCCAGACCCTGGTGGTGGTAAACTACTATTGTAGCCACAGCTGCCCTGGGGCAGACTGACGGAAGCGAGGCTGCCAATCTGTGCCATCGGCCCCTCCGACCACCACCACCATTCACGCACACACCGCTTTCATACTGGGCAATGTGGGCGATGTATCTTGCCTAAGGACACTACGACAGTTTTTTGCCACTGGCCCCACTGTGGCACCTGGAATTCCCAGTGGTCTCCCATCCAAGTACTAACCAGGCTGCTTAGCTTCTGAGATCTGACGGCATCAGGCTTTGACGAGCCGGTACATGGAAATGTTTCAAGTATTCAGGGTGGCAGTTTGGGGTGGCAATGGTGCAGTGTGTTGAGTATTTGCCCACCAACCACAGTCACCACTTCAGACCTGTTCTGCCGCCATTGTGTTCCTGAGCAAGACACTTCTCCCCAAAAGCCCAGTACAGTTATTATAGGATGCTGGGGATTCTGAAGTAATCAAATGCAAACATAAAATAAAATAGTGCTAAATAAAAATTTAAAGAAAATATTTAAAAATGTTGAGTTAATTTTGCAGTAGGTTCAGTTTTCCCCCTAAACAAGAAGGTTCTCTATTCTATTTCTGCTCCTTAAATTCATTTTTAAATGAATTTTGACTGGGAATGGGACTAAACACCTAAACTCCACACACACTCAGGTTTTGCTGTCTTTGAGCACAAAACTACAAATGTTTGTTTGCACTAAAATGGCCAAAAAATGACAAGGTACAGTAGACAATGATTTTAAAACACCATATACACAGTTTAGTCACAGCAAAGTTATTTAGTGTTTAATTCCACTTTAAATGTTCTTAATCGCAATCACAACACATTCTTTCAGTAATGCTCGAACTTTCCACATAACGTTGCACCGAAAAAATAAAATCTCGGCAGGACTACTACATGAACAAAATGTAACTGAAGTAAAATAAAAGTTTGATTATTTGTCTTGGTGTTGTTCCAGACGGAGGAGCGCCACCGTGAGTTTGCCATGGCTCTGGCCTCTGTAGGAGACACTTTGGGCATCTGTCTGTCCACTGCACTGTCCTTCCCTGTCCACATCTACTTCTGCTCCCTCTGACCTAGAGAACAAGTACTTCTACTGCATCTGACCTGGTCTACAAGGGCTTCTCTTGCATCTGACCTGGTCTACAAGTAATTCTACTGCATCTGACCTGGTCTACAAGTACTTCTACTGCTTCTGACCAGGTCTACAAATACTTCTACTGCATCTGACCTGGTCTACAAGTACTTCTTCTGCATCTGACGTGGTCTACAAGTACTTCTGCTGCATCTGACCTGGTCTACAAGTACTTCTACTGCATCTGACCTGGTCTACAAGTACTTCTTCTGCATCTGACGTGGTCTACAAGTACTTCTGCTGCATCTGACCTGGTCTACAAGTACTTCTACTGCATCTGACCTGGTCTACAAGTACTTCTACTGCATCTGACCTGGTCTATAAATACTTCTACTGCATCTGACCTGGTCTACAAGTACTTCTGCTGCATCTGACGTGGTCTACAAGTACTTCTACTGCATCTGACCTGGTCTACAAGTACTTCTTCTGCATCTGACCTGGTCTACAAGTACTTCTGCTGCATCTGACCTGGTCTACAAATACTTCTGCTGCATCTGACCTGGTCTACAAGTACTTCTACTGCATCTGACCTGGTCTATAAATACTTCTACTGCATCTGACCTGTTCTACAAGTACTTCTACTGTATCTGACCTGGTCTACAAGTACTTCTACTGCATCTGACCTGGTCTACAAGTACTTCTACTGTATCTGACCTGGTCTACAAGTACTTCTACTGCATCTGACCTGGTCTACAAGTACTTCTACTGCATCTGACCTGGTCTACAAGTACTTCTACTGCATCTGACCTGGTCTATAAGTACTTCTACTGTTTTTCACCTGGTCCGCAACTACTTTTACTGTCTTTAGTGTGGACCACAAGTACATTTGCTCTCTCAGACCTGGTCTACAAGTACAGTATTTTTAATATCTTTTAGAATCAGAATCAGAATCAGAATCAGAATGTGTTTTATTGCCATATGAGTGAACAGGTTCACAACATTAGGAAATTGCTGCGGTACTTGGAGCAGGATGTAGACAAACACTGACATGCAACAAATAATAGAATAAAATAAAGCTATAGTATAATATAACAAAATTTACAAATTTACAGGAGTATAATAATATAGAGTATAAGAGTATCAGTGATCAGTGCAAAACAGGCAGGTGCAGGCAGGTGCGAGAACACAGGGTCATGTGTACATGTGTTACCTGGTGTACATGTACTTCTTCACTTTAACTGACCAAAAGTGGTATAACAAGTACTACTGTACAGCTTTACCATTTTATTATTATTATTACACTTAGTTTTATTCAGATTAGATTTGACTAAGCTGGTACTGTTGCTTATTTTACTTGTTTGGTGTTGGGGTGGGGCCTAAAACGTTATTATAGTGACAAATGCCCTCAGATTTCTACTTATTTGAAATGATAATAATGCACAATACATTGTTATTTAGTGTTTAGAAATATCTTATTTAGATTTTATAACAACTACACCCACAATTTACAAATAGATTTAACAATAACTCCACTAAATGATTTGAAAATAATGCAGTGTATGTATGTGTGTCCCTTTGAATGCATTCTCACCCTGATGTTTACAGTTTTAAGTTGTATTTTTAACTAGTGTGATGAAGGACCAAATTGCCTAAACTGTGAATTATTTGTTTTTGTTTTTTTTATCTTGTGCTGCTACTATTACATTTCATATCAACTCACACCATTGATTCATCTTTTTTTTTCAATAAATCATAGTTATGGATGTTTATGTTAAAGGCACAAAACCTCACTTTTACTGTCTTAAAATCAGGAAAACCAGAAGTAGTTCACTTAAACAGTTTGCAGTGGTTCAAAGTTATTCCTTATGCATTTTGAGCATCCTAATTATTCACCACAATGAGTTCATAAAGAAGGATTATATGAGTTTGTCTATATCAGGAGTCACAAATTAAGTTTCACTGAGGTCCAGTTTAAGAAAATTTCAAGACATCACAGTGTTTTGAATTTGTATTGAATATTAAGATATACAAAACATTAAGATACTCCCTTTTCTACCTGTACCCAAACTAATTATAACTGATATAAAAAAAAGCTGGACTCTTTGCATGGACTTCTTTTAAAAGCTTCATTCTATAACATTTGGGAAGTGGTCTCAAACAGTATAATGCCATTCCAGGTGGTTTTAATGCTGAAAAGCTCCTGGAAACACACTGAATGAATTGAATGTTATTACACCAGATCTGACTCAGGGGCCCATTGGGCCCCGCACAGAACGACTGCAAGAAATGAAAAGCATTGTCTGCAAATCCTGAAATAAGAGACAGACACTGGTATATATTTTAAATATTTTTTATTATTTTTATTTGTGTGTGTATTTTTCACTGTATTTTCCTAATGCAGTGAAAAATATCATTAAATTTTACCATCTATCTAGAACTATGTCTTTCTCTCACATATAACTATGTATTTATAGGGATAGTTTGTTATCTACATAGGCAAGGTGTTTGTGTGTGTGTGTGTGTGTGTGTGTGTGTCTGTGTGTGTGTACTTTTCACTCTATTTTCCTAATGCAGTGAAAAAATACCATTCAATTTTACCATCTATCTAGAAGTATCTGTCTTTCTCTCAAATATAGCTATGTATTTATGAGGCTAGTTTTTTTTATATATATATACATAGGCAAGGTGTGTGTGTGTGTGTTAATTTAATATTAATATCTAGAACTATTTTTCAGAAAGCTGCTGTGTCCAGATAATTTCCCTTGTGGATGAATGAAGTTTGTTAGTCTAAATAGAACTATAACTGTGTATCTATGGGGCTAGAGATTTATACACATGGGCAGGGTGGGTGAAGTGTCTTGCCTAAGAGCACAGCAAGATCATCCTCAGATGGGAAATGGAGCATTAGTTGTGGTGGACATGTGGGCCTCGATGCTGTGGTTGATCTTCCCATCCCCGGTGTCCCCTGGAGGTTCCTCTTCTCGGGGTTGAGCACAGACGGCTCTTGGCAGTGGGAACTTGAAGCTGACGTGCAAACTTCTCCTCTCCTTGTTGAGACGTCTCCAGGAGGTTTTCTTCATTCTCAACACACCAATATTCACTGGATGAGTGGAGGGAGTCACACTGATTTTTGGTTGTCTCCTTCAGGTCCTCCTCTTTAATGGGGGGTTCCTGGGGGCCCCTGGGGTTGTTGTTGTGAATGACCCAGGCCATTATTCCTCGTGCCCAGTTTCCATAGTCACATTGGTCCTCCTTGAAAGAATCCATAGTGATAAATGGGTGATCTAAAGCTGCACCTGGAGTTATCCTCTTCCTGTAATCTAGATCCAGAAGACGTTCACAAAGGCTCACAAAGGTCCGCCTGTCTGGATTCTGGGGTCTGGGTTGTTGGTGGGTTGGATAAGATGGTTTGAGCTAAACTGTAACCTTGTAGAGGACCTAGACTGTTGAGGGACACCAAGCCTGTTTCTTTTTGAATCTCTTCTGGGCTCTTGATTCTCCACTGACCATCCTCCTCCTGAGTATAGGATTTTGTTGTGAATATGCCCTGGTTCAAAAGTTCACTTGGAGGAAAACCCAGTACATGAATAATGCTGGTCTGGTTTTCATAAGGTGTGTCAGAGAAGAGCTGGTCACCCAGGTACATCTGGACTAGAATACAGCCCAGAGACCACATGTCTACAGCTTCAGTCAGAGGTAGACCTAGGCTAAGCTCTGGGGCCTGGAAGGCATTTGGCTGCACCTGCATTCCCACTTTCAGCTCTGACTTTAGGTGGGCTGCACCAAAGTCAATCAGTTTCACTTTAAAAGGGTACTGTTTTTACTTGACAAGCATCACATTGTCAAGTGTCAGGTCCATGTGCACCACCCCCAACTCTCTGAGGCCTTCAAAGGCCACCAGAAGCTGCTGAGCGATTGGTCTGATGTCACTCAGCTCTAAGGTAATGTCCAGCTTGAAGATTCTGTCTTTTAGGCTAACGTCCAGCATTTCCAAAGCCAGACACTTTTGAAGACCAGAGTCCATAAATCTGACAATATTGTACTTGTCAGGGTCCAGCTGTCTCACATGGTGCATCATGCACATTTCTCTCTTGAAAGCTTCCTGGTTGTTGTACTTTAACACTTTCAGTGCAACAATCTCAGATGTGTGAGGCTTGAAGCACTGGTGCACCTGTCCAAACATCCCCTCACCAAGAAGCTGTAGCAGCTGGTACTTTGGGAGAGGCTGCTCTGCATTCTCACTGCACTCGTATTCCCTGGATGAGTGGAGAAGGTTAGACTGATTTTGAGATGTCTCTTTTGGCTCCTCTTTGGTGGGTGGTTCCTGGGGGCCAGTGAGTTTATTGAAATTATTATTAATATTAAAATTTCAGGACATCACAGTGTTTTGAATTGGAATTGAATATTAAGATATAAAAATGTTTCAAATAAGACCTTTTCTACCTGTTCTCAAATTAATCACAGCTGATATAAAAAGGCTTGTTTTAAAATGAATCTGCAGACACACAAAACATAGATAACAAAAACAGCATTAACATTGCAATCTCTATGTAACCGGTGTGCTTTGAACTGCCAAAATGCCATAACCCACCAAAATAAACTTAAATACAATCTTATAAGCAAATGAAACGGGATTTTTGGTGAATTTGAACTGAATTGAATTGCTACATATACACAAACAGTAATAAAAAGTACAATGTCATTAAATATCTCTATCCCAATCCCTCCCTGCTCCCTCAAGCCCTTAATCAGGTTTCATTTAGTTGTTAGTTCATCTGGCCACTTCTGTGTTTTTAAAAATATGTTCTTAATTCAGCACTAAACTTTTTCAAGTCATTGCATCGTTTCAAATGTGCTGGTAATCCATTCTGTTATAGTTTGGAAAGAGAATGCCGATTGGCCTAGAGCTGTTTTTCTTGTAGGTGCCACACTGACCACTACATGTGGACCTTGGAGTTCTGGTCATCATTTTTTACAAGGAAAAAAATCAGAAATTAATTTAAATTAAAGATTTATTTACTTTAAATATTCAGGGGTTTGGTTCGATGAGAAGATTACATGAGCCACTCATATTCAAAAGGTTATAGATAAGTGTAAAAGAGTATTAAATGTAATGCCATGTTTAGTTGGAAATGAATGGGGAGCTAACAGGAGAGCACTAAGTGCCATCAATTCAGGGATGATTATAAACCCTGGACTATGGTAGAGTTGTGGATCTGCTGCAGTAACAAGCCTTCAAAAATGACATATTGTCCAGGCTTGAGCGTTGAGGTTGTGTACAGGGGTTTTCAAATCTACTCCAATTGCTGCATTACAGGTTGAAATGGGTTAAATGCCACTGGAACTTTGAAGACAGCTTCTTACACTGAATCATTTGTTTAATTTGCAAGGGCAAATATTTGATCATCCGGCACTTTGGACCCCTAAGCCAAGTTGGAGAAGGAGAAGCAGCAAACTAAAGGCTCTGGATGGACCATTTTGCGCTCTACAGGAGAGTTTTAGGTGGGAGATTTACAAATCAGTACATTACCTTTGCCAACATTTCCTCCATGGGTATGTCCTGATGCCATCATAGATGATTCCTTGTTGGAGAGGAAGCACAAAGATAAAGGATTTATATTGAATAGACATTCAGTTCAATTACCGTACCTATTGGCAGATACTTTGGATATGTGCAAATATACACAGATGTCTCAAAATGTTTGAATGAGAAATTAGCCGTGTCTTTTGTTGTTCCAAAGTGGTCCAAAGTTCCAAAGCATGTAATGCCAAAGTGAGGACAATGATTAATTATTACTTATCTGTATACACAGGGAAAATGTTGCCAATTCTCTTAGCAGTTGAATGGGTGGAGGAGCACAGACCCTTGAAAACAAGGTGTGCACAGACTCTAGTGCAGCACTGGCCAGTTTGTGAAGTGCTCATTCAGAGAGTAGGCCAGATGTTACTATAGAGCTGAAACAAGCACATATATACAGAGGAAAGAAAGAAGGCATCAAGGACTTTAAAATGAAATTTGACTTAGAACTATTACAGCAGCACCCAAGACATAGTAGTTTCAAAGTTTTATTTAAGTTTGTTAGGGGTTTAAGGGTTCTGTTTGTATTGGGGTTAATTTGGGTCACTGTTTATGTCTTGAGCACAGAGTGACCTATATTTGCCTTGGCCACAAGAGCAAGGTGGAGTCAAGCTTATATGAGCGCACAGGTGCCTGTGTGTATATGGGTGACAGGAGGTCACACAGTTTTTACCGCTCTATCAGGCTGGTGGTCTAACTTTCACTATTCATCTCTTTCATATTAGTGAACGTCCACCCACCCCACTCCTTTCTGGACACAGAAAAAAAACAAAAAACAAAGGTTAGGACTAAAATGGTCCTAGAGGGATATTAATTTGATGAACAGGATTTGATTCATTATTTTGCTTTAGTTATTATGTGATAACTGTTGTTATTGGTATTATTATTATTTTATTTGTTTATTTCATTTTTGTTCTTAGTCAGTCGTGTTTCAGTTCACACTCCCTATCAGCTGGGGGCGCTAATGCGCCAGGAGTTGTTTTCCATTAAATCTCCACTGTGGCTGATGCTCAGGTCCGCGTGAGGGACAAACCTGTGAATTGGTGGATTTTTCGGATTCCAAACTGCCTCTTCCTCCACAGTGAGTTGTTGAGCATGAATCGGTGAATTATTTTTGTGATTAGCAGTCGTATTTCTGTTGCTAAAGAGCACTGACCGTCTTGTTTGTTAGCGCCGCTACGTTCCCATTCAAAACCCCGCTGTATATTAGCGCCGTTTACTCGCGCTTGGGTTTTTTCAAACACTGATTATACTAATTAAATATTGAACACTTTTAAGTTTACATTCAAGCCGAATTGTAGATAACATATAAATGAACTGACGTAGCTCCGACTATTTGTGATTTGTTGCGCAACTTTAACTTTATTTGATCATCTCCATGAGTATTTTGATCTCTTAATTTGTTTTGTTGAGTATTATTGATATATGAAAAAATGCACTTCCCTTTTTAATGAATGAATTAATTATTGATGACTGTTTAATAGTCAATTGATTGACTAATGAGGATGGAATTGAAATAAGATTGATAACATATTCATTTACCAAGTTATATATTGTCTGTTAAATAGTTAACTGCGATGTACGTGTATAATATGCCACTTCAAGTACTGGTGATAGAAGATACTGCTTAGAGCAGTACATGAAAATACGTTTGTTATACTGTCAAGTTCAGGGTTATTTTTATGACCTTGTTTTTCGATTGTACAATACCTGTAACAGATAATATTGGAATTAACTGTGTAATTAATAGTATTAGTCATATACCAGTGTAGTATATGCAGTTCAGTGTAAACTGTTGTTAACGGTCAGTCCCGATAACTCAGTCGTTGAGTGGATGTGGATTAGAATTCAGAGCAACGGTGTTCAATATTTCTGGATATGTTACCGTCATTTGATCTTCTTTTGCTACAGACAGAAAAAGTGTGCCTTTAAAATAAAATACAACCTTAGTTGTTTCAGCCAAATGGAACTTGCTTGTAAAACACACTTTGAAGCATTCTTACCTATGTGTGATTTTATGGGTATTTAGTTAGAGTTACTTTATTTGTACTGTTAAAAAAGTGATTTTACTTGACACTTCCTCTCCTTTGTTCTTATGCAGAGCCCACAGAATGGTGTTCACATGTGACCAGTGTGGAAAGGTGTGGCCGAATGCTTCTGGACTTAAAGTACACTACAGAAGTCACGCAAGGGAAAGACCATGCAGCTGTGAGCAGTGTGGGAAGAAATTTAAACACTCTGGTGCACTCAATCAACATATGACAGTCCACACAGGAGAGAAACCATTTAAATGTGACCAGTGTGGGATGAAATTTCGAAAGTCTAGTAATCTTCATCAACATATGAGAAGCCACACAGGGGACAAATCATACAGATGTGATGTTTGTAAGAAGACATTTTCACGCTCAAGCCACCTAGAAAGACACATGAGAATCCATACAGGAGAGAGGCCATATGAGTGTGACCAGTGTGGGAAGGGATTTATACACTCTGGTGCGCTCAATGAACATATGAGAATCCACACAGGAGAGAAACCATTTGAATGTGACCAGTGTGGGAAGAAATTTAGAAGATCCGGTGCACTCAGTGACCATATGAAAATCCACACAGGGGAAAAATCATACAAATGTGATGTTTGTGAGAAGACATTTTCACGGTCAGACACCCTCGTATCACATATGAGAGTCCACACCGGAGAGAGGCCATACAGATGTGATGTTTGTGGGAAGACATTTTCACGATCAAGCACCCTTGTATCGCATATGAGAGTGCACACAGGAGAGAAACCATTTAAATGTGACCAGTGCGGGAAGGAATTTACTGTGTCTGGTCATCTCCATCGACATATGAGAATCCACACAGGGGAAAAGTCATACAGCTGTGACGTTTGTGAGAAGACATTTTCACGGTCAGGCACCCTAGAAAGACATATGAGAATTCACACAGGAGAGAGGCCATATGATTGTGACCAATGTGGGAAGGAATTTAGACAATCTGGTGACCTCTATCAACATATGAGAATCCACACAGGAGAGAAACCATTTGAATGTGACCAGTGTGGGAAGAAATTTAGTAGGTCTAGTGCCCTAAATGAACATATGAGAATCCACACAGGGGAAAAATCATACGGATGTGATGTGTGTAAGAAGACATTTTCACGCTCAGGCAACCTAGTAGCACATATGAGAGTCCACACAGGTGAGAGGCCATACGAGTGTGACCAATGTGGGAAAGCTTTCGCTGTATCATCCAATCTCACTAAACACATGAGGACTCACTCCTGGCTGATAGTATACGAGTGTGACCAGTGCGAAAAGGCTTTTAGGACATCCCAGCAACTCTCCAGTCACTACCGAATGCACACAGGAGATGAACCAGATGGCTGCGAAGAAAGAGAGGAAGGGTTTCAGGTCTGTGAGGAACCATCTGAAACAGGTCCAAATGTTCCAGACTGAAGAGGAAAGCTGCAGCTCTGACCAATGTGAGAGGACTTTGATAGTGCTGCCACTAACGACTAATTTTCTAACGATTAATCTCTCAACTAATTTTTCGATTAGTCGACTAATCTAAACGATTAATTAAAAAAACAAAACAAGCGGTTCTAACACACACAAGTGTGTGTGTTAGATTTTCCCGGGAGGTTACCTTGTGTGTGCTGTGCGTGCGAGTTGCAAAGGTTATTGCTGTTATGTCTGTTGTGTGTGCTCATTCGACAATGTTGAACAACGATATGCACACACAATTTAACGAGTATGCACGAGCAGCATATTGCAACGGTATTCTCAACACCTCATGCATCGTGGTCGTGCTCCCGTGATAAGCCAAAGAAGTCTTACAGAGTGTACAAACCACTCTATCACCATCTGTCCGAAAGTATTCCCAGACTTTCGAGGCTTTAGGTCTTGGTCTAGAAGAAGTCGCCACTGTTCTTGGATCTGACTCTGACCCACCGGCCGCTGCCATTTTCATACCACTCTCAAATGGTCAAATCGGGGGAAGGGGGAAGAGAGAAATAGAGAGACCAGCCAGCAGAGTGCGCACGGCAAATACTTCCTCAAGTTTGTTTTCTTTGGCGGTGCCATTATTTACCACTGCTGTTAGCCACCTCGGCGTCAACCCCGGATGTAGCCGCTGTCAGCAGCACCGCTGCCCGCCGCACCGGTGTCCGCCTCGAGTGCAGCCGCTGTTAGCCGCACCGGTGTCCGCCTCGAGTGCAGCCGCTGTTAGCCGCACCGGTGTCCGCCTCGAGTGCAGCCACTGTTAGCCGCACCGGTGTCCGCCTCGGGTGTAGCCGTTGTTAGCCGCGCTGGTGTCTGCCTCGGGCGCAGCCGCTGCCCACCGCACCGGTGTCCGCCTCGAGTGTAGCCGCTGCCTGCCGCACCGGTGTCCGCCTCGGGTGTAGCCGCTGCCCGCCGCACCGGTGTCCGCCTCGGGTGTAGCCGCTGCCCGCCGCACCGGTGTCCGCCTCGGGTGTAGCCGCTGCCCGCCGCACCGGTGTCCGCCTCGAGTGCAGCCGCTGCCCGCCGCACCGGTGTCCGCCTCGGGTGTAGCCGCTGTTAGCCGCGCCGGTGTCCGCCTTGGGCGCAGCCGCTGTTAGCCGCACCGGTGTCCGCCTCGGATGTAGCCACTGCCTGCCGCACCGGTGTCCGCCTCGAGTGTAGTACTACTAGTGGTGTGGAGGGGAAATACCTGATCTCAGGCAAGCAAAAGGGTCTCTGGACGAGCCGTTTGAGACCAAAAATAAATAAAGGCGAATATTCGACCAAAAAAATTGTATTCGACTCATTTTCACATTCGATTACGTCGACAGCGTTGAATAATCGCGGCAGCACTAGACTTTGAGACAAACTGCTCATCTGAAGGTGCACCCTCTTCAACACACTAAAGGAGAAAGAGCTGCTGAGGCTGGATCAAGTGAGCCTAAAGTCACACAGTGAGCTCTGTGTAGTGTCAAAAATTTTAATCTTAAAATAATATGTAAAGATTGTTTTAACTACAAAGAGGTTTTAGCTGATGTTTGTCCATCTTATTCTTCATTGTATAGATTTTCACTTTGAGCTTTTAGTCCCGCTTCACTCAAGTTTCCTAATCAGAGACATGGCTGAAATCGCGTTTTCTCTTATTTTTCTGTTTGACTCTTGTTAGCAACCCACATATATTTATGCTTTTCCTGGCTGCTGTGATGAAAATGTGAAGTAAAATATTAGAATTAGAACATAAAATCTGTTTTAGCATTGTGACCTTTGTGGATGTAGATAGTGAAATAATGCAGGAGACAAAAACAACTCCAGGCCTGTTTTTGAGGAGGGTACATCATTAGAACATGAGTCTATTTTACACAATCTAGGACTGGAACGTTCTAGACAAAGCACTAACATTTCCATGGAGACAGAAATGTCATGCAGTACACCTTTATTACTATACCAATAAATGCTTTTTGCTTTCTTATTTATTGACATTTCAATCCAATATAAATCACAACACTGAAAACCATATAATACAGTATTTAATTCACAGATTAGGCCAACAACATAACTAGATCCTAAAAGTCTTGTTAGTTTGTACAGTCCCCCTAGTATTTACATTTGTGAATGAAAAAATTACTGTTTTGTAGCAAATACTGTGTAAAATGGTAACAAACAAGGCTGAGTGCTGTCTAAGTACAAGGGAACCAGTGTTAATACTTGTACCACATAATAAGGTCATAACACAGTGTAATAATGTATATATGAGCTATGGGCTAGAAAACCAGAAGACCAAGTATGGCTCAGGGAGAGAGGAGGCAGTTAGGAAATTGGTTTAGCTGGTACCATGTATTAGACAGTAGACAGAGAGAACAAATGAATGGCCATTCAGTGAGGTAGAAACCCAATATTTACAATGCAATAATATGAGAGTTCATAGGTTCAGACCCGAAATATTTACAATGTATTGTATTCAAGCTGTAATCGTCCATGAGAGAATTGATCTGGAGCGCACTTTATTTTTTACACTTAGACCATATGGTCTATGACTTAGACACATGCAAGCATGGATATGAAAATGTAAACTGCGCTCCCTAAAGCTCTTATTTTGAAGCTCTATTTCCTGCTGCCATGACCTTACTTCCTCCTCGCCTCACAGTGGCTCATGCTCATGGATCTAGAATAAAGACTCAGCTCGGTGTGAGGGACAAACCTGTGAATTGGTGGAGTTTTCGTTTTCCAAACTGCCTCTTTCTCAACGGTGAGTTGTTGAGCAGCAATCGGTGTACTATTTATTTATGTTAGTAAAAAGCACTTACCCAGATAGCAAAAAGTATTCCCCGCATGCGCTTTCAGAACCGGATTATCTGCTGCGGATCTGTTTATTATGTCGTTAGGGGCTTAAATATGCTTCAGATTTGATACTGATTCACTTCTGACCTTAATACACACAAGCAGCGTTTACTTTGAAATTGTACAGAAAACACGTTTCAAGTGTCACAACTAGGATGTAGATGCTTAAAATTAAAAACATGAACCTCAACAATTCAAAGTAGGATCAGTGATATCCTGACATTAAATCTCATTAGTTAACAAAAGAAGCAAAAATGTAAACAATAAAAATCATTAATTAGAAATCTTTGGTTATGAGTCATTATTAATGGTATAGGACTTGTATACCCTTAGAGTTAGTTAACCAATGCTTCATTCTAAATATTAAAATGACAGTTTACAGTCTTTACTCAGTGTGAAGCCAAGTACCATATTGTTGAGATTAAAACATTACTTGATTTACCACCACAGCACAATTGGGCGGATGGTTGTACTTCTACACTGTGCAGTGTGGGAGCTTCAGAGTCTCTGTCTTTAGCTTCAGTCTGAGGCAGCTGCAGAGGTGAGGTGCAGGGAGCCTGGCTCCTCTTCAGCTCCATGTCCTGGTGAAGATCCAGTCTATCAGTCCAGCAATGGGCTCGCCTTTTGTCACTGCATCTGGAATAACACCAGTGTATATTAAATACCTCATTATTACACCTATTCTTCTTGTAAGGTGTTAGAGTTAGGGTTTGTGGAGAACAATGCAAGTAAGGCCCGACCGGCCAACATGATACCGATAAAATGGGAGTCGGAGCTGCCGATAGCCAATATACAGTCCCTGACAAGTCTTGTGGCTTATCCATTTTGTAGAAACAAAATCTTATAACCTGACTTTAAATTAATCGACTGGTTTTAGAAATGTCTCATATGAAAGCTAAAACCCTCCCAAATTATGCTCAATATACTAAAATAAATTTGCTTCACTGAAGAAAGATTGATCATTTAATGAACACATGAAGGTCAGATTTTGACAAGACAAAAGTTTTTAGCCTACAGAAAATTGAACAAATAATTCACTTCAAATACAAAAATATGTTGCATAACGTCAGTGAATTAAGTAGTGGTGCTGTGAGATCCATATTTAATATCTTGTATGACTTCCATGAGCTTGAATGACTGCATCCATGCGGTTCGACAATGATTCATACAATTTGTTGATGAAGTCATCAGGAATAGCAAAGAAAGCGTCTTACATGCCTCCAGAGTTCATCAAGATTCTTTGGTTTTGCCTTCCATGCTTCCTCTTTCATTCTACCCCAGACATGCTCAATGATGTTCATGTCTGGCCAGTCCTGGAGCACCTTGATCTTCTTCACCTTGAGGAACTTTGATGTAGAGATAGAAGTATGCGACAGAGCACCATCCTGCTGCAAAATTTGACCACTTTTATGGTTGGGAATGTAAGAGGTGCTAATACTTCTTGATATTTTAGGCTATTGATATTGCCTTCCACCCTGCAAATGTCTCGCACACCCCCATACTGGATGTAACCCCAGACCATGATTTTTCCGCCACCGAACTTAACTGTTTTCTGGGTGAGTCTTGGATCCATGCAGGCTCCAGTAGGTCTCCTGCAATATTTGCGGCAGCTGTGATGTAATTCAACTGAGGATTCATCTGAGAAATCCACCTTCTGCCACTTTTCCAGTGTCCATCCTTTTGGCAGGCTGTGGGCCTTGGCAAATGCCACGGTTTTTTAATTGCCTTTTGTTTAGTGCTGGTTTCTGTGCACTGATTCGACCATGGAGGCCATTTCGAGACAGAATTCTACAAACTGATCTGGTTGACACAGGGACTTGAGGTGACCAGGCCTGGTGGAGCTCTGCTGCAGTGGAAAAGGGGCTGGCCTTGGATTTTCAAATCAACAAACGGTCCTCCTGAGCAGTTGTCTTGCCGGTCTGCCCGACCTGGGCTTGTCAAAAACATCTCCAGTCTTTTCAGATCTTTTTCTTATTCTTTGTACTTGACGCTGAGACACATTGAAGGTGTCAGCCACCTCAGCAGTGGATCTGGTCTTCAGCCTCTTGATAATTAACGCTTTGGTCTCAGGGTGGATCTTAGGCAGGTTGTCAGAGGTCAAGTTGCAGTTGATGTGAAGGTCTGGTGTGCTGGGGTTCTTTTTATACACACCCACTAATTGATTGATCAGTAACTGATCACAGGTGAGGCTGTAATCTAGGATTGGGTGCATCATATGACAAGGCGACAAGACTTTTGTCTTGCCAAAATCTGACCTTTCTGTGTTCATTAAATGATCAATCTTTCTTCAGTGAAGCAAATTTATTTTAGTATATTGAGCATAATTTGGGAGGGTTTTAGCTTTCATATGAGACATTTCTAAAACCAATCGATTAATTTAAAGTCAGGTTATAAGCTTTTGTTTCTACAAAATGGATAAGCGACAAGACTTTTGTCAGGGACTGTAATTAACTATAGTGATGTAAAAATTCACTGTAAATCTTCAGTTTATTATAAAACTTAGGTTTGGCTCTATTGGATTTTCAGTTGGGTTTGTTCAGGCTACATTTATTGTTTTTCTGCCTCTTTACAGTCATATTTAAAGACAATAGGTCGGCCTAATGGGATTTTTGCATGACATTCTCTAGCGTGTAAACAAAGTAAACTACCCCTATTTGCCTTTAGCGGTAGATGCGTGCGCGCCGCAACAATTAATTATATGTTATATTTGGAGAATTCACACCTTTATTCACTGCTCATTTACATATTAATGCGTGTCCAGTAACATATACGCCCACTATATTCACTTTACAGTTGCTAATAGAAGAGAAAACAGCCTGTTTATGTGTGGGAGCTACAGCAGCTAAGCTCTAAAACCAACACATTTCCAACACGTCACAGACACACACAAAACTCCGCAGATAAACATTTATGCGGAGCTACATATTAGGACATTTATCTGTCTGTAAATTGAATTAAATGGACATAATATAGAGAGTCTGAGCTTTATAACGAGTTATAACGTCCATGTGGACTATCGGACCATATCTGCAAGATTTAGGCCGATTGTCGATATGTCAGTCGGGCCCTAGTAAGTAATAATGACAGTGGACTGTGTGATTCGAACATGAAATACTTGATTGAAGAGACCTCTCTACTTGCATAGAGTCAGTCTTTAAACTTATCACTTTATGTTCTGAAAGAAGCAATATGTACAGTAACAGGTGTGATTATAATGGAAACATGTTTAGTTACAAAATTTAACCTGTTAACACCCGTCTAATTTGGTCTGTGCACAACGGTAACACATAGCCAAGTGCCAAAGCTTATTAAAAGAAAATCTTAGACCCCACATGCTTG
Source organism: Odontamblyopus rebecca (assembly GCA_030686955.1). Classification (NCBI taxonomy): domain Eukaryota; kingdom Metazoa; phylum Chordata; class Actinopteri; order Gobiiformes; family Gobiidae; genus Odontamblyopus; species Odontamblyopus rebecca. The sequence continues at coordinate 17,335,768 of CM060667.1, forward strand.
TGTGATACATGATTTTAAAGCTTAGACCTTATAGTTTCTGTAGATATGCATATGAAGACTGTGAGTGCAGCTAACTTACAGTACAGACATTCAAGAATGTCTAAAAATTGATTTTTTTTTTATCGGAAAAAATAAATAAATAAATAAATAAATAAAGGCTGTAACTTGGGCGTACTTCATCCTAGACATTGGTGGCTCACGACACTCACTGCTGAACTTGTTGGCAACAACTGTGTAAAATTTCAGACCTCTAGGCCTAAGGGTTTGGATGCTGTGACCCTTTTTGTAAAAATATGTCAATTCGGCACAAGTGTTCAAATATGTACCAGATGTTCCAAACTGTGATAAGATGTAATGTATAATAAATAAATCTTCTTCTGAACTTTAGGCATGTTTTCTTAAGATAAAAAAACTAAAACAAGGCAAAAAATTTCTCTCCAGATGCCTCTGCTGCCTCCCACCAGTGTCTGCGTGTCAGAGCAACGTCAGAGCCTATCCAAACACACTGGCTAGTATTTACGGAGCTAGTCTCTCACTACCTCACTTCTGCCCCACGTGGGGCCCACCGCCGGAAAGGGCTTATGATTGGCTATTCAGATCTGTCAATCATTTCCTGAAAGAACCAATCACTGAAGAGCTTTTGCCATGGACCGCTCTCTCGGACATGCGTAATACGCCGCTAACTGGACGCGCTCGTTTAGTTTCACGAGCTGTGCCCACCGCCCCGAACCTTGGATCCTTTTCGTGGATACTCTCGTTTTGTAGCTTACAGTCTGAGGTAATCAAACATACCCAACACTGCTAGGCTAAAGCTAGGCTAGCTAGGCTAAAAGAATGAGAAGGGGCAGGCATGTTTTCATGCGTTGCTCATCCATTCAGACAAACACGGCCTTTCTGTATTATTTCTCCACATGGAATTATTTTATGAAAAAACAACTGGATATTCTTTTTCTGTGGACTTTTACGGACTAATTGAGCACAGCTATTCCTGGACTGAAACAGTTTCGGACCGACAGAAAAACCGGCTCAAAGTTAAGAAATGCGCATTGTTGTTTTGACTATTTTTGGGAATTATAAGTTATGGCTCTTTGGGCTCGCTGTGTGGCATAAAATGAATGATATGGTTGTTTTACTGAGGAATTAAGCTTTCAAACGATGTATAGCATGTCAATAGTGGAAAAATAATTAAGCTGAATATCTGGCTTGACTTTTTAATGTTGTGTAATCGCCCGGGGGCGGACAGGTGGGGTTAATAAAGATAGGCTAATACTGTGTACTGACAGAAGGAATTCCTCTACATTTTTGGAACTTGGCCCTCCAGAGGGAATAGACTTCTTCACGGGATACTGAGTCGCTATTTATTTATTTATGAGATATTCTATTTTTCCACCATCATAGTACCTGTCCATTCTAGTTATTTGACACGTGCAAACAGGAATTATTCTTAACCCTGGCTGGCTCAGATTGTTGTATTGATGATTTTTTATTTACTAGTATTTGTATTCGCTTCACTTTTGCAATGTCAGTGAACCAGTACAAGTACAAGAGTGTGTTATTAAACACGATCACAAAACCAAATTCAATCACTTTATTTCAGTAATGGAATGTATCCACACAGACATAATATTCCATGCGTTCATGTAAGGGAATACCTGAGTAACTTGGGCTGTGTAATCTGAAATAAGACACTATAAAAGCAGATTATACTTAAACATTGTGCCATGCACGTGTTAACACCTGTTTCAATAACACTCTGTTCTGTAGTATAAACCCCCAATTAACAATAACAAATTTTGTTAGAGGATTAATTTTCTAAGAATTTATTGCGATCATATTGACATTTTGAGACCATTTTTAACTAAAAGTAGTAAGTGTTTAGGTCTTAGTTCTATCCCAATTTCCTGAAATATGGAAAAGAAAAGCCCTCTAGATTTTTTATATGTTGTAGTAGACATATAGGGCTACATTTTTCTATTTGTGTCATTGACGTCGGATGTGTCCCTTATTGTCAATTTTAAGGTTAAAATATAGGTCAAAAGTACTCAAATGCAAAAAATAAATACCAGATTTGGATTCTTTATGATTTCTCCTTTCCAAAGATGTCTTGTTTTTTGATATCGGACCAAATGCAATTTGAAATTCGGCGAGCATGCAAAAAGGTGAAAAAATTAAATTGTGATACCTCGAAAACTGTTGGTCCGATCTTCATCAAATTTGAGATTTTAGCTTTCTTGGCTGTGACTTACCCATACACCAATTATGTTTGCAACTGGACAATGTGAGTACAATTTTTTGGGGTGAATTGAGGTGGAATAATGCAATGAGAAGGTCATTAAGCTCTTGAAATGTAGTTTATACATGAAAACAATTAATACTTCACACGCTCATGAAGGTAGAATAAAATAATTTGAGACATTGTATACATTTAGTATGAGAATCAACCCACCTCAGTGATGAACAAGTGGCGTTTATGAACGTCAGGCTTACCTTGTGCTTTCGCTGATATTTTGAGATGACACTTTCATATTTGACGCCTCTGCTGTTTCTTTCCCTATTACGATGCCGTTGTTGCTTCTATAAAAACAAATTACACAGACAAAGCTGAAAAAACAACTGAAAGAGAAGATGCCTCCTGCATTCAAACCGTGGTGTGGTCTGTCAGTCCCAGTTACTCAGCAGAGCTGTTTTTCTGCCCTTACAGAATTAAAGTTGCACTGTTCCACTAAAGCCCCAGGTTCTGTCTTCACGTGTGTTACATATATCATATCCGTTGAATAAGTGGATTAGAATTCAGAGCAACAATGCTGTTAAATATCTCTGTATATGTTACCCATTATTTGATCTTCTTTTGCTACAGACAGAAAAAGTGTGCCTTTAAAATACAATACAAACTTAGTTCATTCAGCCAAATGGAACTTGCTTGTAAAACACACTTTGAAGTATTCTTACCTATGATTTACTATATGTGATTTTATGTGTATTTAGCTTACTTTATTTCTACTGTTAAAAAAGTGATTTTACTTGACATTTAAACATTCTCCTGTGTTCTTATGCAGAGCTCCAAGATCCACCAACAGAATGGCATTCACATGTGACAAGTGCGGAAAGATGTGGCCAAATGCCTCCAGACTGAAAGTACACTACAGAAGTCACACAGGGGAAAGACCATACAGCTGTGCCCAGTGTGGGAAGACATTTATACACTCTGGTGCACTCAATGAACATATGAGAGTCCACACAGGAGAGAAACCATTTAAATGTGACCAGTGTGGGAAGAAATTTAGTAGGGCTGGTGCGCTCAGTGTACATATGAGAATCCACACAGGGAGATACAGATGTGATGTTTGTAAGAAGAGATGTTCATGGTCAGGTGCCCTAGTAGCACATATGAGAGTCCACACAGGAGAGAAGCCATACAGTTGTGATGTTTGTAACAAGACATTTTCATTGTCCGGCACCCTTGTATCACATATGAGAATCCACACAGGAGAGAAACCATTTAAATGTGACCAGTGTGGGAAGGAATTTATACAATCTAGTCATCTCAAACGACATATAAGAATCCACACTGGAGAGATGCCATTTCACTGTGGCCAGTGTGGGAAGGAATTTTTAATGTCTAGTGACCTTCGTCGACATGTGAGAATCCACACAGGAGAGAAACCATTTAAATGTGACCAGTGTGGGAAGGAATTTACAGAATCTGGTCATCTCCATAAACATATGAGAATCCACACAGGAGAGAAACCATTTAAATGTGACCAGTGTGGGAAGGCATTTAGAAAGTCTGGTGCACTCAATGATCATAGGAGAGTCCACACAGGAGTGAGGCCATACGAGTGTGACCAGTGTGGAAAAGCTTTCTCTCATTCATCCAATCTCACTAGACACATGAGGACTCACTCCTGGCTGATAGTATACGAGTGTGACCAGTGCGAAAAGGCTTTTAGAACATCCCAGCAACTCTCCAGTCACTACCAAATGCACACCGGAGACGAACCAGATGGCTGTGAAGAAAGAGAAGAAGGGTTTCAGGTCTGTGAGGAACCATCTGAAACGGGTCCAAATGTTCTAGACTGAAGAGGAAAGCAGCTCTAACCAGTGTGAGAGGACTTTGAGACAAACTGCTCATCTGAAGGTGCACCCTCTTCAACACACTAAAGGAGAGAGGGCTGCTGAAGCTGGATCAAGTGAGCTGTGTGTAGTGTCAAAAATTTAAATCTTGAAATAATATGTAAAGATTGTTTTAATTCGAAAGAGGTTTTAGCTGACGTTTGTCCATCTTGTTCTTCATTGTATGCTTTCACTTTGAGCTTTTAGTCCTGCTTCACTCAAGTTCCCTAATCAGAGACATGGCTGAAATTTTAGATTTTAGACTTTATTGTCCCAGAGGGGAAATTAATTTTCACGCACACAGAGCTCATTTGACACATATAGTGACAACACAACACAATGTAACAGACAGACACATTACAACAGGCATTCCAGTGCACTCACCGGGGTCTACTGTTCAAAAACATAATGGCCAAGGGGATCAGGCTTCAAGCGGGCCCTCCTGCACATAAACGCCCTGTACCTCCATCCAGAGGGGGTGAGGGGTGAGATGCTTGCGCCATCTGTGGAATTTTGCTGTGAGACAAAACTGCACATTTCAGGGTGGCCTTTTATTGTGGACAGTCTAAGGTTCAACTGTGCACTAATCATGGTGCCTGATGAGCATCTTGATGTGGCACACCTGTGAGGTGGGATGGATTATCTCAGGAAAACAAAAGTGCCACTATCACACATTTAGACAGATTTGTGAACAATGTTTGAGAGAAATGGTAATATTGTGTATCTGGAATGAATTTGAGATCTTTGAGTCCATCTCATGACAAATGGGAGCAAAAACAAAAGTGTTGCGTTTATATTTTTGTTGAGTGTACGTTTATTGGCGTACACTACCATTCTAATGTTTGGGGTCACCCAGATAATTTTGTGATTTCCATGAAAAGTCACACTTTTGTGACCATGAGTTGTAAAATGAATAAACTATAAAATAAAATTAAAAATAATGATTTGTATTTCAAATAATTTTTCCTTCAAACTTTGCTTTCGTCAAAGAATCCTCCATTTGCAGCATTTACAGCATTGCAGACCTTTGGCCTCTAGCTGTTAATTTGTTGAATGATCTGGAGAAATTTCACCCCACGCTTCTAGAAACCCCTGCCACAAGTTGGATTGGCTGGATGGGCACTTCTTGCCTATCGGACGGTCAAGCTGCTCCCACAACAGCTCAGTGGGGTCTGTCCATAACACTTCTTTCTAATCTTCCTCTGTCCAATGTCTGTGTTCTTTTGCCCATATTAATCTTTTTCTTTTATTGGCCAGTCTCAGATATGGCTTTTCCTTTGCCACTCTGCCCTGAAGCTGCATCCTGGAGTTACTGTAGATGTTGACACTGGCGTTTTTCAGGTACTATTTAATGAAGCTGCCAGTTGAGGACCTGTGAGGCATCCATTTCTCAAACTGGAGACTCTAATGTACATATCTTCTTGCGCAGTTATGCAGCGGGGCCTCCCTTTTCTCTTTCTACTCTGGTTAGAGCCTGTTTGTGCTGTTCTCTGAAGGGAGTAGTACACACCGTTGTAGGAAATCTTCAGTTTCTTGGCAATGTCTTGCATAGAATAGCCTTCATTTCTAAGAACAAGAATAGACTGTCGAGTTTCACATGAATGTTCTCTTTTTCTGGCCATTTGGAGCGTTTAAACAACCCCACAAATGTGACTCTCCAGAGACTCAACTGCTCAAAGGAAGGTGAGTTTTACTGTATAGCTTCTCTAACCAGCTAAACTGTTTTTATCTGTGCTAACATGACTGCACAAGGGTTTTCTAATCATCCATTAGCCTTCTGACACAATGAGCAAACACATTGTACCATTAGAACACTGGAGAGGAAATGGGCCTCTATACACCTATGTAAATATTGCACCAAAAAACAGACATTTGCAGCTATAATAGTCATTTACCACATTAGCAATGTATAGAGTGTATTTCTGATTAGTTTAAAGTTATCTTCATTGAAAAAAGTGCTTTTCTTTCAAAAATAAGGAAATTTCTAAGTGACCCCAAACTTTTGAACGGTAGTGTACATATATACACTGTATCTTATTAAGTAAACAATAGAACTGATTAGTCTCTGTACATGAACCACAGTTTGAGAACTTAGACTTTTAGACTTAGTCAAACTTTATTGATCCACAAGGGAAATGATTTGGACACAGGAGCTCACACATCATAATAAAATATAATAAAGAGCAAAAATATAAATGGTAATAAAAATGTCTAAATAAGTAGCAAAAAACAGAGCAAGAGACAAGTGTGAAATAAGACATAATTATATAAATGTAAATGTACATGTCCAAATAAAATAGAAAGGTAAGTAAGAACCACCATTCCAGCCTGTTTTATTAAGAGGTAAGAGGAATTTATTTGTCTTGAATGTTTCATAGTTTCTCACATAGTACAACATGATTTTGTTCTTCCAGATCAGATGTAATGGAATGAAGAGAGCAGCAGAAGTAGAAGCAGTGAAGCGTGGGCCCGTGTGCGTGGGCTGCACCAGCAGACGCACAGACCACGCACCTGAAGTCTCTCTAGTTGCCATGTCAGTTTCTTTATAGCGACTTCAGGCTTATTTTAGGGGGTAAAGTTACTTACAAATTGCGACAGTCATGAGTTGCGTTATTTTGTGCTCCTGAGAGGAACTTTCTTTAGCCTCCTTCTATTGTTGAACAGTCCACGTGTGTTTTTAATGTACTTATATTTCTTAGATTTGACTTGGATAACGCATCAGGGCTCATTCAGTGGTGACACACAATATATGAGTTGCTTCTTATTGGACTTCTTTTTGTGATGAATAACAAAAAAAGAACAAACAGCAAAAAATAAATACTTTAAATTAAAACAAAACAAAAATAATCGGGTTCCTTAGGAGCTAATTTAAAAAGTGTACTACATGGTTTCAGATGGCATCACTGAGTTCTATGGGCCAATATTAATGAATACAGAAGCTAAAATAAAAATTGTTCAGATCGAAAATTATGTTTTAATTGTAAGAGAAATGAATTTGTCCTCCACGTACATCTCTCAGTTTAACATTGTCTCACAAGAGCTATATTTACACCATGATCTTCTCTTGGCATACCACTATCTGAATTGTGGCATATTCCTGTCTAATTGGAGTCTACTGGCCTTCATAGTCTCTAAACGCTGTCTAACTGGAGTCTACTGGTCTTCATAGTCTCTAAACGCTGTCTAACTGGAGTCTACTGGTCTTCATAGTCTCTAAACGCTGTCTAACTGGAGTCTACTGGTCTTCATAGTCTCTAAACGTTGACTAAATGGAGTCTACTGGCCTTCAGAGTCTCTAAACACTGACTAAATGGAGTCTACTGGCCTTCATAGTCTCTAAACGTGTCTAACTGGAGTCTACTGGCCTTCATAGTCTCTAAATGCTGTCTAACTGGAGTCTACTGGTTTTCATAGTCTCTAAACGCTGTCTAACTGGAGTCTACTGGTTTTCATAGTCTCTAAACGCTGTCTAAGTGGAGCCTACTGGCCTTCATAGTCTCTAAATGCTGTCTAACTGGAGTCTACTGGCCTTCATAGTCTCTAAACGCTGTCTAAGTGGAGTCTACTGGCCTTCATAGTCTCTAAACGCTGTCTAACTGGAGTCTACTGGCCTTCATAGTCTCTAAACGCTGTCTAAGTGGAGTCTACTGGCCTTCATAGTCTCTAAACGCTGTCTAAGTGGAGTCTACTGGTCTTCATAGTCTCTAAATGCTGTCTAACTGGAGTCTACTGGCCTTCATAGTCTCTAAACGCTGTCTAAGTGGAGTCTACTGGCCTTCATAGTCTCTAAACGCTGTCTAACTGGAGTCTACTGGTCTTCATAGTCTCTAAATGCTGTCTAACTGGAGTCTCCTGGTTTTCATAGTCTCTAAATGCTGTCTAACTGGAGTCTACTGGCCTTCATAGTCTCTAAATGCTGTCTAAGTGGAGTCTACTGGCCTTCATAGTCTCTAAATGCTGTCTAACTGGAGTCTCCTGGTTTTCATAGTCTCTAAATGCTGTCTAACTGGAGTCTACTGGCCTTCATAGTCTCTAAACGCTGTCTAAGTGGAGTCTACTGGCCTTCATAGTCTCTAAACGCTGTCTAACTGGAGTCTACTGGTCTTCATAGTCTCTAAATGCTGTCTAACTGGAGTCTCCTGGTTTTCATAGTCTCTAAATGCTGTCTAACTGGAGTCTACTGGCCTTCATAGTCTCTAAATGCTGTCTAAGTGGAGTCTACTGGCCTTCATAGTCTCTAAATGTTGTCTAAGTGGAGTCTACTGGCCTTCATAGTCTCTAAATGCTGTCTAACTGGAGTCTCCTGGTTTTCATAGTCTCTAAACGCTGTCTAACTGGAGTCTACTGGCCTTCATAGTCTCTAAACGCTGTCTAAGTGGAGTCTACTGGCCTTCATAGTCTCTAAATGCTGTCTAACTGGAGTCTACTGGTTTTCATAGTCTCTAAACGCTGTCTAAGTGGAGTCTACTGGCCTTCATAGTCTCTAAATGCTGTCTAACTGGAGTCTACTGGTTTTCATAGTCTCTAAACGCTGTCTAACTGGAGTCTACTGGTTTTCATAGTCTCTAAACGCTGTCTAACTGGAGTCTACTGGCCTTCATAGTCTCTAAATGCTGTCTAACTGGAGTCTCCTGATTTTCATAGTCTCTAAACGCTGTCTAAGTGGAGTCTACTGGTCTTCATAGTCTCTAAATGCTGTCTAACTGGAGTCTACTGGTTTTCATAGTCTCTAAACGCTGTCTAAGTGGAGTCTACTGGCCTTCATAGTCTCTAAACGCTGTCTAACTGGAGTCTACTGGCCTTCATAGTCTCTAAATGCTGTGTAAGTGGAGTCTACTGGTTTTCATAGTCTCTAAACGCTGTCTAAGTGGAGTCTACTGGTTTTCATAGTCTCTAAATGCTGTCTAACTGGAGTCTACTGGTTTTCATAGTCTCTAAACACTGTCTAAGTGGAGTCTACTGGTTTTCATAGTCTCTAAATGCTGTCTAACTGGAGTCTACTGGTTTTCATAGTCTCTAAACGCTGTCTAAGTGGAGCCTACTGGCCTTCATAGTCTCTAAATGCTGTCTAACTGGAGTCTATTGGTTTTCATAGTCTCTAAATGCTGTCTAACTGGAGTCTACTGGCCTTCATAGTCTCTAAATGCTGTCTAACTGGAGTCTACTGGTCTTCATAGTCTCCCCACACTTGCTTTATTAACCTCTTCCTTTAGAAGCATCCTCAAGGGGCTTGAACACTCAAAGATCAGACTATGTTCTCTTTTGAAATCATATTATGTTGACTTTTCAAGTATTACTGATGGTAAATAAACTTCTCCTGTTTAAGAAATCCAGTTGGTCTCCAGCCTTTTGCTTCTACCCTTTCATGGACAGGCTGAAAATTTCTATGACATTAATACAGCGAGTTCTTGGGTTTGGTCAGTAACAGAAAATATCAAGCGCAACATTTGTGCATTTACCTTTTGGATATTTCATGGCAAAGTACAATAAAATTAATAGGAAAAACTGGCCCCCATGTGCAAGTATGACATCTTCACATGCTACTTTCAGACATATAGTTTTTACGGTTGTTTTGCAGTGTTTTAGTTTATTCTGGAATTGAAAAAAAAAGTAGGTCATCTAATTCAGCCACACATTTATGAATCTGTATGAATCGTGGAGACTGTGGTAGCGCCCCATAGTCTAAAACAAACTGAATAATAACTTGGTATTACAATTGTCATAAATATATAGTAATAACATTATTCTTTTATCTTTAATCATTCATCTTTATTAGTAGTAGAGGCAATGAGGGCACTTATTTATTCCAAAGATTTATTCAATAAAATTGTTATAATAAGTATTGTCTCTGCTATGACCGTAGTCTTTGTATAAACCTGCGCTAAACATAACAAATTCTATGTTAATGTCTGTACTAGTTTGACCAGATTTTCGAAATAAAAAACTGGAACATCCTCAGTTTGTGGCGGTTGGTAATAATAAAACTGTGAAACAAGTGTGTAATTAAAGAAAGCTGTTCTGCACCCGGCCCATTCATGACCAACATGCGAGACAGTATCGTCACATTTTCTTTGTTTTGGTCATTTTTTATTTATTTATTTATTTTTTACATATTTTCTGTAGATTATTATATTTTATTATTAACTTTTTACACAATGTCAAGTCTTTTTTAGACAATATGTTATAACTGTGTAAGATATAGCCAGTGTAACATGAGTTTAAAGCCACATCCCTGTAATTGTGAGACATGATTTATATATTTTTGTACCGGTAAGTGCTTGTCATAACTTTCAGAGACCAGTATGGAGTCTGCTGTGACGGTAGAGCTGAAAATACTAGCATTCTAACTTTGCCCTTCCTGATTCTCTGAAAATAAAACGCTTTATAAATGCAGACACTGTACAGCAGACTTATTTTGACCTCATGCGCTTATACAATACAACTGTCCAGGGGCAAGAAACAGTTTGCTCAAATACATGTGAGCAGCTTTTCTGTATTTTATCTAAACAAGTGACAAGTTATGTCTCTCTTTACTGTAGGCTGGTATCAAATTGGGTCAAAAATAGGGACACCTGGGGCATTTCTTGTATACAATTGGGACAAATCACTGGTTTTGTATAAATTTGCTGAGACAGGGAACACAGAGCTCAAAACTGGGACTGTCCCGCGTAAATAGGGATGTCTGGTCACCCTAGTCTGCACTCAACATCCCACAAAATTGCATGGTTGGGCTCGCTTGCTTTTAGTTGATTCCGCGTGTTTTTTCGAAAACCTGGCAACCCTGTGTCTTTGCGCTGCGGGTTCATGAGAGCTATGTGCGCGCGCAGAGCCGCCCGGGGCACTGGCACTGGATCCAGCCGGCACACACAGCGCTCACACCGGGGACACAGCACCGCGGCGCCCGGCAATCACACACCACTACGGAGCTCCGTCTGAAGGAGGCGAGACCCGCGGATCCGTACGCACCTGAACCCCGCCTTTCCACGGTAACCGGTAACGTGATCGTACGCGTTTATCTCCATGAATGCCGCGTTCTTTTCGTTTCACCATGCTAACTCAACGCTAGCCTGTGGAGCCGTACATATAAACGGTAGATCTCGCATGACTACCGCTGTCTATTGGAACGAATGTGTCAGCAAAGCCGCCATATTGGTACAGGGTTACCGCTGCTTCAAATGAATGTCCAGTCCTGGTTTAATCCTGAAGCAGTCCTGGTTTAAGTCCTCCTGGTTCAGTCCTGGGTTCAGGCCTGGGCTCATTCTTGGTTTAGTCCGTACGCGGCGCAAAAATCTTCGCTCGCTGTCGCTGATACTGTGAAAAAGCTTCGGTCAAATTACGTTTACTGACTACTTCAGCCCTGTACCAAGATGGCGGCGGGATGAACGCGAGCTCTACCGTTCATAGCTATGCTGTGGAGTTAGCTCGCTGGGCTAACTAGTTTTTAGCCGGCTTCCACCAGCTCCCCTTTAGCTTTCCCAATTTCCTATCATAAATACTTTTGTTTATTACATTGTTGAACGTGTTTACATGTCGGTGTTTTAAACTCTTGACGCACGTAACTCCCGTTAACCCAGTTGCTAGAATTGACCTCAAAATGGTCGGCCAAATGTTCATACAATCAGTTGATCGCTGACGTCGTTAGCTATGATGTAAGCTAGTTTGCTAAAGGTTCCGCGCACTGTTATGCCAAACTACGCCCTTCGGCCCCGCATTCTTCAAGAGAAACTCTGTTAAAGATTATTTTTCCCCTCGTCTAAAAACATTTTTTAGTAATTATGTCAACGACTTTTATTATTCTAGTAGTTTAATTGTGCTGCGCAACTTGGTGGATTGGGCAGCAATTGGAATCGTGTGACCCAGATAGTTTTAACTTAGACTTAGACAAACTTTATTGCTCCACAAAGGAAGTGATTTGGACACATCACAGTATATGACAATAACAAAGAGTTAAAAAAAAAATATATATATATATAAATGGTAATAATACATTCTAAATAAGCATTAAAAAAGATGGTGAGAGGTGTCAAATAAGGCATAATTATATAAATGTGTATGTACACATCAAAATAAGATAGAAAAATAAGTAATAAAAGATAAAATCTGTGCTATATACAACAGGTCATAGGATAACATCACATGGGATGGATCTAAAGGCGTATTTTGACTAATTGTTTTCTAATCTTGTTGTTTTTGCCTCTCCCCACAGCTGCCCGCCCTGTACGTGCCCAAGAACCGTGACGTGAGCGCCCAAACCCCGTGGAGTTCATAGAAAAGGAGTGTTAACCTGTGCCTGACTGGAGAAAGAAAGAGCAGAGGCTGTTTATTTCTTTGTACGTGCTGTGTGAGGAGGGTCGTGCGTGAACAGATCTACATATGTGCGTGACAATGGGGGACATCAGCGACCTGGACCGACAGATAGAGCAGCTCAGACGCTGTGAGCTCATCAAGGAGAACGAAGTGAAAGCGCTCTGTGCCAAAGCCAGGTAATGCAACTCCTGGGTTCATTTGCCAATAGTACCAAGACAGTGGAAAAAGTACGCAGGATGAATATTGACCCTCCCTCGTGACAGGGCTATTGCTGACCTGTAGTTTGTATGCGGCATGCCAGTTACTATGGACTCTCTTGGTACAGTGCCATACTGTTTAAACTGTACGTGTACAGGGAATGTTTTACTGATCTATGGCAAAAACCTTTTCTGTCTTTATCTGAACATAATGCATCTATCTTTCTGATGAAGGTGATAATGAATCAGAATAGGGCTGCAGCTATCGATTATTACAGTAGTCGTTTATTCTATTGATTATTTTGTTCGAGTAATCGTTTGTTAATGTCGCGTGGACTTTGCACACATTAAGTATACACCATGTGCATTGATAGATACACTTGTTTTGGACATGAAAAATGTAATTATCGCTACTCTAAGATTGACTTACCTCATGGTTTCTTTTCCACTTGATGTAATGTCCAGGTGCTTTCTGTTTAGATGTTGTAGCATCAGTGTTGAGAAGGTTACTTTTAAAATGTAATCCCCTACAGATTACACCAAAATGTAGTTTGTAACGTAATCCATTAAATTACTTAAAGTAATGTAATCTGAATACTTTGGATTACTTGATATTGTCATGGTTTTTAAAACTACATGAATGTAGCAACCAACTCCTGCAAATTCTTGTTTGGTTTTAGACCTGGATTCGTCCTGGTTTTAGTTCTGGTTTACACCTGGTTTAGACCTGCTTTAGACGTGTCTTAGACCTGATTTAGACCTGGTTTTAACCTGGTTTTAGTCCTGGTGTTAGTTCTGGTTTAGAGGCGCACAGGAGGAAGTGCGGTCCACGCAGCGTACGCGACAAGACACGATCCACGCGTGGTGTGCACGGCGTGGGTAGGAGATGAGGGAATGCGCGGCGTACCGGAGGAGATGAGGGGTGTGCGGCGTACGGGAGGAGATGAGGTGTGCGCTCTTATTATACATCCATGGGCGCCGCGCTGTTTTGTGTACAGTGAAGTGCAGTGGTCGTGCGGAAACTTTACCTCTACCGCAACAGAGTCCTGTACCTCAACAGTCACTTCCAGAGCCACACGGACCTCCAGCAGGGGCCAGTGTTTTATACCAAAACGAAAAACCTCATTTGCACAATCAGCATTTTCTTATAACGCAATAAAAGAGTGGAATAATCTTCCAACTGAATTAAAAAATCTAACAAACTATTCAACATTTACAGTAGAAGTGAAAAAGTGGCTGTAGAACAATCAGGCATGTGAACACTGAACAAAGCAGCTCCAGATGTTTCATTACATTCTATGTAAATATTATTGTAAATATAATTGTTGATGTAAAACTGTAACTTTAGTATGTGTAAGATTCTTAACCTTTTACAGCTGAATGAAATAGGACTGAAATGTTGTATAATGGACAGCATGCGAGTGCGAATGTGTTAAACATTTTAATCTAATGCTAAGGTATGAATGAGATGCCGTGTTTGTGAGAGTGTTTTTGTCAGACTGGTGCTATGAAATACTGCTCTTTAGGGCTGCAGCTATCGATTATTACAGTAATCGATTATTCTGTTGATTATTTTGTTCGAATAATCGAGTAATCGTTTGTTATTGTTGCGTCTACTTTGCACATGTTAAGTACACACCATGTGCATTGACAGATACACGTGTTTTGGACATGAAAAACGTAATTATCGCTGGGCTAAGGTTGACTCACCTCGCGGTTTCTTTTCCACTTGATGTAATGTACGGGGCTTTCTGTTTACATGTTGTAGCATCAGTGTTGAGAAGGTGACTTTTAAAATGTAATCCCCTACAGATTACAGATTACATTCCCCAAAATGTAGTTTGTGACGTAATCAATTAAATTACTTAAAGTGAGTAACGTAATCTGAATACTTTGGATTACTTGATATTGTCATGATTTTTAAAAGTACATAAATGTAGCAACCAACTCCTGCAAATTCTTGTTTGGTTTTAGACCTGGATTAGTCCTGGTTTTAGATCTGGTTTAGACCTGGTTTAGACCTGGTTTAGTGGCGCACAGGAGGAAGCGCGGTCCACGCGACAAGACACAATCCACGCGCAGAGTGCGGCGTACGGGAGATGCGGGGTGCGGAGGTTATGCTCTTATTATACATCCATGGGCGCTGCGCTGTTTTGTGTACAGTGAAGTGCAGTGGTCGTGCGGAAACTTTACCTCTACCACAAAAGGTTCCGGCCATCGCCGAGCGTATGAAAATAAAACGAAGCATCGAGGCAAAAAAAAAAATAATCGATGCATTTTTCTAATCGATTAACTCGATGAATCGTTTCAGCCCTACCAGTGCTCTTATTGTTTATCTTAAATTATGTATTATTTACTCCTGTAAATTAGGGACAGCAGACGGAAACTAGCTATCTAGCTATAATCTGGTGCAGAACATCTCTGTTTTGTTTTTTTTAAACTTAATGTATCTGTACATTGTCCCTTCAAATAAAGACTAAACTAAACCGCAGAAGGTTCCGGCCATCGCCGAGTGTATGAAAATAAAACGAATCATTGAGGCAAAAAAATAATAATTGATGCATTTTTCTAAACAATTTAATCAATTAACTCGATGAATCGTTTCAGCCCTAAATCAGAATTGTGTACCAGTACGGCTGAGTTACAAGTGGGTTACAAATACTATGGCATAATACCACCATTATATCAATTATCAAACAATGTAAAAATGCCATTACAGCTAATCAAAGTTAATATAGAAAATGTTTTGAAGCATGGTTGATAAACCTTTCAGAGCTTTTACCCATGTTATAGTTGTTACCCTAACCCTAACTTGATTTGTGCATGTTTAAGCAACCTTTCATTTTTATCTTCAATATTTTCACTGTCAGCAGTATATACCCACTGCTCTGTACACACTTTCTTAAATTGGTGATACATGCAGGATCGGGCAGTGTTGTGTAGTCATACTATAGTATACTAGTTCCAAACCAGGGCTAACCCTTCTATTTTGTCATTCCTAACAGTTATTAATAGAGATTCCTGGAAAAAGTATTTGTATCAAGTACTTGTATAGAAGAAAAAGGAAAAACAGCCCTGCTCACCATTTGCTCAGTGTTTATTTTCTAATGGTACAGTAGAGAGTAGGTGTGAGGTAACCTCACATTATACCTGCAATGTTATTACTGTATCATGAAAATATTTTCTTGTCTAAATGGAGAAGGATATCTTTTGGGTTAAGTCAGCGTATCGTCAGACAAGACAAAACCCATTCTTTACTTGTTAACTCTCTGTATTGACCGTAAAATAATGTATCCTTGTGTTTTTCAGAGAGATCCTAGTTGAAGAAAGCAACGTGCAGAGGGTGGACTCTCCAGTCACAGTGAGTACTCAGAGATTTCACATTCTTCCAGTGAACAAGCCAGACACACTTCTAATACTCCCTCCTCCTCTTCTCCTCGTAGGTGTGTGGCGATATCCACGGCCAGTTCTATGACCTCAAGGAGCTGTTTAGAGTAAGTGCGCTGACTTTGTTTTGTTGCCATGGGGACTTGCTTCCTCCACACGGCGCTTTCTCCTTTATTTGCGATGCAGTTGTGCTCGTAAATAAACATCACTTGCTCTGTGTCTGTGGCAGGTGGGAGGAGATGTGCCCGAGACCAACTACCTCTTCATGGGAGACTTTGTGGATCGAGGATTTTACAGTGTGGAGACCTTTCTACTGCTTCTAGCGCTAAAGGTAAGCAGCAGGGAGCTAGCATGTCCACTGTGCTTTGGAATGTTGCTGATCAATCCTCGTTTTCACTGCCACCTTCACACGCCCACTGCCCTGGTTTGTTGTGATGATGTTTATGGGGATGACAACTCCCACAGGGCACTGCATTTTTCAGAAGCAACACAGAAGTCAGCAAACTAGTTTGTTTTAATGAAATAATTTTAGATGAATATTAGGATTTAAAATATGCAAACTATAACTTAATGATCGTCATATATTATAGCTATACAGCAGACACAAGCACAGTGAGTCTGCTTTTAAGAAAATGTTCTTACAGTGCACCACCAAATATAAGCACAGACTTTATCAGGCTGAAATTCGGGTTAAACCAGGTCTAAAATTAGGCCACAACAAATAATGATTAACTCGAAGTAGGTCAGGGACATATGCTCAAACTGCTGAGGGTGCAGGATCCTAAAAGAGGTAAAAGCTTAAAATAAATACTAACCATGTGAGTTAAGAAATAGAATATGAAATGGTACTGAAGCATGTTTGGCAACACAAACAGATCCATGCAAATAAGGGATAAATATACTTCAAAAGCTGCTAAAAAAGCTTTAAAGGTGGGTCTTGAGCATGCTCTTAAAAACTTGTTATCAAATATTAGAGTAATTAAAGCCATAGTATGTAACTTTTTAGCTTAAAAATAGACGGACTCTTAATTGGTTTGGAGGAGGGCCTCTTCCTGCTTATTTCCATGGAAATGTTGTTCTTTTAGCTCTAATCTTCCACAGTATGATATAAAATGTATCCATCTCCATGGTGAATATAATGAAGTATGAATTTTACTTTCTCATTCAATGGATTAATGCAGTTGCCTTTCCACCCCCCGAACATTACACACCATCTCTTCAGTTAACTAGAATGTGATCTTTCTTAAATGAGTGGCCTGGTGAAGGGGTAGCAGCAGTCCAGTTCTACCCAAAACCATTCAGAACAAAAGGGAATGGCATAACTACTTTCCACTGATCATTTAAAACTGGTCGTTCTGCTGTAGGTACGGTACCCAGACAGAATAACCTTGATCAGAGGGAACCACGAGTCCCGGCAGATCACACAGGTGTATGGCTTCTACGACGAGTGCCTGAGGAAGTACGGCTCTGTGACCGTGTGGAGGTACTGCACCGAGATCTTTGACTACCTGTCCCTGTCAGCCATCATCGACGGCAAGGTGAGGCCTGCTCTGTACAAGACACATACGGACCACTGTTTGAGGCTCCACTCACATTTTTATGTATATGTGTGTCAGATCTTCTGTGTGCATGGCGGCCTGTCTCCCTCCATCCAGACACTGGACCAGATCCGCACCATAGACAGGAAACAGGAAGTGCCTCATGACGGGCCCATGTGTGACCTGCTGTGGTCAGACCCTGAAGGTAAAGTCAAGCTTCAGCTAACTAAAAAAATACATTGTATTAAGTTTGAATAGTTCTTTTTAATGTGAAGCACATGACTTGGCCTCATTAAATACTGTGTGCTTCTTTGAAAACTATCGGAACAAAGCCTATTTTGACAGCTGCTTAATACTAGGGCATTTCTGATACACGTACTGAAGTAAATACAGACTGTAAATGAAAATATTGAACCTCATTTATGTCATTGACACAAAAAACCTAAGAGCAGATTTCTGCCACAAAAAGTATTCTAAATGTACAATACTGTTGAAAAATGATGAGGTGCAATAAATAAACAGCAGAATGAAGCACTTTAGCACTTAGTTTGCATTAGTAATGACTCATAGAAGCTATTAAGTCAACCTTTTATGGCTTCTATCTTATCATATAGGCAAAAAATAAAACATTTCCCATTCATGCAAACAAAGTGCACACAATAAATACTGATATGATATTCTTCCAGCTTTCACTTATTGAATAATAAGTTGATAGAATAATTATAGCGACAGGTTTAGTTACAATTAGCATTTTCCAGGTTTTCGTATCTATTTTTCAGACATATCGTTGAGAGCCCCATCTGTTTGCAGCTTGTGGCCAATGCTACTGCTAATGCTGAGAGGCGCTTAAACACACACAGTAGACCACAGTGATGACAGAAAGGACATTTGATGCCTTCACATTGCCTTCAGTGGAAGCTAAACTTGGTTTGAATTGGCTGTGGCTGGCACTGTATGGACTGTTTATTCTGCAAAATGAATGTATTCTGGGGATAAGTATTCATATCAAATCTGATTTGCCCTACTTTATATTTACTGGGGCTGTAACGATATCCAAGTCTCGATCGTGGGAAAGCTCATGATATGGTGGGGAGGCTCACGATATTACAATATTCTAAATAATAAGACTGACATTCTAAAATGCTTTGACCAGTCATTTGGTACAACATTTATTGTCAGTAGGGATGGAACGATATCCAAATCTCTCTGTACCAGATTTTCACCATAAACATCTCACCGTACCAGATTTATTACAATATTTTGTGGAGACACAAAACTGAATCTGCTCCTTTTTCCTCTAAAAATGCCTTCACAAGGCTTAATCCAAAGAATGAAGATTTCAAAGTGCTTAGAACAGTTACCGATATTTCTTCATGTAGTCTGCACTGAAACGGAGCAAAAGATCATGGTCTATGTAGTTCCCTCTGTTTTTTAGGTATTTCTGCATCAGAACTATTCATTTAAGCAAAAAGACTTGTGACAATTGACAATAAACTTTTGAACTTGAGCGTTATAGTACCATACTTGCCCCAGGTTCATAGGGTTATAAAAATTTATATAATGTTGATCTGGCAGAAATGTGAAATTTGCAGTAAAATGCTTAAGCTTTGTTTACCTTTTAACTGAACTAAAGACTAGTTAAAAATCTAACATTTTACACTTAAACAATGCATTTCAGGATTGCCTCTTGAAACAAAAGTAGAATTTCATGCTCCAGTTCCATATAGTCAGTTGGGCTTTTCAGACGGTGTTGCTAAATGCTCCACAGTGGTGCTAGGAGGCCCTTTGCTTGACCTTGTGTTCCTAATGGCTTGGGTCTCTCCTCAGACACCACGGGCTGGGGAGTCAGTCCCAGAGGGGCTGGGTACCTGTTTGGCAGTGACGTGGTGGCACAGTTCAACGCGGCCAACGACATCCACATGATCTGCAGAGCGCACCAGCTGGTCATGGAGGGCTACAAGTGGCACTTCAATGAGACCGTGCTCACCGTGTGGTCAGCACCCAACTACTGCTACAGGTGAGATGCTCAACTCCGCAATCTCCTGCTCAAAGACTGCACAGTGGACATGACTAACCTGCTATCCGCTTCATCAACTCCAGTTCACTTTCTACTGGAAAAACGTTGCTCCTCTCTCTGTAACTGCTGTAGTCAGCCCCACCTTTTAGTCTAAAGGTCTGAGCAGGACAGGATTTTCAGTCCCGCTACTGCGCCCACGAAGAATTGTAATTTTCATTCTCGCTCCCGCCCACATCTGCCATATTTTGTCCTGCTCTTGTCCGCAAATCCGCAAGATGGGGATATCCACTTTAAGGACGGGCCTTCGATTAAATTGTCTTAATCGATCATGGGGAAAATTAACGATTGATTTTCGATTAATCATTAACATTTTATATTACAATTATCATCACTATTATTACTATTACTAATCTGCATAAATAAACTCAACTTTACAACATATAAACCATCACCGCTATAGAGCCACATCAGCCCGTGTGAGAGTAGAATGTGTTTAATGCAGCTTTGGTACATTTGTTTACGTCTTACAGAAAGAAAACTTAAAACCGCATGGCTCATTTGTATAAACTGTAAGCGAAAAAATGCAGCTCTTTCCTTGTGCTGATGCTTCAGCTTTGGTAGGACTAAAGAACACGACTCAGTGAATATGAGTGTTCTCTCTGTGACAGAGGATGTGATGAGGCTGGTGAGTCTGTTCTGTGCGTATGTCGCATTGGAGATACATGCAAAACTGGGATACTCAAAAGAAAAGAAAAAAAAAAAAAAAAGATCATACCCGGGACACTGATGTGCAGGTCAATGCACTCTGAGGGATATAGTGATCTCTAAGGAGCCAGAGCAGAGATATGGGACTGTGAGGCTCCCCTGTTTGTGCTGTGAGACGCAGCCTCGACCCCTTACGCTACGTTACGCACAGCAATCTACATTCAGTTTGTTGATTAAAATGAACGTGATTGACAAAATTCTTAATGATCAATTATCAATTAATCGACTAATCATGCCCATCCCCAGTTCGCTTTCTTTCTCAGAAAAGGTCTTGATTTCTTCAATTTCTTCATCAGGTTTCTTGAGTTTTGTTTTGACGGTAAATGTACCTCTCTTTGAAGAACTTATGAAGCCCTGTGAGAGTCACTAGAGGTGCTCTGCTCTTCTGCCATGTCTTTGAAGCTTCATCAAACATGGAGAAGCAGAAAGGAATTGTCTAAAATGTGCGCAAGGTTAGACCACATCCGCAAGTTTAGGCTGCTTAAATTTTTTTTTTAATTAATGCCAAATAAAATATCCATCATTCCACGGCCCGCTCCTGCCCCTTCTCACAATGAGTTTTCAAAATGTGTCCCGTGTCAGGTCTATTTTAGGGGTCTATTTATTTAGTCTTAAAATGTTTGTATTAATCCGCTCTACGTGATCCTAGGGTTTTTATTCTGCTAGTTTAACTGTAAATCAAGATATGAACTTTAAATAACAAACAAGTCAGGTGGTTTCTTTCCTGGTGTTTGCGGCACTTCATTTGCCATTTGCAGTATGAAAACCACAAAGAGGTGTGAGAAGTGCACAGCATTCATTCACCGATTCAGACAGACAAATGAACACATATTAAAACAGGTTTGATTGACAGTGTTGTTAAACACCTGCTCCCAGCCTTCTACAGTCTGGCTCCTGATTGGCTCTTTGGTTGCTATGATACGTGCGGTCTGTGATTCTGCTGTAACAGGAGGCCATTTGGCAGCAGATGGATTCACATGTGGGATCCAAACCCAAGTGGCCTGTCTGTTATTTGGCTTCCACAAATACAAAAGATTGGTTATGGAACTTTTCTAGTGGAGGGTCTGCCACTTGTTTGTCTCCATGGAGATGCTCTGCCTGGAATGTTATGGTAGTATGATATTATATCTGTTTCCGTAGAGAGACACAGATGACTCAGGAGGACCTAATTATTTCTGCAATAAAAGTGCCTGCAATTGAATGCCTATTGTGGAACTTACCAGGCAAAACAATATCATCTCCCTGGAAACAAGCAGAAGGATGTAGTGGCTGGGTAGCAAATGTTGAAGAAGTAATGTGGGACTGTTTTACTAAGAATACTTGCGCCTCCTTCTCACCTTTTCAAAGAGCACTAAAAGCCTGAATCCTGAAGCCTTATTGTGACATGACCGTTTCCCAACTGCACTGTGTTTAAGATCCATGCGTCTGCTTTTGCACCTGCATTAAATGTGCTTTGGGAGGGTTTTGTGTGAGACGGTCTATTTCTGGCGATCTGCCTAGAGTGCACAGCTAACCCTCTGCTCTGTCATTAGATGTGGAAACGTGGCGGCCATCTTGGAGCTGGACGAGCACCTACAGCGGGAGTTTATCATTTTTGAAGCAGCTCCACAAGAGACCAGAGGCATCCCCTCCAAGAAGCCCGTGGCAGACTACTTCCTCTGAGCAGCCTCCTCCTCTGGGACCCTCTCACCAGCCTCATCTGCTACAGGACACTCCGCACTTGGACTGAGCACCTGCCAGAGCACCTGCCAGAGCACCTGCCAGAGCCCCTGTCAGACTCAAACTGAAGTGTTACTTTAGCCCCGCCCACAGAGCGCTCAGGAGAGAGCTGGACCTGCCTCTTCTCTTCAGCTTCGGGCGGCCATCTTGGACCTCCTCTGCGACTAAACCGTGACCGCATCAACCTGGCTTCCACTGCTCGCTCTTCTAGTATTTTTTCTGGAACTTTTATCATTAGTTTAGAAGTTTTTTCCTCAGACATATGCAGTTGTAGGCATCATTTACAGTATGTTTTTGTTTTTTAATTTTTGTATTGTCAGGACGAGTCCTTTTTCTTATCTTTGATTGTTTCTTTTTCAAATGTTCTGTGTGATTATTTAACATAGCCAGTGCTGCTGCCCAGCACCACCAGAGGAATACCTGAAGTATAATGAACTGGCCAAACAGTCGCTGTATTCACCATTCTTTTCTCGTAATTCCTTTATCTACAAGTCTCTGTAGATCTGTCCATTTTGATATTGTGACAATAAAGTTTTTGTATCATTGTTCAGTTACTCCACTTTCACTGAAGGCGCATTAAGTAAGACTTTATATAGAGCCCCTTTCACAGATAAATCTAAAAGTGCAATAAACAGGTATGAGAATAAAAAAAAAAGATTACAGACAGTCAACCAAAAGCTTGTCTAAATAGTGTCATGACTGAAGTGTTCCTCTCCACGCCTCTGCATGAATTGAATTCCAGAGGCGTGTTTTCATAACGGAGTTATTATACACACATAAGTCAATGGTGAGGAGAGACAAACGAGGAAACGTTTGACAGCAACAAGATGTAAATGTAAATGTCAGTTAATCCTTTGCAGGGCTGTATTGCACAGATGGATCCATCCATCTGTGCAATACGGCCCTGGCGTATAAGAGCCTGTCCGTGGAGCAGATAAGAGAACTTTGATTTAAAGAGGCGTGCAGAGGAAGCAGCCTAAGCCCTGTGCGCCCCACTCTGCTAAATGAAAAAGCAAAGCATAGGAACCTCAGAATGGATCACACGGCTGCATGAGCCTGCAGCTAAACAGGCTTTTCAGCTAAACATGAACAGAACACATGACACTGGCAGTTTGAAGTACACATCAAGTCTTACAGGAAGTCCATGAACTCTGGTAAACTCTAAATGAACACTTCAGTTAAAGATAGGCTTATATGCAGTATTGACAAGGTGCAAGTGCCCGCAAGTTTCAGGAC
This sequence comes from Odontamblyopus rebecca, assembly GCA_030686955.1. NCBI lineage: Eukaryota > Metazoa > Chordata > Actinopteri > Gobiiformes > Gobiidae > Odontamblyopus > Odontamblyopus rebecca. The sequence continues at coordinate 17,359,047 of CM060667.1, forward strand.
AGGATTGAACTACCAACCTTTGGGTTAGATGACACTTCCTTCTCCACCTGGGCACTTATCACACTTGCCATTTTCCAGTCCAAATGTGACGTATGCAAAGACGGTAGAGTAGCCAAAAATGATAATCAAGTAAGAGTAACGTTACTTCAAAATTAGGCTGACCAGATTTTCAAAATCAAAAATGGGGACACCCCCGGTTTACGGTGGTGGTAATACAATTGTGAAAGGAGTGTGTGATTAAGGAAAACTGTTCTGCAATCGGCGGAGTTAGTATAGTGAGTTAGTATAATCACATTTTCTTTGTTTTTTGGTCATTTTTAAGCAGCTTTCTGTATTTTACCTAAACAAATGACAGGTCTCTCTTTATTGTTGTTGATCAAATTGGTGAAAAGTAGGGACACCTGAGATATTTCTTGGATAAAACTGGGCCAAATCAATGGTCTTGGATAAATCTACTGAGACAGGCAGACACAGGGCTCAAAACTGGGTATGGTCATCCTATTCAAAATAATATTAAGCTATTCTAAATACTACATAAAACTACAAAGTAGTGGTCCAAAATTAGTAAGAGTAAAAAGAAGAAATTTGGAAAATAAACTATATGTAATTTATGATTTGAAGATAAATAAATAAATAAACAAATAAATAATGCATAAAATTGGCTAGTTTCAAGGGATGAACACAAAAAAGAAATATCTGAAGGAAAGGAAAAAAGAAAACACACAAATCATTTCAGATCGTCACGTAAAGATTTTGTCACTTTAGACTTACTCACAGTGGGAAGAGGAAGCACAAGAGTACTGGTGCTTCAATAAAAGTATTACTCAAGTGGGAGTAAGTATGGTGCTAGAAAAGTACTCTAAAAACTACAATTTCTTTTCAAAAATATTCAAGTAATTGTAAGTGAGTACTGCGCACCTTTGGACCTGTGTAATACAACTGCAAACATTAAACAAATCAACTCTATCGGTTTTTTAGTCAATAACAAAACCCGCAACTTGTCTGTTCTTGCTCCACTCGCCCGACAAGTTCTGGGGCAAGTTTTTCCAGAAGAACTACGGAAGCTCCCCCTCCCTCCCCGTGGAAGCGTGCGCCAGAGGCCGCCGAGCTCTGAAAAGCCCCAGCCCCGTCCCCGGAGCCACTGCCGCCCGCGGCCTCTCCCGTTCGCCCCTCGGTTGGTTCCACGGCGCAGGTGAGGATTTTTAACGCGAAATCAAAATGCTGTCCGTGTGGAAAATGTCCGCCGAATCCCGTGCTAAAACGCTCTTGGTTTGGTCATTCATTTTGGCGCAGATTTTTGGAGGAAAGGAAACTTAACGCACATGTCGCGTCTTTTCTAAACTGCGTCTCGTTGCGCGGTTTCGTTTTATGAGTTGTTCCGCGTCGTGGGTTTTAGATGATTGTTTTCCACATGCTTTGCGAAAGATAAGCGGACGGACGAATGAAAAACATAACCACGTTGGCTATCTTAAAGATGCATTACGTAACTTTTCGCCTCTTCGTCCGTGTCCTATCTCGTATTTTCACAGTTGTTTGTGATTTTATTGAGCAAAAATCCCTGGGAAAATATGAGCCTGATTGTTGCACTGGCCCGTAGGGGGGTGGGTCGTTTTTTAAGCCAAAAGTGACCTTTTTATACGGGTGCAAATATTGTTAAATTATTATAAAAATACAACCAATTATATAAAGTTATTTGCTTATAAGAACTGGAATTTATTAAATATGAAACAAATCTTTATTAGCATTTTAGAAATGGTTTACAGTATATCGCATTTACAGCACTCAGCACTATTTTTTTTTTTTAAATATTTTTTGGATATAATATTTGAGTGTGGACTGCCTCTCCACAGATATGATTTGTAATCTAACTTGGCCTGGAAGCATCTGCGTCTGCTTGTCTCTGTCGAGATGGCTGGGGATTGGGTTGGTTTTAGAGCCATAATCTCAACAGTTTCTGGCAAAGACGAGCAGGTGGTGGACCCTTTGCCTGAGAAGTTACTGTGCAGCTTTAAAAGGCTGACTCACTAGACATGACTCATGAGACCTGGTTTGTTTTGACCTGCTTTAGATGTAGTTTAGGATGTAGTTTAGGACGTAGTTTAGACATGATTTAGACCTGGTTTACGACGTAGTGTAGGACGTAGTTTAGATGTAATTTAGACTTGGTTTAGACCAAGTTTAGACCTGGTTTAGACCTGGTTTAGGTGTAATTTAGACCTGGTTTAGACCTGGTTTTAGACGTAGTTTAGACCTGTTACCGAGCAACACTGGGTTTAGCTCTGGTTTAGACCCGGTTTGGACCCTAGTATAGACCTGGTTTAAACCTATCTTAATCCTAGTTTAGCCCAGGTTTAACCCTGGTTTAAACCTTCTTTAATCCTTTTTTAGACCTGGTTTAGCCCTTTTTTAATCCTAGTTTAGACCATATTTAGACCCAAGTTTAGACCCAAGTTTAGACCCAGGTTTAGACCCAAGTTTAGACCCAAGTTTAGACCCAAGTTTAGACCCAAGTTTAGACCCAAGTTTAGACCCTGGTTTAGACCCTGGTTTAAACCTGGCTTAGACCCAAGGATAGACCTGGTTTACACATGTTTTAATCCTAGTTGAGCCCTGGTTTAGATCCGGTTTAGACCTAGTTTTAAAGTTCCTATGACAGGCTGGACTCCTCATCTCACTAAAACACAAACAACACTGGGAAAACTCATGTAGGCAGAAGTTATTATTTGACAAATGAAATGATAAGAAAACACCTGTATTTTGTTGAAATCATGTGTAAAGTATCAGGAAAAAGGTGTTATCTTCTGTAAATTGTGTTTACATTTCAGACAGAATTCTCTCCAGAACTCTCTTCTTCCTGTAATCAACACATTTTTTAAACTTTTCTCCACAAATTGCCTTTGATTGGAGTAAAACTATAATTTATTTTTACAACATGTATTACAGCACTAAATTCAATCAAAATTACAGAATCATCAAAACTCTTACGCACTAAAATGGAAATCAAAATATGCTGCCTTTTTATCGAAACTTGTACAAACATGTTCTGAAATGGGTGGGATTCTTGTATTGATACTTTGCAGCTGATGTCATCAACTTTCCCTTTTGGGTGACTTTAATCTAAGCTTTACTCTAGCACCATGTGACTATAAAGAACTGACGTCGCCGGTGCCGTTAGTGCCGTTAAACAAGTCCCTCTTAACACGAGTCGCGTGTTTTTCACTTACCGGTAGTCACTCACGTTTTTGTTGAAAATTGAACTCTTAAACAGAACCGTGAATGCTTGGACTGACCACAGGCTCGTTTCACTAGAGGGTCCGTCACCATCTCTATGGAAATGCTATTGTTCTGCTTGGAATATTTCACAGTGTGACATTAAACAGCTCTACTTTACATTTATTCAATTACAGGTGGTTTTATAGCTCAAAAGTACCTAGAAAAACAGGAATTCCGACTGTGAGTGGGTTTGTGTCTCCACTAGGGTGACACCAGACATCCCTGTTTACCCGGGACAGTCCCAGTTTTGAGCCCCCGTGTCCCCTGTCCCAGCAGATTTATACACATCCAGTGATTAGACCGGGTTTAGACCTGTTTTAGACCTGGTTTAACCCTAGTTTAGCCCCAATTTAATCCTGGTTTAGACCTGGTTTAGACCTGGTTTGGACCTGGTTTGGACCTGGTTTGGACCTGGTTTGGACCTGGTTTGGACCTGGTTTGGACCTGGTTTGGACCTGGTTTGGACCTGGTTTGGACCTGGTTTGTACCTGGTTTGGACCTGGGGATTTCACAGTTTTTTATTTTGAAAATCTGGTCACCCAACTCTCCACAGATCTGACCTGTAACTTGATCTGGTTTGGTTTCCATGAAGATAGGATTTAATGCCATCCTGTGAAACATTCCAGACAGTGATAACATCTCCATAGAGAAAAGCAAGAAAATGCGCCTTTTTAAATCTATTTTGTATTTTTTCCTGCGTTTTCAGTTTAGACGATCTTTGGCTGCACTTCCTAATGTGTGTATTGCGTCGCTAGGGTAACCGCTGAACATTTCACCATACAGAAACATGTAGAACACCCCCAGCATGATGTCAGTTAGTTTATTGACTCATATCTCAGTTTTCTCAAGTGTGAACACTCTGAGCGGAATCACCCAGAAATAGCAAAGGCTTTTTTCTTTTTGTTTGTTTGTGCTGCTCCACCTCAGCGTTTTGCCTTTGTCTGAGCTGTTAGAATTTACGATGAGACCAGACCCGTGACTCCGCTTATGTAAACTGATCTTTTTTTCCAAACCCGGTCGTCCTGGTCCAACTAGAAAAGAGGTGAGACGTAATGTCATGGACGTACCTCACAGTGGCTCATCTGCATGAGGGAGTGTCTGTTTAGTTTATTCAGAAGCGTTTTTTCCAACCAATAATCGGCAATTGTGACGTTTATTCCCACACCCATTTTTCAACCTTTCCAACCCCCACGTGGCTTGGTTAATAATGTCCAACTCGTATTTTAACTTGAGATGTGTTTTTAAAGATTCTATATTGCACAAAACTGACTCTTTTTGCAAGCTTTAACTCAGGTTAGAACATGTTTATCTCCTCAAAAACACACCTGGAGTTATGTTTTTGTCTGTCTACATCTCCAAAGCTCCAAATGCTCTGTTCCACCTTATGAAATGTTAAATTTCAAGTGAACAGTGCCTTTTGCTCTTTAGTTCAGTAGAGACTGGGAATTCCAGGGCTGAAAGTATCCGAATGATTCTAGTGAAGGTGTACGGAGTTTAAAAACACAATGGAGCACTTCTTGTATTGACATGACAGTATTTTCAGAGCCTAAATCTGCAGGGTTTGTGGTTTTTTTTATGTGTGAATGAAACGAAACACAACTCCAGGTCTGTTTGTGATGAGGAAACTACATTTAAAAGCATTTTTGGCTTATAGCTCACAAGTCAATTTTGCGCACTATAAGTTTAAACAAAGCTTCATATCTGTACTTTTACTCAGGTTTAATGTGAACTAAATATGGATTGTGCTTTTAGGGGCGATATATCGACTAGAGCCGACCAATATTTGGTCAGGTCGGGTGAAGCCATCTCAGTTTACGTCCTGTCAGTCTTTCTGTAACCATGGCGATGATTACATGTTTATCTTGTGCCGCCTGCTCTTCTTGTGTGTCCTTATCTCATGATACTGTATTACTGATAATGCTCACTGAGTTTATGTTTGGGCCAAGCTGTAAAAGTGAAAAATGCATAGCACACACAGATGGCCAATGTCCAAAAGCTTTGTTATATTTAAATAACATTTCGGCAAAATAATTTTTCTTGCTTTAGATCAGTTTACAAAACGGTTCCCAGCTCAGGTGCTCATATCCCCAACAACGAATGGGAGGTCCCAAAGTCAGGTCCCCCAGTCTATAACAAGAAAAAAAACAGATATTTACATAAAAACATTTTCTACCCTTGTGCCCTTTAGCCTCCCCCCAGTCCCCACACACAGAGCGGAGCCAGGCAGGAGCATGGGGTCCCACAGTGTGATGCTGGAGAGGCTGAGGACCTCCTTCCGATCTGGGGTCACTGTTCCAGAGAAGTTCAGACGTGCTCAACTCGGCAAGCTCCTGAGTCTGCTCCAGGAAAACGAGCAGACGATCCTGGAGGCCTTGCACAAAGATCTGGCCAAGGTACCTCCATCTGCTCCTCGCCTTTAGCAAAATGTCTCTCTATGTATTTAATCTGATTTGACGTAATGTAGTTTCCTCACCACAGACAGGCCTGGAGTTGTTTTGTTTCGTTCGCACATGTTTGCCACACAAACCCTGCAGATTTAGGCTAAGAACATTTGTGGAACAGAAAACACTCCTTCCTCCTTGTGATCTCATGTGGTAAACAACTAAGAAAAGCTTTTGGGGCTGTGTACCATTTGTTCTTTTGAATTTCTATAAAGAATGAAAAACGATTAAAATGGGTTATTTAATTTTTCCATTTTAGTGTCAAACAGAAAAACAGATTTCGATTTTGATATTTCCCATATTTAATTAAAACGGTTTTGGCACCTATTTAAATTTTTATATTTCTTTCGCTGGTTTATATGACGTTCTACTGCTCAGTGCCGCCTGTGAATTCAGTTTCAACCATGGATCTATAAAAAAAAAAAAAAATTTCATCTGAACAAAGGAGACTTTATCGCCGCTTCCTGTTTCTTGTCACGGAATTCAACAATTACTTTCTAAGAAGCCAAAGTAAACATGTCACTATAAAAGAAGAGAAAACATGTTTGTCCACAAAGCTGCAATGATTTTTCAGTCTTTCTAGTAACAGAACTTCCGGGGCATACAAACCAGAGAGAAAAAAATATCCAAATTGAAATAGGCACCGAGACTGTTTTTTGATTGTGTTATTTGACATAAACTTTAAATTAAATATTGGAAATAGCGGTCGAAATCTGTTTTTTTGTTTGACACTAAAATTGAATAATGAAATAACAAACTATTTTCCCATTTTATTGTTTTTCGTTCTTAATTGAAATTCAAAAGAACGAGCGGTACACAGACCCTTTCGTGCTTCAGTATGTGGAATTAGACCAGGGAATCGTTTACCAGCGGAATTAAAAGGTGTAAATAAAAAGCAGTTCAAAAAGAATTATGAAGATTTTTTAAAATGAGATATGAAGGAGATGGAGATGCTAAGAAAAAAGAGACTGGTGTTAAATCAGGCATAATTATATAAATGTATAGGTACAAGTAAACAGAAATAAAGGTTGTGAAGAGTATGATGATCCCGCCCTATCATCCACTCCTTTTTAAAGTCATGTAATGCTGTGACTTGTAATAATATCTAATCAGAAACTTTAAAAGGAGAAATGAGTCTTTCCCATATTAAACTTGCTGATTTAGATTCTTTACAGTCCCCATTTCCCGTTTGTGTTTTCATTTAGCAGACACCAAAGTCCCACTGTAGCGTCAAATGGTGTGTTCAGAATCGCTGTTTTTGAATCAAATCTCCAAACATCTGATCCACAAATGTTGCACCTTTTTATAATTACTTGGGAGTGGCTCAAAAAAACCTGTCTTATGGTTTAAAGTCCTTTTGAGCAACATTCACTTCTGGGGTTGAATAATGGCACCATTTTCTGAAGCGACTGAAAGAAAATCACTTTTGTTTTTTTGTACTGACTGAGAAGATTGTTGTTTCACATGGACAGGCCCGGTTATTAGATATTAACCATTTCAAGTTGCTGTACCCGATTTTTACCATCTTAAAAAACAAAACAAGTTCATTTGAAACAGTTTGCGGTGGTCCACAGTTCTTCCTCACTTGCCTTACACATTCAGAGCATCCTAATTACTCACGATGATGAGTTTATAAGTGCTTTTCCCACCTAACTAGCATGCAAACTGGACTTCGGCACTTCCGGATTCCTGATTTCTGACTAGAAACACTTTACTTTGATACAGATGGTACACGGCAGACTTACTTTGTCCCTCAAGAGCAAATTTTGGTCAAATATATGACAGAAATCTGATGCGGGCCCTTTTTTAACCAGGTCAAGAATTCTGCTCTGACCTCCATCTCTGTTTAAAGGTGCACTGCGTAACATTTCTAGTGGAGGATCCTGCTTATCTTCATGCTTATCTCCTGCTTATGGACCTGCTTGTCTCCCTGGAATCGTTACAGCTTTGTCTAGAATATTATCTATCGAATATTATCGTCTTCCATAGTATAGATTATACCTATTAAATCAATCACGAGGGAGACAAGCAGGTTACAGCACTGCACTACATTACAGTTCAGATCTGTGGAGAGTCGCCCCATTCACAGAAGGAATTATTGTATTTTTGAGTAACGGAAACGCTAGACTGATGTATATGTTTAATGTCATACCATGGAATATTCCAGGTAAAGCAACATCTCCATGGAGACAAGTAGCCTTAGAAGCGGACCCTCCTCTAGAAAAGTTGTGCAGTGCACCTTTAAACTACAGGGATTATGCAGTGTTGTGATGTCATGTGAGCACAACCTATTAGAGCTGTTAAACCCCTCCCGACGCAAAATTCCAAAAGTAAAATCTGAAAAATCCTCTAGAGTGGGAGGTGCCAGGTGGGTTTGGGGGAGCGGGTGTGGGGCGGGCTCTGGAGCAGTGATTGACAGCCAACTGACAGCCAGAAGAATCTAACACGGCGTGGACCGGTGCACTTCGGACTTTGAAACAGAGCGGATATTTGTGCTTGGATCACGCCATTTCCCTTTTCTCCAGACAGAAACCAGGTAGGGGGTGGGGCTGAAAGGGGCTCATTGCGTCCCGCCTGTAGATGCCAGCGGCTGTGCTTGTCACATAATAACCTGCGTCTGACTCACTGGAGCCGTTAGTCCAACCCGAAAATTCAAATGTTCTGGCCGTAGTTGATCGTAAAGAGGCCCAGACATGACTATAGATACGACTTTGAACCAAAAGTCCTATTTTTAATTTTTTTTTTTTTTTTTTACAAATATGCACTAAAATGCCAAAATAAGGGCAGGGAGAGATATATACGTTTTTGTGTTAGACCCATTTCCACAGATAATCAGTAGAAAAACAGGAGTTTGGTGTTTAGTGGCCCTTTAAGGGCCTATGTTTCATTAGATCCTTTTAGTATTAGTAAAGAGTAATGACATAGGCTTGGTTGCTTCACGCATTTTGACAACAGAAGTACGGTAGAACTCAGCAGCTTGTCGAGCTCTCGAAAGGATTATCGTCAAAAGATCGAATATTTCCTCAACAAGCCAACTTTGCCAAAAGGTGTCCGACTGCCAGATCCTTGTGCAATCAGTGAGTCAAACTTTCAAACTTTGGTCGGCCAGTAGAATATCGATTTTGATAACCACACACATAACAACCAGACACTTTGGTGCTGGAAATGTTTTATCTCAGTTTTCTTCTGTCCATGTTCAGTCTGAATAAATCAGAATGAATGGGGAACAATGCCACTTCTGTTACCAAAATGTGCGCGCAGCTTTTTAAAATCACTTCCATCCTAAGAGGGTCTATATTTGTGACTAGGTGTGTTTAATTAGCATATTTTTTTCCACAGCCTAAATTCGAGGCCATTTTATCCGAGCTGGACATCGTGATCAATGAGCTGCACTTTGCCCTGTCCAACCTGAGGGGCTGGCTGCAGGATGAGTACGTGAGCAAAACAATGGTCAGCTACTTTTACTTTGCGCTTTTGCATCTTTCTAATACACAAGAATGCAGTGTTTGGTCTGACGGTTCTCTGTGTTCTGTTCATCTTCCAGGCCACAAAGGTCGACGAGTGCTACGTGCGCAGGGAGCCTCTGGGGGTGGTGCTCATCATCGGGCCGTGGAACTACCCCATACACCTACTGCTCCTGCCACTCGTGGGGGCTATAGCTGCCGGTGAGGGTTTGGGGAATGAAGTTCTTTTTTAATTTTCATTTTGGTTTTATGGAGAGGAGGTTGGGGAAAGACGAGGCGGAGAAAGATGAGGAGGGGAATGACTGAGGAGAAAGATGAGGCGGCGAAGAAAGACGAGGCAGCGAAAGTCGAGGCGGGGAATGACAAGGTAGCAAAGAAAGATGAGGTGGCAAAAGATGAGGCAGGGAATGACGAGGCGGCGAAGAAGGACGAGGCGGTGAAGAAGGACGAGGCGGTGAAGAAGGACGAGGCGGTGAAGAAGGACGAGGCGGCCAAGAAGGACGAGGCGGCCAAGAAGGACGAGGTGGCCAAGAAGGACGAGGCGGCCAAGAAGGACGAGGCGGCCAAGAAGGACGAGGCGGCCAAATAGGATGAGGCGGCCAAGAAGGACGAGGCGGGGAATGATGAGGCAGCGAAAGACGAGGCGGCGGAGAAAGACGCGGAGAAAGGCGAGGAGGCGAAAGATGAGGCAGGGAATGACGAGGCGGCAAAAAAAGACGAGGCGGGGAAAGATGAGGTGGGAAATGACTATGAGGAGAAAGATGAGGTGGCCAAGAAGGACGAGGCGGCGAAGAAAGACGAGGCGGCGAATGACGGAGAAAGACGAATGACGGAGAAAGACGAATGACGGAGAAAGACGAATGACGGAGAAAGACGAGGCAGCGAGTGAAAAAGCAGATGAGGAGACAAAGGGTTGAAAAGGGAGAGGGCATTTATTTGGTCTTCCATTTCTATTATGTGCAGTACTTTGGACATTTAAAATCCTTTCTACTTTTATTTTACATGTTTAAAATAGTTTTTCAATTGGGTTTTCATTTTCAAACTGAATTGCAAATCTAGTCTAATCTCAAACCCTTTACTATTGTGTCATTTACAGTTTACTTGAGGTCAAGATTTTATCAGCAAAACTGATGCCGATATCCATGTGGCTGAGCTGGCTAAACGACTTTTAAAAGACATAAATCAGCTGGATAATTTATCACAGGGTGTCATCATTTTAATTTTAAACCGCAAATAGAAATCAGACTTTGTTTTGTTCCTTCTTCTTACTTCCTGTCTCTGTTGCATTTCTTCTGAGTCAGCAGGTGCCTCTGACGCTGCTTGCGGCTCTAATTCTCTAACGTAGTGTTTTGGTGCAGGAAACTGTGTGGTCATCAAGCCGTCAGAAGTGAGCTCTGCGGTGGAGGCTGTGATCGCTGAACTTGTACCGAAATATCTGTCACCGGTAAAAGAAAAAGCCACTGTGGATTTTTGACACGGTGACAGAGATTAAACAGTATTATTGTGTTTCCTTCAGGACTGTTTCGCCGTGGTGCGTGGAGGGGCAGAGGAGACACAAGCTCTGCTACAAAATAAATTCGACCACATCTTCTACACAGGTGACCACACTTAAAACAGAATGAACGGTTCAAATTATTCAGGCAGACCTTTGTACCTTTCAAGACTTAGGCTGAATCCCATTACACCCCTTTCCCCTTCCCCTCCGTTTTGTGTGTTCACGTGTAGGTTTAGTGGTGTTCCACTTACCGTTATGGCAGAGGGGTAGGGGAAAGGGGTAGGACTATATACCCTCCAATCAATCAAAAGATTTTTCAGAGGCACACTCCAAACGGAAGGGTATGAGCAATTTCTCAGAATGCCTTGTGAATCACCAGCAGGATGGCTACTACCACAACCAAAAAAGTTCACAAATGTATTTTCTCCATTATTAATGGTTTATATTTGTGATAACCGCTGTACTTTTTTAAGTTTAACGTTGTTCCAATGTGTAACGGTAATTTTACTCCTAAAATGCACATGAAAAAAATCGCTAGTCCTAGTCCTGCTGAGTAGTGTCACATTATTTGTGACTTGAGTGATCGATTGATGCTACTGTTGTAGGGAGTATTAACTGTTACATAAGGGTGAGTTGTACAGTTGTAGGGAGTATTATCTGTTACATAAGTACTTCTGCCAGTAAGATATATTCTTTAAAATTAACTTGATAAAATGTCTGAAATCTAAAAATTTCTGCCCTGGTCTCACCCTTCACCTCTGTCCACAGGCTCCCAGGCCGTGGCCCAGAGCATCCTCCACTCTGCGGCCCCTCACCTGACCCCCGTCACCCTGGAGCTGGGAGGGAAGTGCCCCTGCTTCATCCACCACCGCGTGGACGTGATGGCGGCCGCACGCAGACTGGCCTGGGCCAAGTACTTCAACGTGGGCCAGAGCTGCGTGGCCCCCGACTACGTCCTGTGCACAGAGGAGACGAGGGACGCCCTGGTGCCCGCCCTCAAACAGGTCTTCATTGACTTCTACGGCACGGAGCCCCAGAAGAGCCCCGACATGGCCCGCATCATCTCCCCCAAACACTGGACCAGGCTCATGGAGCTGCTGGGGAAGAGCAAAGGCCGAGTGGTGCTGGGAGGGGAGAGTGACGAGGCCGACAAGTACATAGGTGGGTTATATGTGTGGGTGGAGGGGGATTAAAGCTGCACTGTGTAACTTTTCAGGTGGAGGGTCCGTCAACCGCTTTTCTCCATGGAGATGTTTCTTTGTCTGGAATGTTTCACAGTATGGCATTAAAACTTTCTATCTTCATGGAGACCAAACCAGACCAAGTTACAGGTCAGATCTGTGGAGAGGCGACCTCCCTCACAGTCAGAATGTCTTGTTTTGTGTGTACTTTTCAGCTACAAAACCACCTGTAATTTAATGAATGGAAGGTTGAGCAGTTTAATGTCATACTGTGGAACATTTCAGTTAGAGCAATGACATCCATAGAAACAAGGAGGTGATGGATAACCAACCAAAAAAGTTAGAGTGCTGCTGTTCTGACACAGACCTGACTGACCCTCTCCTCTGTCCCGCTGCAGCCCCCACAGTGCTGCTGGACGTGTCAGAGGACGACGCTCTGATGCAGGAAGAGATCTTCGGGCCCCTGCTGCCCCTCCTCACTGTGAGCTCTGTGGACGAGGCCATAGCCTTCATGAACAGAAAAGAGAAGCCCCTGGCCCTCTACGTCTTCTCTGATGAGTCAAGTGTAAGTGGACAGAGCTGTGTGGTGCTGTAGCTCATCAGACCACATGGTGTTCTGTGCTGTTAATGTTCTTGTGTGTTTGTGCTGCAGGTGGTCAACACAGTCCTGGAGAAAACCAGCAGTGGAGGGTTCTGCTCCAATGATGGCATCATTCACATGACCCTGCCCGGCCTGCCTTTTGGAGGAGTAGGTATGTAGACCACTGCAGAGGGCGGGGGAAAGGAACTTTATTCAAGTTTTTTTTTAGGATAATTTAAGCTCTTCTATACTTCGCTTGTATTAACACTAGTGATGTAATAATAACCAAAATACTGCAATATCATATCATCAAAGGTCTCACAATAATATCGTGGACTATCACGGTATATCGAATCACAAGTCTCTTTGCTTAAATGAACTACATAGACCATGATCCTTTGCTCCGTTTCAATGCAGACTACATGAAAAAGTAACTAAAGAAGCATTTTAACCAGAGAAAAAAAGTATTTTTGTATATTTTATCTATAATGTTTAAGAGGAATTCAATAGACCATATGTATAATAAACTGCACAATGTTTTATTTGAGCCAGCAATAGGAAGTAGTAGTAATAAGTAGGGATGTAACAATAACATAAATATGGTGATATCGTATCATCAAAGGTCTCACAATAATATGGTGGACCATCACAATATATCGAATCCCAAGTCTCTTTGCTTAAATGAATAGTTCTGATGCAGAAATATCTTAAAAAACAGATGGAACTACATAGACCATGATCCTTTGCTCCGTTTTAGTGCAGACTACATGAAGAAATAACTGTTCTAAGCACTTTGAAATCTTCATTCTTTGGATTAAGTATTGTGAAGGCATTTTTAGAGGAAAAAGGTGCAGATTCACAGTTTTGTGCCTCCACAAAATATTGCAATAAATCTGGTACAGTGAGATGTTTATGGTGAAAATCTGGTACAGAGAGATTTGGATATCGTTCCATCCCTAATGACAATAAATGTTGTACCAAATGACTGGTCAAAGCATTTTAGAATGTCAGTCTTGTTATTCTGTAGATAATCGTAATATCGTGAGCTTTCCCACGATGTCACAATAAATATCATACTGTGAGGTTCATACCGTGACAATATCATATCATGAGACTACCTCTAATTGACACTCCAGTCATCAGTTTTCCAGATGTGCTCCATAAATGTGAATTATACAATCTGTGACTCAAAAATTATTTGATCAGAAGAACTACCTTAGCAATAGTGTAGTCTTATTTTAGATATGGTTTTGCCCTAAAGAAAGTTCTCTCTGAAGAAAAACTTTGGACTTTTCCAGTTTTTAAAATTATTTTATTTAGAAGATTGAGAATAATTTAATTTAAATTTTTCAACAACACTGAGACCTACCCCTATGAACTAACATCAAGGACCATGACGTCCACCCTCTGCGGGCTCACCACCCGCAGAGGGGTTCATAGGGGGGGTCAGGTGCTATGAGGATTGGGCAGCAAACTGCCCCTGCGACCCAGCCGGATTAAGCAGGAGAAGATGGATGGATGGACACTCAGGCCTCACAGCAAGAAGGTTGCGGGTTCGATCCCCGGGTCACCCGGGCCTTTCTGTGTGGAGTTTGCATGTTCTCCCCGTGTCTGGATGGGTTTCTTCTGGGCACTCCGGTTTCCCCCATCAACCCAAAACATGGCCACACCCCTATGAACTAACATCAAGGACCATGTTGTCCACCCTCCTGTAGGCTCACCACCCGCAGAGGGGTTCATAGGGGGGTCAGGTGCTATGAGGATTGGGCGGCAAGCTGCCCCCGTGACCCAGTCGGATTAAGCGGGAGAAGATGGATGGATAGGACTATTGGCACTAGATGGAGTGTATTTCAGCATGTACTCTGACTCCTCCTGTAGGTGCCAGCGGCTTCGGGAACTACCACGGGCGCTGGGGCTTTGAGACGTTCAGCCACAAGAGGGCGGTGTTGCTGCGCGGCTGGGCCCTGGAGCGTGTCAACGGCCTCAGGTATCCCCCCTTCACTGACAACAAACTGAGCTGGCTACGCTGGACCGCCTCCCCCAAGACCTGTGCCATCTTGTGACCCCTAACACTATTACTAACTCAATATTACTACTTTTATGGTTGGCGCTAAATAGTAGGTTCAGGGGGGACACAGGTGAGCACATTGCCATGGTAATTTTTTGTATACTTGCTATAAACCGGCCTGTTATTTTGGACTGTTTTAGTTTCTATGTAGACCAACAAATTACACTATCAGGCCAAATTACATTCCACATACGCAATATCTCCATAGAGATGAGCAGGTAGTCTTCCCTTCACCAAAAAGTGACAACAATTAACAATTTATAACTCTGAGCATCTAATTATTCAACAGTCCTTCCGAAGCGTACTATCTAGCACCAACCGACTTTTAAATTTAGGATTTTAAATGTGTTACTGATGTTTGATCAATCTCTGGGAAAGTTTGAATCAATCAAGTCTAAGATGAACTGCCTTTTACCATTTTGCACTAGATCGTTGTTGGTATAGCAGTGTTTTAACAAATGCAATTTATTATTGTTTGTATTTTTTTACTGGTTTTGCTTCGTACGTTTTAATGTTAAAATAAATGCCTTAGCGCTGTGTGGCTGCTATTTATGACTGTTTTTTTGAATAAAATGTTGTGCGTTTGTCCTGACGTTGGGCGTGCTTGAGGTGTGGTGCAGAATCACTCAAATATTTGGAGTCTTAGGGTGAAAAGACCACTGGGGTAAGACAGAAATGTTGGTTTGGCAAATCAAATCTGAGAATTACATGAACATACCAACCTCAAACATTTGACTACTTTGCATTTTGTAATATACAGTCCCTGACAAAAGTCTTGTCGCTTATCCATTTTGTAGAAACAAAATCTTATAACCTGACTTTAAATTGATCGATTGGTTTTAGAAATGTCTCATATGAAAGCTAAAACCCTCCCAAATTATGCTCAATATACTACAATAAATTTGCTTCACTGAAGAAAGATTGATCATTTAATGAACACAGAAAGGTCAGATTTAGGCAAGACTAAAGTCTTGTCACCTACAGAAATTGGAACAAATAATTTACTTCAAATACAAAAATATGTTGCATAACGTCAGTGAATTAAGTAGTGGTGCTGTGAGATCCATATTTAATATCTTGTATGACTTCCATGAGCTTGAAGGACTGCATCCATGCGGTTCGACAATGATTCATACAATTTGTTGATGAAGTCATCAGGAATAGCAAAGAAAGCGTCTTACATGCCTCCAGAGTTCATCAAGATTCTTTGGTTTTGCCTTCCATGCTTCCTCTTTCATTCTACCCCAGACATGCTTCATGATCATGTCTGGTGACTGGGCTGGCCAGTCCTGGAGCACCTTGATCTTCTTTGCCTTGAGGAACTTTGATGTAGAGATAGAAGTATGCGATGGAGCACCATCCTGCTGCAAAATTTGACCCCTTTTATGGTTGGGAATGTAAGAGGTGCTAATACTTCTTGATATTTTAGGCTATTGATATTGCCTTCCACCCTGCAAATGTCTCGCACACCCCCATACTGGATGTAACCCCAGACCATGATTTTTCCGCCACCAAACTTAACTGTTTTCTGGGTGAATCTTGGATCCATGCGGGCTCCAGTAGGTCTCCTGCAATATTTGCGGCAGCTGTGATGTAATTCAACCAAGGATTCATCTGAGAAATCCACCTTCTGCCACTTTTCCAGTGTCCATCCTTTTAGCAGGCTGTGGGCCTTGGCAAATGCCACACGGTTTTTTAATTGCCTTTTGTTTAGTGCTGGTTTCTGTGCACTGATTCGACCATGGAGGCCATTTCGAGACTGATCTGGTTGACACAGGGACTTGAGGTGACCAGGCCTGGTGGAGCTCTGCTGCAGTGGAAAAGGGGCTGGCCTTGGATTTTCGAATCAACAAACGTCCTCCCGAGCAGTTGTCTGCCGGTCTGCCGGACCTGGGCTTGTCAAAAACATCTCCAGTCTTTTCAGATCTTTTTCTTATTCTTTGTACTTGACGCTGAGACACATTGAAGGTGTCAGCCACCTCAGCAGTGGATCTGGTCTTCAGCCTCTTGATAATTAACGCTTTGGTCTCAGGGTGGATCTTAGGCAGGTTGTCAGAGGTCAAGTTGCAGTTGATGTGAAGGTCTGGTGTGCTGGGGTTCTTTTTATACACACCCACTAATTGATTGATCAGTAACTGATCACAGGTGAGGCTGTAATCTAGGATTGGGTGCATCATATGACAAGGCAACAAGACTTTTGTCTTGCCAAAATCTGACCTTTCTGTGTTCATTGAATGATCAATCTTTCTCCAGTGAAGCAAATTTATTTTAGTATATTGAGCATAATTTGGGAGGGTTTTAGCTTTCATATGAGACATTTCTAAAAGCAATCGATTAATTTAAAGTCAGGTTATAAGATTTTATTTCTACAAAATGGATAAGCGACAAGACTTTTGTCAGGGACTGAAGGCTGTGATGATTGATATCACAGCATACTTTATATATGGTAATTACACAAAGGTTCATCAGGCAAAAATGCAGTTTTTAAAAAGATGGTAGAAAAAGCTGATGTAATAATTTAATGACATAATTCTCAAATTGGCCTTGATTTGGCCTTGGTTTTTATTTAGGCACTTAAATTATTGAGTCAAATAGTAAGGTTAAAATATTGCAATAATACACAGTTCTTAATAGGTACATCGCAACAGTGTGCAATAGTTTCCATTCGTGAATAGGCTATATAACAATTCTGTGATAGTAATTTTACCATTATCCCTTATCTTTATGAAATATGTTGTGATGAAACCCAGTAACGACGTGCCCTGTGCAGGGTCTTAAAGCTGAAACAAGACAAGAGATTAATCACAATTTATCAATTGAAATAATTCCATTCTAAAGATAGTTGAGTATCTGGTCTATACAGACTCCAACCATACTTTTGTACAAAGAGGTTTTATGACTCAAAGAGGTCAAATGACAGGAAATGTATGACATTTGTTTTTGGGTCAAATGTACAAATTCACAGATGTTAGGCAATCTAAACAACTAAATGAGGAATAAGGAATAATTGATAAATGAATCACTATTAACAAAATAATTGTTAGTAGTCGCCCTACTTTGTTGATGGGGAAGTAGCACCAGGAGGAAACCTGCCCAGGCGCAAAACATGCAAACACTGAGGAAGGCCTCACGGACCCCAGGCATTGAACCTCTTGTGGGGGTGACAGGGGCTAACCACTAACCCTGTCAGTTCTGCTAGGGGGAACTTGACTTTAGACTGACAGGTAAATGTCCGTCTGATTCTGGTACAGGTCATGTGACACATCTGGTCCCAACGCCAAGAAAACACTGTTAATCCAAAAACATTTATTTATAATAAAATGAGTATTTCAAATCTTTTCTCATCAGGTACTATCTGTTGATGAGAGAGAGTGGAGTCTAAAACATGTTGGCTGACCTAGTTCATTCTATTCATTCACACATCTGTTAGTGTGCTCTCCACACTGGTACAGTTTATTACACCTTAGACAGTGCAGTGTTAAAGTGTCCGCTGCTGCGTCACGGCTCTGGTTTGTATGAGGAGGGGGGGCTGGCTCCACTCGGGCTGGGCTCTGCTGTGGGGGTCTCTGAGGGGGGAGAGGCGGGGGTCTGGGGGGGCTCCTTCTGTACCAGCTCAGGCTCGTCCTGTCCTGCCTGAGGGGGGTGAACCAGCACTTTGTCTATGAGCCCAAAGTCCTGTGCCTCCATCGGGCTCATGTACCGGTCCCTCTCCATCACACCCTCTGCACAAAACACCAGCACAGTTACTGCATACACACGACACCAGTGGAGAATTAGCAAGACACTTTCATCCAAAGCCCCAGTCTTGTCTCACCGATGGTCTCCAGAGGCTGCCCCGTGTGCTTGGCGTAGATGTTGTTGATCTGTCTCTTTAGTTTTAAGATCTCCTCGGCCTGGATGGCAATGTCTGTGGCCTGGCCCTGAACACACAGACCAAGCTCACGTTACAGGAGCGTCACTGTACAGGACAGAGCACACTTCAAATCCTGACATTTCAATATACTTTCTGACACCATAATATGAGCACTGATTCATGACCAGGCAGTGACCTTCAGGTCAGCATTGAAAATAGCAGCCCAAATGTGATGCTCATGTGAGGCTCATTCTGATTTCAGATAGAATAATCCTCTAGATAACCAAAACATAAATTATAACATAAACATATGGAATCATGCCCAATGTTTTTGTAATTAAGAATAAATCAGCATTACAATCGTAATGTAATTCCCCCAACCAAACAGCCCTGGTCTTACCCTGGCACCCCCTGATGGCTGGTGCACCATGATGCGTGCGTTGGGCAGGGAGTGCCTCATGCCCGGGGTGCCTGCAGCCAGCAGCAGACTGCCCATGCTGGCTGCTTGCCCCACACACCAGGTGGAGATGGGGTTGAGGATGTACTGCATGGTGTCGTAGATGGCCAGGCCCGCGGTCACTACTCCACCTGCACAACAGCAGGAGGACAGCTGCTCAGCTGACTGCACACCAGAGTGTTCAGGTCACACACAAGGACGTTTGGCAACAGTGATTTGTCTCACACGCACATGATGTACAGAGACACACACACTTGTGTTTTTAGGAAAGAACACAAGGCTCCAAGGACAGCACAGAGTCACATGACTGAATGGGGCTGTTATGAAAACAAGCATGAGTCTGAGAGTGGTGAGAGTCTTTACCTGTGCTCTACACAGAGAAAATGAAAACGTGTGTGGACTAATTCCTGCTTATAAATGCTAATTCGTGCAGTGTGATCTGAAGTAAAGAGTCCATAACAGTCATCATTGTGATTATGAGGAGTCAAAAGGTTTGCACAAGCTGTGGTGGTGTCCTGTCATTTGTACAGTTTAAGAGCCGTGATCAGGCGCTTTCTGTCTGCTCTGATTGTCACTGGTGATCAGCTTTATAACAGCCAAACATAAAGTCCAAAAGTGTGATGAGCCCTAATTGTGCCATGTATCCCAAAACTTATGTGAGGCAAATCAGTCAGACCTGGCTGAAAGTGCTCTGCAGCCACTGTTAGGCAGACACTATCACTTCCAAAAGGATTATATAAGCATATTACAGCGGGTGTGTGGAATTATTTTACAAATCATTTACAGCAGGGATGTCCAAACTTTTTTCATCAAGGGCCACATCGCGAAACATATTTTAAGTGGTAATAATCCACTGAACCATTTCAGAAGGTTTGAGGAGCCATAGTTTGGACACACCTGGTTTAGAGGGAACCTTACCTGGGCTGTTGATGTACATGTGGATTGGTTTGTTGTTGCTCTCTGACTGGAGGAAGAGCAGTTGTGCGATGACCAGACTGGCTATAGAGTCATCAATCTGAGGAGAGGGAAGAAACATGGTCAAAATGAATACATACTACAGACGGAGAATGGAAAATGGTCTGATCCAGAAGGTTAGGGAAACATATTTGTTAGGGTTAGTATATTTACTGGCCACTGCATGGGCTGGTAGTGGGTATAATTTAACAGTTTAGTCAGTGGAAAAGCTGAACAGATCCACGCTGTGCACTGGTAACACTCACAGGGCCCATGACACAGATGATCCTCTCTCTGAGCAGGCGGGAGTAGATGTCATAGGCACGCTCCCCCCGACCCTGCACACAAACATCAGGGGGAAATGCAAAGGATTCATCTAAAATAAGGATTCATGTAAAATACATTGTCGGGACTACACAAAAGCTGCATTCTGAACATACAGAAAAGATATAAAACTTGAATAAAAGACTAACTTGAGTAACCGAGTGCTTCCAGATAGCTTTACCCAAAAGGAATGCTGGTCACATTACTTGAAGGCTATTACTTTTAAACTAAGGACATTACTATTGCCTGAGATCCACAATAAACACTTCTTCAATACTTTATGAAGACGAGAGGCTGGTCACCGGGGAAACCCAGAGTTCAGACGGGCTTGATTGACAGGTGGATTAGCCAATCAGGGACATGCATGGTCCATATCAGAAAAAATATGGCTGCTTACAAGGAAAAAGAAAACAAAAAATATCACAGGGGAATGAAAAACATGGAAGATTTCTGCAGAATGAATGAACCAAGAAAGGACTGAAGGACCTGACTTCACTCCAGTCTACCTCACCGTCTGTGCCCCACCTCCTCCCCAGCACCCACTCGGCTTCTCATCCTCTCATCGTCCCCTTCACTCTCCCCATCCTTTCATCGTCCCCTTCACTTTTGTCATGCTTTTTTCATCTCTTAGTCCTCTTCACTCTCCTCATCCTCTCCACTCTCCTCATCCTCTCATCATCCCCTTCACTCTCCTCATCCTCCCCTTCCCTCTCCTCATCCTCTCATAATCTCCTTCACTCTCCTGTTCCTCTCCTTCACTCTCCTCATCCTCTCATTGTCCCCTTCACTTTTGGCATCCTTTCATCATCTCATCATCTTCTTCACTCTTCTCATCCTCTCATCTCCTTCACTCTCTTCATCCACTCATTATTTCATCGTCCCCTTCACTCTCCTCATTCTCTTCTCGTCTCTTTCACTCTCGCCCTCTCCTTCACTCTCCTCATCTTTTCATCGTCCTCTTCACTCTCCTCATCCTCTCATCTCATCACCTCTACCACCTCCAGTGCCAAGCCCGGAGAAGACCTCTCCTAAACATCATCTAATCCATCATTCCCTTCATCACAACATCTTCTGCTGGGATCTGGACGCCAACTCCTTCATTAAAACTCCTAATACTTTCTCTTTGTGTTTGTCTTTAGAAGTGTTTATTTTTTGGAGACAACGCTTTATAACCCTTGTCCAGACCTCTACGACACTGCTCTAACCCCGCACTCACCGTCTGCTCCACGACGATGGGGATGAGCGGACTCCTCCAGACGCCGCTGTGATGGATGGACCTGCTGTGCCGGACCGCCACCCCTCCAACATGCAGCAACCTCTGGGAAACAAAGAAAAAACATCAGCTTACTCATAAAAATAAGACTTCCACAGCCTATTATTATGTTTTAGATTATTACTTTGTTTAGTGGGATGGTATGTGTAGCAGAGTTTCTGTTCTATTTGTGAATATAAAATGTGTTAAGTTCATTGCCTTTTTAAAAATATTTAAGTCTAAATTCTTTTCATGTATACCAAAAATAATACGTTCAAATTTTTGTGAAAAGTTAGTGTCAATATGATCTTTGATATTTTTTTTATTATTTTATGTCTTTCCAAAAAGTTTTGGTAATAGTGCATTTCCAAAAAGGATGACTTATTGTTTCGGGATATTCTTTACAGCAGTTCGGGTCAATAGTTTTAATATATTTTAGCATAAATGTGTTAGTAGGGTAAATTTTATGCATAAGTTTAAAAGGATGTTAATATTTATCATAAATTTTTGATTCACAGTCCACCCTGATTTCTATATAGTGTCAGGGACTGGTACAGGCTATGGCACAGGTTATGGCACAATCACAGGTTATGGCACCGGTTGTTTCACAGGTTGTGGCACAGTCTATGGCACAGGTTATGGCACAGGTTATGGCACAGGTTATGGCACAGTCTATAGCACAGTCTATAGCACAGTCTATAGCACAGGTTATGGCACAGTCTATAGCACTGGTTATGGCACTGGTTATGGCACAGTCTATAGCACAGGTCATGGCACAGGTTATGGCACAGTCTATAGCACTGGTTATGGCACAGTCTATAGCACAGGTTATGGCACAGGTTATGGCACAGTCTATAGCACTGGTTATGGCACAGTCTATAGCACAGTCTATGGCACAGGTTATGACACAGCAAGCACAGCTCACTTCTCTCATGAGGGATCTGAGCGCTGTCTGTACGGGAGCTACATGCTAACAGGCTAAAGCCGCAGAGCAGCTTGTGGACACGGACTTACTGCGGGTGTTTAGTGGGAAATAAGAGATAAAAAAGCGCAGTACTCACTCGTAACAGCATTTTGTAAGATCTCAGTCCGCTGTGCACGACCTGTGTGATCCGGAAGCATTGGCGCGCCTCACCTCTGTGCAGTGTGAGTCACACAAACAGCGCCATCTAGTGTCATTTTAGTATTCTTTAAACTGTCAGAGCCTTCTCTGCTGCAGGGGGCCCTACACTCCTGCAGATCTGATGCAGTACCCCAGGTCATGTGGGTCTGTTGAATGACAATCTCCAGAATGAACAACACAGACAGGCTTTTCTTTTTAAAGGTGCAGCCTGTAACTTTTCTGGTGCTTGGTCCCTGCTTGTCCCCCTGAATGTTATGGCTTTGGCTGGAATATCCCATGGTAGAACTTTAAACCAATCTAGCTTTATTTACACTGCTCAATAAAACGTAGGTTTAACTCTTTAACTCTTGACTTCGAACTTCAAATGAACTGTCTGAACAGAAGTGTATGTACAGTGAGTGTGCTGGTGTTCTGTACTTTTGTGTGACTGTTGCTGTACCTTATCCTGTCCTCTACATTATTTGACATCAACCTGCCGAGGGACTGAAGATGGAAATTAGCCACTTTGGCTATAATCTTTACATATTTACATTTTATTATGGTTAACTTGAATGAATAATGTACACGTGCACACACCTGCTCATACAGAAGATGTTTGCTGCTTCAGAACAGTTCGGAATGTCAAAACTAGGTCAGTATAAAAGGGAGAGAAAAAAGCCTACACATGCTACACATGCATATATGTGTATGTACATACATATATACATTAGTAAGTATATGAAAAGGAATCATGACCAACTAATTATTTTTTTATATTTCATATAACCGTTCACAGTGACTTTTCATTATTAAGAGTTAACTGTTATTATTATTATGTACAAGTGGGCAAGTTTGCCTATCCACAGACCCAGCATGTAATAACTTGGCCTGATGGCATACCCTGCTTGTCTCCTTTAGATATTAGTTCATTGCCATATTGTGGGTTAGTCCAGGCAAAGCAAGAGCATCTCCATGAAGAAGAGCAGGTGGCAGACCCTCCAGCAGAAACATAAAGTGTGTCACCGACTTTAAGGACCTGGGCTGGTGTAGAAACATGACATGAAGAGGCATATCCCACTTATACTTTTAGAATAGACATCTTCCATATTCCTCCAGCTCTGCAGACTAAAGCTCTGAGAAACCCAAGGGAAGTTGTTGGCCCATGTTGGGACTCACCTCAGAGTGCAGCAGGTCATTTGTTCAGTTGCTACAGATCTTTAGAGCCGACTAAGGCTGGAGGCTGTGTGGTGTAGGCTATAGTCTAACACAGACCTGGGCATTGTGCAGCTCCTGGGCCACTAAACAATTTTTTTGTAAGACGTCACTTTTTCATTGTTTCGTCATAACATAAACTCTTACCAGTGCGTCAGAACAATGCTATTTACTGCTTTTTGAAATACAATTAATATCATGCAGAATTGAATTAAGTATTTTGGCCCAGACCTCCACAATATTTTCTGTTTGTGGCAAAAAAAAACAATTGCCCAGCCCTGATCATAAATGTCTTTTAAGGTATATGTGCAAATTTCCCTGCCTTGACGCTGCCGTGCCTTTAAGAGGACGTCATTACTGCCCCTCTTTGACATGCGCACTGTAGCGCAGGTAGCAGTACGCAGAGGGAGTGCCACGGAGAAAAACACGTGTCTATCGTTCTCCACTCTATGTATACTTATTCGTGCGTAAATGAGTAGTAAGTATCTCACTTATTATGGACCTTGTTCAGTATTGTTTGCTGTGCTGCTTACCATTGTTAGTATTTTTCGTCCCGATCTAACTCAGTCTTCTTGTAAATTTGTCAATTCCCCATCCGATCCACCATTAATACGTTCTGCATCTTTATTCATATCGTCATGACGTAGTCTCTGACGCCCCCTGTTGGATTTATACCGCAACTGTCACCATATTGTGCGCTTTAAACATCTCGTTCTACATACTGTATTTAAACATGTTGATTTACCTTATTTGTTGTATATTTGGTTTGTTTGTGTAAGTACAGTTCTAATCATTTGTATATATATATAGGGCCGGGCCTGGTTAGTACTTGGATGGGAGACCACTGGGAATTCCAGGTGCCACAGTGGGGCGCCAGTCGCTAAAAACTATCGTAGTGTCCTTAGGCAAGGCACATCACCCACATTGCCTAGTATGAAAGTGGTGTGTGCGTGAATGGTGGTGGTGGTCGGAGGGGCCGATGGCGCAGATTGGCAGCCTCGCTTCCGTCAGTCTGCCCCAGGGCAGCTGTGGCTACAATAGTAGTTTACCACCACCGGGTCTGGAGTGAATGAATAATGCTCTGTAAAGCGTCTTTGAGTGTCCTGAAAAGCGCTATATAAAACTGATGCATTATTATTATTATTATTATTATTATTATTATTATTATATTTGTTTTTGTTTATTATAGAATAACCACATCACACACCTTCCCATCATACCAAAACCCAATCATCAATAAACTTTCTTCTATGAATCTTTGGATCTCGCTGCAGTCTTTCTGATCGAAGACTTAGGCCAGACTCCCGTAGGCCAGCATTCATTTCTCATATAATATTTCACAAGTGGTCCTTCGAGCTGGATCTACTGGAGCTGCGTCATGGCCACATCCAGAGATATCTTTGATGGGCAGCCACCCATTAGTCCCGGTCCCCACAGAGTGCGCCGCATTCCTGTACATCTGGAGGACTTTGAGCTCAGCTACCCATTACCACACCACCAGCCACCTACAATAAGGCCAGTGTCACCTCCTCAGCCAAGATACGACGTGCCACAAAGTCCTGGTGGATGGTCGGCTTCCTCTGTATGTACTCACCGGACTGTAGAAAACACTGAGGACAAGATGCAGCAATTAGAAGTGCGCTGGCAGGCTATCAGTCAGCAGATGGGAGAACTGCAGGCAGAGATGAGAGAGGTCAGACTGAGCTCACAGCCACACAGTGCTTTTGCTTGCCCCCCTTATCTTCGCAGGTATGATCAGCCTCAGTACAGCAGCCTACCACTGCTGGAGAGAATCTGTCCTTCACAGTGTCCAAGCCCGACTACTGAAGTAGAAGCTCCATTGTACCCTCCAGGACAAAACCCTCTGTTCCAACCTCCGCAGCAGCTGTACCGTCCCCCCACAGAGGATCCAGCTTCAGCACCAGGGACAGCTCCTGTTCCTGCAGCAGTGCTCCCAGCTCCACGCCCTACAGTGGCCACAGCCCACACAGAGCCTGACGAGTTCTGGCCACCGCCTCCTCCTCCAGTGGCTCCGGCCACAGCTGCTCTTTTGCCTCCTCTGTATGACTCCACACCTACAGGTGCAGTTACACAGCCTGGAACTGCATACAGTGCCCCTAGGTACACTCGGTCATACACTGAACCTGTCTACTATTTACAGCCTGTGCCACAGAGTGTATTCCCTGCAGCATACAGCCCCTACTCGGCACAGCCTCCTGCAGCATCTGTAAGCCAGCCATATACAGCTCAGCCACCTGCCAGTGTGCCCAGTATGGTTGAGATGGCCGTTGCATCTTCATTTGGAATTCCCAAACCAAAGCTTTCTGTCTTCAGCTCCGGCAAGGAGAGTGACTTTCTCCTGCTAAAGAAGGGACTGGACAGTGTGCTTGCCCCCTCATAGCCATCTCACTGAGGATTACAAATATCAAGTTCTACTTGATCACGTGAGATTTCCTGCAGCCATACAAATAGTCAAACGGTACATTAATAGCACCACTCCATACACCAGTGCCATGGCAGCTCTTCAGCAGAGATATGGGCAGCCCCGACAGCTGGTGCAGGGAGAACTCAAGGCCATTCTGAATACTCCACCAATCAGAACAGGTGACTCCCAGGGCATTGAAGACTTTGCAGCTGCAATCGGCACACTGGTGGGAATGCTTAGCTCCATGCAGGGGCCCTCATCCTCAGAACTGCACTGCGGGTCTCACGTTGACACTCTGCTCACCAAGCTGCCTCCACCCTTCAGAGACTCCTTTGCCCTCTGCAGTTCGTCAGCTAGGCCTTCCAGAACAACAGGAGGTCCTGTCTCTGCGAACCATTAGACAGGAGGTAATACAGATCAAAGGAGCTACAGTTTCGTTTCAGGTGTCACCCCCCACGAAGAAAGGGCTGAAACATAAAATAAATCATGCATTCACAGCAGCAGAGTTAAACCTGACTGAGCAGTCCTGTTCTGCTGAAAGTCTTCAGAGAAGCTTCAAACACCTGAGGGGCATTCCATTGCCCACCTTTGAGAAGATCAAGCCAATGATCCTCATTGGGTCTGACAATCCACATTTAATCACGCCAAAGTTGCCAGTGAGAATGGGCCCCATTGGTGGTCCTGTCGCAGTATGAACCACCTTGGGATGGGCAGTGCAGGGACCAGCTAACTTCCTCCAACAGTCTTCGAGCTGCAGCAACTGTCTTCATTTGTCAGTTCTATCCCCTGCAGATGAGCTACATCAACACGTAGAGAAACTATGGCAGACACTAGATGTGCTACCATTTCGCTCCACGAAAGAGGCCATTAGCTCTGGAGAAGACACAGCTGCCCTAGAACAACTAGAGCAAAGAAGTGTTAGGGTCACAGTAGATGGTGTGAGCCGGTATGCTGTCCCCCTCCTGCGTAGGAAAAATGCACCTCCCCTACTCGCCTCACCTAATGCTGTAATGTCACTCCTCAGAGCCACCGAGCGCCGCCTTTCCCATAATCCTGAGCAGCTACTACTCTACAATGAGGAAATTAACAAACTAGTCAAAGCAGGTTATGTTGTTAGAATCAATACAGAACAAATGAGCAGCTCAGAGGAATCATGGTTCCTGCCACACCATCGTGTCTTTCACAACAACAAACCTCGAGTTGTGTTCAACTGCTCGATTGTTCCCCAAAAGGCCTGCCTCAACACTAATCTCCTGCCTGGCCCTACTCTTAGGTCCTCACTTCTTGCCGTGCTCCTAAGGTTCAGAGAAAATGCTGTAGCCATCAGTGGTGACATCCGAGGCATGTTTCATCAGGTGCGTCTCCTCCCAGAAGACCAGCCACTGCTCCGTTTCCTGTGGAGGGATGGCGAAAGAGAGCGCAGCCCAGATGTCTATGAATGGCGTGTGTTGCCATTTGGCACGACCTGCAGTCCATGTTGTGCAATATATGCAGTGCAGCGTCATGTCCAGGACTATAGTGAAGGCAATGAAGATGTAGTCAACTCTGTGCTGCACTCATTTTATGTTGATAATTGTCTCCAGTCACTACCCACCGCAGAGCAGGCAAAACAGCTCATTGACCGACTCCGAGCGCTCCTCGCTAGTGGAGATTTTGACATGCGACAGTGGTCCAGCAATATACCCGATGTCATCTGTCACCTGCCTGCTGAAGCAAAGTCAGCAAGCTGTGAGTTATGGCTGTCTGTGCACAAGGAAGACCCCCTAGAGACTAGGGGTGGGTATTGCCAACAACCTTGCGATACGATACGATTCGCGATACAGGGGTCTCGATACGATACGATTCGCGATACAGGGGTATCCCGATACATGGTCTTCAAGGCGATACGTATCCCGATATTTTACATTACGTAACCTATAATTTAAAAAAAAAAGACAGATGTTTACTCAAATGTTATTTTTATTTTGGTGTAGCGCATCAGTTACAATGTAACAGAAGAAGGCTGTAAGGCAGAAACTGCCCTTGATTAACCTGTTAACACCCGCACTCGGCACAAGTGTTCAAATATGTATCAGATGTTCCAAACTGTAATAAGATGTAATGTATAATAAATACACCATCTTCTGAAATTTAGGCATGTTTTCTTAAGATAAATAACTAAAACAAGGCAAAAAATTTCACTCCATATGTCTCATGTGCCTCCGCCTGTGAGTGTGCGTAAAAGGAGGAGAGAGAGAGTCTCCATACACTGAGCACATGGAGCTAGCCTATCACTACAGCACCTCTGCCCCACATGGGGCCCACCGCTGAAATTGTCTTTTCATAGGCTACTCAGATCTGTCAAAACTAACTGGACGCACTTGTTTTGTTCCCCAAGCTATAGCGCGGCACCCCGTAGCTGGACCGAAGCCTGGATATGCTTGTTTTGTAGCTAAGAGTGTGGAGAAAACAAACATACCCCACACCACTAACAGGAGCTAAGCGTTTAGCTATGCTAAGGACCAAGAGCGAGAGTAGTAGAGAGATGCTTCGCTCATCCATTCAGACAAACTCGGACTTTCTGGATTATTTCTCCACATGGAATTATTTTATGAAAAAAGCAACTGGATATTCTTTTTCTGTGGACTGTTACGGACTAATTGAGCACAGCTATTCCTGGATTGGACCCGTTTCGGACCGACAGAACCGGCTCAAAGGTAAGAAATGCGATGAATATTTTCGGGAATTATAAGTTATGGCTCTTTGGGCTCGCTGTGTGGCATAAAATGAATGATATGGTTGTTTTACTGAGGAATTACGCTTTCAAACGATGTATAGCATGTCAATATTGGAAAAATAAGTACGGCGAATATCTGGCTTGACTTTTTAATGTTGTGTAATCGCCCGCCGGCGGGCGGGTGGGTGGCAAGTGTAAACATGGCTTAACAAGGCTGTATGCTGACATGCCGCTACCTTTGATGAAAGTAAACCTAAGATATGGCCTTAACAAGGCTGTAGTGCAGAAGGAATGCTGCCTTTGACAATACGAAATGCGCATTGCAAGCAAGGATCACTTATCAGATGCAGTTTGCTGAAGCTTGATAAATGTTTGTTGCATGTAAAATATCGATACTGACGCCTCCGTATCGATACGTGTATCGCCAAGAGGCCCACGACGATGTATCCCCGTATCGATTTTTTTAACACACCCCTACTAGAGACCACTCTGGGACTGCTGTGGAACTGCAGCACTGACACACTGAGCTACCGACACCGAGACATCCCACCTGCCCAACCCACACTGAGACATGTGTACAGGGTGCTTGCAAGTCAATATGACCCACTCGGTTTCCTCATCCCATACACAACACGTGCTAAGGTGCTGGTCCAAGCCCTGTGGAAGAAAGGCCGGGACTGGGATGAGCCGATAACAGATGAGCTCCTCCCTCTATGGAAGGCATGGGAGAGTGAACTATCACAACTGCAGCAGGTCTCAATACCCAGATGCTACACCTCTGACATCCCAGCCAGCACTCCTGTGGACCTCCACGTATTTACAGACTCCTCAGAAAGAGCTTATGGTGCAGTTGCTTACCTCAGGGCAGAGCACAGTGTCACAGGAGCAGTACAGGTATCCTTTGTCTTGGCCCTGTCCCGTGTGGCACCGAAGAAACAGCTCTCTATCCTCCGCCTAGAGCTTTGCGCTGCTCTGTCCGGTGCACAGTTAGCAAAGGTTCTCCAAACAGAGCTAACCCTGCCTTTGAGAGCTACGACACTGTGGACTGATTCAACCACTGTCCTCCATTGGATCCAATCAGAGTCACAGCAGTATAAAGTATTTGTGGGGACTCGCATCGCAGAGATTCAAGAGCTGGTGGGAGCAGATAACTGGCGCTACGTCCCATCCAGTGAGAATGCTGCAGTGAGAATGCTACATTACTCGTAGCAAACCTCTCAGTGACTTGTCTAAACCTAGCCGCTGGACCTCTGGACCTGGGTTCCTCTATCAGCCACAGAGTGAATGGCCAGTCAAACCTGCTGCCTCATCCACTCAGCCAGAGGAGGTCCGTGATGCAACCTTCTGTGGTAGCATTGTGACTGCCATGCCTACAACTCCAGACCCAGCTCAGTGCAAGTCCTGGTCTGACTTGCTACAAGCCACGTACCTGTCCCAACACGGGGCGGCTGCGCCTCCAATGACTGCCTCTGACTGGCTTGAGACAGAAGTCACCGTTCTCAAGCGAGTGCAGGAGGAGAGCTTCCCTGCAGAGCTCGCTGCTCTGCAGGCGGGTAAACCACTAAACACTAACAGCCGTTTGCTTTCTCTCTGTCCAGAGTACGATAGTGCCATTGGACTGGTGCGGGTTGGTGGTCGGCTGAGAAAGGCAGAGGGGTTACAGGACACCATCCACCCTATCGTCCTGGCACCTGACCACCCTGCCACTAAACTGCTGATCCAGCACTATGACAACCAACTGCTCCACCCAGGTCCTGACCGTGTGGCAGGATCATCCGTGGCCGCCAAGCTGTAAAGAAGCACCAACATACCTGCACAGAATGCCAGAGGTAGTGCAATAAACCCACTGTCTCACGTATGGCAGACCTACCTGATGCATGGCTCCGCCTTCAGAAGCCTCCCTATTGGTCCACAGGGATCGACTGTTTTGGGCCCTATGTTGTCAAGATAGGCCGCAGACAGAAGAGGTGGGGCATTATCTTCAAATGCTTAACAACAAGGTGTGTGCATCTCGATCTTCTCTGCAGTATGGACACAGACTCATTCTTACTCGCCCTGTGACGTTTTGTTGCTAGACGAGGTAAACCCTTTAAAATCCTCTGTGACAGAGCCACTAACTTCAGGGGTGGAGATGGGGAACTGCAGAGAGCTTTTGACGCGTTAGAGCCAGCACTGAAAGAGCAGCTAGCTGAACCTTCAAGTACAACCCACCTTAGGCTCCTCATTTTGGCGGTATTTGGGAGAGGGAGATAAAATCAGTTAAAACAGCCCTCCGAGTTGTACTTAGAGACAGAGTACTCCCCGAAGAAGTACTGCTCACTGTACTTATAGAGGTGGAGGGTATCCTCAACTCAAAACCTCTGGGCTATGCCACCTCAGACATTGCTGACCCTGACCCCATTACTCCTAACCTCCTGCTGATGGAGCGGCGAGATGCATCATTACCACAAGCAGTCTATGGCAGCAGCGACCTAATTGGACGTCGCCGTTGGAAACACAGCCAAGTCCTGGCAGACCACTTCTGGGTACAGTTCACCAAAAATTACCTGCCTAACCTTCACCAGAGAAGGAAATGGCATACCCACACTCCGGACTTGAGTACAGATCAAGTGGTAATGGTCATTGATCCACAGTTGCCACGGGCACGATGGCCCATAGGACGAGTCACCAAGGTAATGCCCGGTGACGACGGCAGGATCCGAGCCGCTGAGGTAGACATTCAAGGGACTATTTACACTCGGCCGGTAACCAAGCTCATCTCACTGCCAGAGATGCCTGAGGACTAAGTACTGCAGGGACATTTGTATATTACAAATTCATTAACTGAATTTGGGGGCGGCTGTGCAAATTTCCCTGCCTTGACGCTGCCATGCCTTTAAGAGGACGTCATTACTGCCCCTCTTTGACATGCGCACTGTAGCGCAGGTAGCAGTACGCAGAGGGAGTGCCACGGAGAAAAACACGTGTCTATCTTTCTCCACTCTATGTATACTTATTCGTGCGTAAATGAGTAGTAAGTATCTCACTTATTATGGACCTTGTTCAGTATTGTTTGCTGTGCTGCTTACCATTGTTAGTATTTTTCGTCCCGATCTAACTCAGTCTTCTTGTAAATTTGTCAATTCCCCATCCGATCCACCATTAATACGTTCTGCATCTTTATTCATATCGTCATGATGTAGTCTCTGACGCCCCCTGTTGGATTTATACCGCAACTGTCACCATATTGTGCGCTTTAAACATCTCGTTCTACATACTGTATTTAAACATGTTGATTTACCTTATTTGTTGTATATTTGGTTTGTTTGTGTAAGTACAGTTCTAATCATTTGTATATATTTGTTTTTGTTTATTATAGAATAACCACATCACATCACACACCTTCCCATCATACCGAAACCCAATCCTCAATAAACTTTCTTCTATGAATCTCTGGATCTCGCTGCAGTCTTTCTGATCGAAGACTTAGGCCAGACTCCCGTAGGCCAGCATTCATTTCTCATATAATATTTCACAGTATAGATACACATATCCTCTTCACTGAACAGAGATAGGCTAAATGAAATGAAAATAGGCTTTAGGCTTTTCTCTTGTGTAGTAATTCTAGTGGGAAGTATTCCGAAGCTATTAATTAACCTAATACGTGAGTACAAGTATTTATTGGACTTGCTTATTCTTTGACATTAGAGGTCTATTAACAGTATTTATGACAAAGTTATGACACTTATTGTTACTATTAATACCCGAGTCAAATACTGTGATCATAATTTTAGGATGTTCCTTCTCACCAAGTCTTATCCTAGTCTGTGCCTCATAAGAGCAGAGAGTAGTCTGGTCCTGTCAGACCCTGCACATACAGTGTCGGTGTGTAGTGGGGCTCGTCACACAGACCCTGCTCATACAGTGTCAGTGTAGTGGGGCTCGTCACACAGACCTGCTCATATAGTGTCAGTGTGTAGTGGGGCTCGTCACACAGACCTGCTCATATAGTGTCAGTGTGTAGTGGGGCTCGTCACACAGACCTGCTCATATAGTGTCAGTGTGTAGTGGGGCTCATCACACAGACCTGCTCATATAGTGTCAGTGTGTAGTGGGGCTCGTCACACAGACCTGCTCATATAGTGTCAGTGTGTAGTGGGGCTCGTCACACAGACCTGCTCATATAGTGTCAGTGTGTAGTGGGGCTCGTCACACAGACCTGCTTATATAGTGTCAGTGTGTAGTGGGGCCCGTCACACAGACTTTCTCATACAGTCTCAGTGTGTAGTGGGGCCCGTCACTCCCTCCGGCCTGTGCGCGCTGCTCATTGGACAGGACTCGGTTATTGTGCGGGCTTAGGCCGGATGTTATTTTGAGCCGGGCCAAAGGAGAGACGGGCTGTTGTTGTAGGACTTTCCCCTCCTCTCCGCGCCTCTGTACCGCTCAGTACCGCTCAATCCCGCTCTGCGCACTCATGTCGAGCAGCGGCCCCAGCAGCAGCCTGGCCATGGCCCAGAAAGCGGTGAAGCAGCTGCGCTTCGAGGCCAGCGTCCACCGGATAAAGGTACGCCGACATTTTCACTCAGCGAACTGTGCGAACTGTGGAGACAACTTTTACTCTGCGTGTGTATGTGCATGTGTGCGTGCTTGTACGTGTTCGAGCGCGTGCGCAGTACGCGCGTGACTCCCGCTTTCTCTGGCTGCAGCTGTGGCACGCGCTCCTGACAGTCCCATAGACTATAGAGAGAATATATATACTGTCTACTGACAGGCTCATAGACTATAGAGAGAATATATATACTGTCTACTGAGAGGCCCATAGACTATAGAGAGAATATATATACTGAATATATATACTGTCTACTGACAGGCCCATAGACTATAGAGAGAATATATATACAGAATATATATACTGTCTACTGACAGGCCCATAGACTATAGAGAGAATATATATACAGAATATATATACTGTTTGCTGACAGTCCCATATATATAAATTTATAAACAGTATTCTCTTTCGCTGAGGAAAAAGAACTGTACATTACATGGATATAGTACATGGATGCATGGATGTAGCACATGGGAGTAATAATAATTTGGATAGTTAGGTTAAATTAGGCATGCTACATTTTCATTTGGCGGCACAATGGCTGAGTGGCAACACTCAGGCCTCACAGCAAGAAGGTTACAGGTTTGATCCCCGGGTCGCCCGGGCCTTTCTGTGCTCACCACCTGCAGAGGGGTTCGTTCATAGAGGGGGTCAGGTGCTATGAGGATTGGGCAGCAAGCGATTAAGCGGGAGAAGATGCATGGATGGATGCTGCATTTACTTAAGGCTACTTTTAAACGTTTGAATATAATTGTAGTCTACTTGTCTGAGCATTCAAACATCCTAATCAAGTAATAACAACTACAGTGGCCTATAACAGTATCCTACTCCTGATGGCCTAAACGTTTGGGTTGTAATGTGACAGTATTAAAATGATATCACACTCTGTGCATCAGATGCTTCATTGTTTTGTCCTTCCAGTTACATTGACGTCAAATTAAAAAAAAAGATGGAACATCCATACAGCTGACTCAGTTCCACTAGCTGGCCCAAAATATTACAAAGTATTTGAAACCTCATGTAGGAGCTAGTGTAAATGAGTACACACAGTATACTCAAGTAACTTACCCTGATCCACAGGACAAGCTTAAAGGTGCACTGCGTAACATTTTTAATGGAGGGTCCGCCGCCTGCTTGTCTTCATGAAAATGTTATTGTTTCATCTAGAATGTTCCACACAGTATGGATTAAACCTACCTCCTAAACGCTACATTACAGGTCAGATC
Source organism: Odontamblyopus rebecca (assembly GCA_030686955.1). Taxonomy (NCBI): domain Eukaryota; kingdom Metazoa; phylum Chordata; class Actinopteri; order Gobiiformes; family Gobiidae; genus Odontamblyopus; species Odontamblyopus rebecca. Next base: position 17,393,658 of record CM060667.1, read on the forward strand.
TGTGGAAGGTCACCCCTATTCACAGAGAGAATTCTTCAGTTTTTGAGTAGTAGAAACACTCCTAATGAATAAATGCTGGATGTGTATGTTTAAACACTCCAGGCAAAGTGATGACATCTCCATGGAGACAAGTAGGTAGTCAACCCTCCAACAGAAAAGTTTTTTTTAAATAAAAATCTCAAACAACTTAGACGAACAGGACTAAAAGATGTAAGACACAGGCTCATTAATCATCTTTCTTTAGTGAGGAGGTTAAATTAGTAACAAGAAAAGAACAAAGTCAAAGATGACAGTAGCTTCTACAGTTAATATGAAAATAACCCAATTTTCAACTGTCTCTTGCACAAAAGTTAGTAACATATACCTAAAAATAATCAAGATATCTATACTGCAACACAATATATTAATATTTCAGTATTTTTGCGCACCCATACTCCACTGTGTTTTTAAACTCCATGTGCCTTCACTAGAATCATTTGGATCATTTCAGCCCTGGAATCTTCAATCTTTTCTAAACAAAAGGTAAAAGGAGCTGTTAACTTAAAAAACACCACTTTCATGACATCATTTTGAGCTTTGGAGATGTAGACTGACTAATAGGGATGTAACAATAACTGAAATATGGTGATATTGTATCGTCATAGGTCTCACAATAATATCATGGACCATCACAATATATGGAATCCCAAGTCTCTTTGCTTAAACGAATAGTTCTGATGCAGAAATAGCTAAAAAAAAAACAGAGGGAACTACATAGACCAGGATCCTTTGCTCCGTTTCAGTGCAGACTACATGAAGAAATAACTGTTCTAAGCACTTTGAAATCTTCATTCTTTGGATTAAGTCTTGTGAAACATTTTTAGAGGAAAAAGGAGCAGATTCACAGTTTTGTGCCTCCACAAAATATTGCAATAAATCTGGTACAATGAGATGTTTATGGTGAAAATATGGTACAGAGAGATTTGGATATTGTTCCATCCCTAATGACAATAAATGTTGTGCCAAATGACTGGTCAAAGCATTTTAGAATGTCAGTCGTGTTATTATGTAGAACATTGGTATACTGTGAGCTTTCCCACAATATCGCAATAAATATTGTACCGTGAGGTTCAGACCGTGATGATATCGTTTTGTGAGACTTAATAATGAAAGATCACTCAAACACATGTGAATGAAATAAAACACAACTCCAGGTACTATATGTTTTTGAGGAGGTAACAACATTATAACATGACTTAAAGCTCACAAGAGTCCATTTTGTATTTTTTATGTATTTTGCTTGACGGAATAAATGCAAAACTAGATGAGACAGTAACGGCAAGAGTGTTGGGTGATTTCCTGGCGTGTTAAAAGTCTAGTGGAGCTGCACAGGGCGGTCTCTGTGGGCCGGACGCTGTGTGACTGTGGAGATTGTTCTACTGTCTTATTTTAGGACACACACACACATACCAGGGTTGTTTTTATTAGACGATGCCTGATATGTGAGGCTCTTTGTATAGAGAGGTTTAATTAATGACATTTTTAGTGTCCATTTTCAGTGACTCTTTGGGCTCTGGCGTTTTATATCTTATGTAAAACTTGAATTTCCCTTGGGATCAATAAAGTTTTTCTCTCTCTTTACTACTCGGACTGAACTGGAAAACAAGCTTATGTAAGATTTGAATTCTCATGGTATGATATTATCATGAACGGTTTGGAAAGACTTATAGAAATGTAAATAGGATACTTTTTGCTTTTAAAATACCTTGACAAGACTTTGGTGTGAATCATTCCTGTCATAACCCCAAGAATAAAATAACTGAACTGAAATGAATCATGGGATATGTAGTTCCCTGTGTTTATTAGCTGTTCCTATTATAAAACAATGTATTCAAGCAAAGGAACTTGTAATTCGATATATCCTAACAGCTCTCGATATTATTGTGAGACTTTTGACGATACGACATCACGATATTTCAATTATTGTTACTTCTCTACCAGATATGAAATAAATGTTCAAACTCAAATATAACTTTTATGGATAACTATGTAATGCGGATTTATTTTGAATTACAAAAACCTTCTAGATTTTTAAATGTGTTCCATCAGATTTAGAATTTTAAATATGGTACTGCTGATTTTCTCACTTTGAAATTTTTTAATCTGAAAAAGATGTTTATTTGCTGAAATTTTAAGTATGTCCACCACTCCTGTGGGCTCACCACCCGCAGAGGGGTTCATAGGGTGGGTCAGGTGCTATGAGTATCGGGCAGCACGCTGCCCCCACGACCCAGCCGGATTAAGCAGGAGAAGATGGATGGATGGATAGATGGATGAAACTTAAAATAAAAAATAAAAATCACCTTTTAAATATTCAGCACAGATATTTTCAAGCCCTCAAATTCAAAAGTCAAAATTCAGAGTGTAAAGATTCTAAATGCCAAGGTCGACGTTTTTTTCAGCGTTAAAAAAATTCAAAGTGAGAAATTGAACGGCATTTCAAATTCAAAATCTGATTAAATATAGAGAAAAAAATCTTACTTGCAAAATGTGACATTTATTAGGACTTGATTATTAGGACCTTATTTGTTAATAAGACTTGATTTATTACTAATAAATCTCACATTTTGTTAGTAACACGGTGTGCGGGATTTTTTTTCTATGTTCTTAGGCTGTTCCCTTTTCTCCAACACACCCGTTTCAAGGAACTGATGTGCGAAGTTCTTATTCTTTTAAAATCTGATTAAACAAATCTTCCATATCTCCAACCCGTTGCTCGGGAGCAGCCAGTAGCTCTCCACTCCCTGCCAAATAACTCGCCAAGGGATTTCTGAATTATACATATTGTGCTGAATAACTAAAATTTGATGAACCATTGTAAATGTATAATTTTGATACCAAACTTTGTGCACTAATAAATGGATAAAGGTTTATGTTTTATAGGCATCGAGCTCTTCTCCATCTAAGGCTTTCCTATGCTCAATTTCTTATGACCGCTAATAATAATAAGTAGCTTTTTGGCATTTTCTTTGTGTAAAGTAGCTCACTGGAAGAAAAAGGTTGGAGACCCCTGCTTTAAGATATCTGCACTGCAAAAAAGCTTGGCCAAAATTAAAGATATAAAAACTTAAATCTATCAGAAAATGACTTAAAAGTAGTGAAATGATCTGTCCATGCAGCAAGATCATTTTACTGGACAAGTTCTCTTAAAATAAATGACCTCTAGACTAGAATGAAGCAGTCTCAGAACTAGTACGTAGATCTTACAGCAGTGTGAGATGTTGTGTATGTAAAATGCTAGCAGAGGTTGGAAGGACTCCAGCTGCAGGTGTTCTGAGGAAAGCATTTTAACCAGAGGGAAAAAAGTGTAATTTAACTATACTGTTTAAGAGGAATTCAATAGACACTATGCATAATAAATTGCACAAGGTTTTATTTGAACCAGCATTAGGAAGTAGTATTAATAAATAGGGATGTAACAATAACTGAAATATGGTGATATCGTATCGTCAAAGATCTCACAATAATATCATGGACCATCACAATGTATCGAATCCCAAGTTTCTTTGCTTAAACGAATAGTTCTGATGCAGAAATAGCTAAAAAAAAAAACAGAGGGAACTACATAGACCATGATCCTTTGCTCCGTTTCAGTGCAGACTACATGAAGAAATAACTGTTCTAAGCACTTTGAAATCTTCATTCTTTGGATTAAGTCTTGTGAAGGCATTTTTAGAGGAAAAAGGAGCAGATTCAAAGTTTTGCGCCTCCACAAAATATTGTAATATATTTGGTACGGTGAGATGTTTATGGTGAAAATCTGGTACAGAGAGATTTGGATTTCGTTCCATCCCTAATGACAATAAATGTTGTACCAAATGACTGGTCAAAGCATTTTAGAATGTCAGTCTTGTTATTCTGTAGAATATCATAATATCGTGAGCCTCCCCACCATATCGTGAGCTTTCCCACGATATCGCAATAAATATCGTACCATGAGGTTCATAGCGTGACAATATCATATTGTGAGACTTGGATATTGTTACAGCCCTAATAATAAGTGTACCAAAAATACATTTTCAGATTACTCACACCTTCTTTGTGTTGTGCACTATATATATAAATCTTTTATAAGCTTAGTCAAAATCATCAGCCCAATTTTAGTTGACTAACACAATTCGACCCTTTTCATCAATTAAATAACTAGGATTATAACTCTACTGTATTATTTTTATGAGCCTTTTTAATCTGCTTCAAGCTCTATTTCCTGCAAATGTTTGGTTATGAGGCATTCGATACCAATGCAAATGTAAAATCCAATAGAATGATATTTCTTTGAACGTGTATTTGCAGGTGTCCCAGGCAGCTGCGGAGCTCAAAGCCTTCTGTCTGCAGAATGCCCACAAAGACCCCCTCCTCACCGGGGTGCCCTCCAGCGACAACCCCTTCAGACCACCCAAGTCATGTGCGCTGCTCTGAGCCGTGAGTGCCTCCCGCAGTCACACAATCCAACTCTATTTGTTTTCTAATCCTATATCAAACAGAACAATGTCACTTCTGTGTAGGGAGCAGCAGACCCAGCGCTCCACGCTAACACGTTTTATTTTTACCATCAGGCCAAAGGACACCTGACTGCTCGCTTCAGTGCGCCACAGATCACATGAACGTTATGAAGAAGAGACAAGAGGCAGTGTATGTGCCAAGCCAATGAGCTGTGTGCATTTCATATTAGCATCGTCTGGGATTGTTCAGATGTTCATTGTTAAAAGCACTAAATCTGACATTAAAGCCAAGAATTAGAGTTTCAGAGAGTTTCAGCTGAAGAATCAAGGGCTGCAACAACTGATTATGAACTTATAGTACTGTGCAAAAGTTTTATTTAGGCATGAAAAATGCAGTAAACTAGGAATGCTTTCAAAAATATAAACAATGATTGTTTTCATCAATTTACAAAAAGTGAGCAAACAAAAGAAAAAGCCAAAGTCCTTCAGAACTCTCTTGAGTGTAAAGAAGAAGTTGTGTTGGTGATGGTCGGGCCCCACAGAGCCCTGACCTCAACATCATGGAGTGTGTCTGGGATTCATGAAGAGACAGAAGGATGTGAGGAAGCTCCATCCACACAAGATCTGTGCTTAGTTCTTCAACATGTTTGGAACAGTGTCCAGCCCAGTTCCTTCACAAACTGTCTGCAAGTAAACCTAAAAGAACTGATGCTCTTCTGAAGGCAAAGCTCACACCAAATATTGATCTGATTTAGATTTCTCTTTTGTTCATTCGCTGCATTTTGCTGACTGATGAAAAGAAATGATGAACACTTCCATTTTTGAAGCATTCCCAACATTTTTTCCACAACTGCCCAAAACTTTTGTACAGTACTGTATATGTACAATATGTATACAATACTAGTCAAAGGTAGTAAATACTTTGGACATTTTATATACATACAAAAGACATCACAAATATGAAGCAAGCATATGGAATTATGTAGCAAAGGAAGTAAAAGTTGAATAACTGTACTAAATATATTTTTAAATATATTTTTTTCAACATTTTATTAACCAAAATCAAATCGGGGAGACAATAGCTCAATAGGCTCTATTCACGCTACGTCACACACCAGGACGACGTTTGGAAAGATGCAATTACAAATTCCGGTGTAGTTACCGACACTGGGCTCGCCGATCGACTATCATATGTACGGTTGTAAATCTTGATGAGCTGAACATAACAGAATGCTACAATGAGATTTAGATGAAGAAAATTGGGCCGTTTTCTCATTTTTCCTACATTTTGTCAGACTTACAACTGTGAACAGAGCCTGTCGGGAGTTGTAATTGCATGTTTCCAAATGTCTTCCTGGTTTGTGACATAAGTGTGAACAGAGCCTATGTTGTAAGAGCGTTTGGCCACTGATCTGAACACTGGTGGTTCAAATCCCACTCTTGACATAAACATCATTGGTGAGCGGTCAGATCCACTGACCCACAGGTTGGCTGGTGTGATTCCAGCTCCCACAGATGAATGCTGTTGTGTCCTTGGGCAAGACACTTAACCCACCTCGCCCCCAGGGTCTGCGTACACTGGTGGGTGAATGTGTGTGTGTGAATGGGTGAGTGGTTCCTTGATGTAAAGAGCTTTGAGTGCCTTGAAGGTGGAAAAGCTCTTTATAAACCGTCTTGCTTTGTTGTAAATTTGGAGTTATTCATTTTTTTCCTTTACTAAATAATTCCATAAATCTTTGTATATTTGATATCTTCTATATGTTTATATGTTTATAAAATGTTGAAAGTAGTAAGAATGAGAACTGAAGTTCTTTGGACTGGTACTGGATATGTGTTGGTCTACAAAAAAAAAAAAAAAAAAAAACATTCCCTAAATGTGCTCAGCCAAATTCATAATCATCACAAACATTTATAAAACAGGAATCCTTAGGCCAGTTTTTAACCTATGCATACTGCCCTTGTGTCCTCGAGCAAGACACTATGACACAAGACCCTTGACACAATATAGTACGGTGGTGTGTGATGCAATGTAATGTAAAAGCATCTTTGTAAAAATTAAAGACAAAGGGTTGGGGAAATTGAATTGGTGGTTTTCAGATTTTAGAACGTGAAATGTGAGAGAGCCAGCTTTTCTTTTTGATTACATTGTACTTTGCCATGAAATATCGAAGAGGACAGCTCACAAATATTCAACCTCGATTAGTGACCAGAACCAAGAACTCACTACGTTACAACACTACAAAACAACAAAACTGCATTTTAAGACTATTCATTTTACCTGCCCCATCTGTATTAAATATTATTGGCCTATAGAATACATTTTGTCATTATATTGGCCTATTGTGAAGCTGAAACAAATGCCAAACGGAGACTTTGTTTGAAGTTGTGCTGAAACCCAAATACTCAGCAGTGTTTCTATGCAACATTTGTACTACTAAATATCTGGTTTTGTTCACGATGCTTTTTAATAAATATTGTTATTCTGATATATATATATATATACTTTTATTTATTAGTTGCTATTATTAAGAATGTTCATTTGCTTTTTATTTGCATGTATGTACACATTGTCACTGTTTTATTTTGATTTATTAAGTCGTTAACACAACTTTTCTGAATTGTTGGCATCACCTTCCACTGCCTGAAGATATAATGCCACCTAGCTGCACTACAATGCAATTACAAAGTGGTATATCTGTTTTTTATTGCTGAAAAATAGATAATAAATCGCAATTTACAAAAAAAGACTTACCTGTAGTTTTATATCTGGTCAGAAAAGATTGCTTCTAAAACTTTGTCACAAGAATTCTACATGTGAAGATTGATATTGTGTATGAGTGTGACGAGAGTTCGCACAGCTCTGTATATGGGTTAATTTAGTTCATTTTATCCACTTTTAGTCCTCCTTTGGGTCGTTTTTTGTTTAGTTACAGTGGAAATTATGTTCACTTTTGTTGTCATGGAGGGGTGGTTTTCAACAGCTACTTTTTACCTTTTGTTCAGTAGAGAGAGGCAATTCCAGAGCTGAAATGATCCAAATAATTCTAGTGAAGGTACATGGACTGTAAAAACGCAGTGGAGCACTTCTTGTATTTCCACACGACATCACAGGAGAGTGTTTTCTGTTTGAAAGAAGCACAGCCTTAATATGCAGTATTTGTGTGTTAAACATGAGTGAGGAAACATAATAACACAGGTCAGAAAACAGTGTGATATGGGCTCCTAGGTGTGGCTAGGTTTGAGAAATTCTAAACGGGGACACACCCGGGCTGGGATGGTTGGTATAAAAAAATGTGAAAAGAGATTGTAAGATTGTGGATTCTTGTGTTACTTTTTTTGTTTATGGTTATTTGCAAAAATGGGTTCCTGTATTTTGGCAGAACAAATGACAAATTATGCTTGCGTTTTAGTCCTGGTTTAGACCTGATGTAGTCCTGGTTTAGTCTCAGTTTAGTCCTGGTTTAGACCATATGTAATCTTAGTTTAGTCCCGATGTAGTCCTGATTTAATCTTAGTTTAGTCCTGGTTTAGAGCTGATGTAGTCTTGGTTAGGCCCGAGCGCCAGAGGCTGGCGAAGGGCCTATTAGTATCGCATGGCGATGCTCATAGGGGCCTGATGTAGTCCTGGTTTAATCTTTCTTTAGTCCTGGTTTAAACCATAAACCGATGTAGTCCTGATTTAATCTTAGTTTAGTCCTGATTTATTCTTAGTTTAGACCTGGTTTAGACCTGATGCAGTCCTGGTTTAATCTTAGTTTAGTCCTGGTTTAGATAAGATTGGTCAAAAATAGGGACACCTGGGACATTTCTTGCATAAAACTGGGACAGATTACTGGTTTTGGATAAATCTGCTGGGACAGGGGACACGGGGCTCAAAACTGGACCTGTCCTGGGTAAATAGGCACGTCCGGTCACCCTAACTGGGATAAATCCACGAATGGGCCCTGCTTGTGTCGCTTTAAATAAACCGTGCCATTAATATCGGCCTCGTGTTTACGCAGTACTCGCTTTGATCCGCCAGGGCCCGCTGTTTAAAGGGCTCTCTCCCGCACTCACACGGCGTGGATGCCCTGGCCGCCTCCAGCAGAGAGCAGTGCGCGGTTGGATGTGAGCGCTGCCGACCTGTCTCTACTTCCAGATCGAAGATGGCGGTCTCGGTGTTCCCCGGCGTGCGCCTCATCTCCATCGGAGACGCAAACGGAGACATCCAGCGGCACTCGGAGCAGCAGCCCCTCCGGTTAGAAGTCAAAACAACACAGGACGCGGCCCTCATCAATCTCTCCAATGGTGAGTTGACCTTTTCCGCAGCGGCTCCCGGGATGTTCGGCCTGTCTTGTGCCACGGCTAATGCTAAGGGTTGCTAATGCTTATATAGCTAATCTTACCCAGGACGCGCACGATCCTAGGCATTTCACCCGGAGTGGGAGTGGTTTGGGGCATCGTCTTTTTGTTTACTCTAAAATTTGTAACGTTCTACTAATTTTATCAATTGATATTAGTTTAATGGTCAAAATTAGGTTGTGAGAAATAGCCTTGGGTTTTTGTATGTTTTTTTCGTTAATAACTTGGCAAAAAGTGTCAACAACTGCGCAAGTGACGTCGTCGCGTTGGTCTCCGCCCCCGAGCCGAATGCCTGGTTTGTAGAGAGTCCCTCCGCTCGGTCCCTTAATCTGGCCGCCGTACGCGACGTTAGCCGCCAAGAAGCTAACCCATCTGGGGGAGCTCGCGTCGCCTCCCCCCGGTCATCACGAGGGAGCCCCGAAAACGCACACTTCTTCCGTGGAAAAAAAATAGACAAATAAAAAAAAATTGAAACCACTGCGTTATTATAACGCCAGTGTTTCAGAGAACTTGTAAAAACCCAATGTGTAGCGTATAAGCTCGCATAGTTGTACACAAGCGTGGCTAAGTAAAGTGTAGTTTGATGCTAACTAGTTAAACAATGCCATTAGCCTGGTTGTGTGGGGATGCGCTAGCGTCCAGATACCCTGGTAATGTTGCGTCTTTGTCCCCGGTAACGGCACAGACCAAAGCGCAGTCTTACAATACAATATCATAATTTTAAAGTTGAATCCCTTGAGACTTGTTTTTTTTGTCAGTTATGCTTGTAAACTGGCTTTATTTTGGAGCCGAGAGCGGAGGGCATCACTCTACTTGACCCGTGGCTGTGATGCTGTCCAGCGGCTGCAGCATCTGTCCGTCCCGCTACCAGCCGACCGCAGCGCTTTCTCACGTCACCGCCAAAAATGTACACAAACTTTTGAGATTTTTCACTTTTAATTGACCTTAGCTCTTTGTTATTGTGAGACGTAGTGCGAGCCCGGGCCCTCATTATTTATGCATTCATCTTTGTTCTCATTGGAACAATAGCCGGGTCCCGCTCCCCTCTCTCCCCGCTGAGGCTCTGCTCTGAATGGGCCGTCCCGCTGCTCGCCTCCCCTGGGGATGCTCCGGAGAAGAATGGCTCCAAATCTGTTCGATACATGCAGAAGACACACACCATTTACAATCTATGCGTGTTTTATTCTTAAAATAAAGTTAATTTAGTTTTTAAAGTGATTTTAAATTGGATATTGTACATTAGCTCTACAATTTTGACAATTCTTCCCCTTCATTTTCTCACACAAAAATTGATTGTTATACCAAAAAATATATATGCATGAGAGACTTCTACTACACTTTGATCCTTTTTGCAGCATTTTGAAATGCTTATTTACATTTTGCTTTAACAACATTCCTGATATTCTCAGAAATCCTGTATATTGCTCAACTTATTTTTGTAGAATGGAAGAATCTTAGAAGAAAGAAACAGTTTTCTAAACCTTAAATATTAAGAACCTGATGGTGGTAGGGCCACTATCATGTTCTTAATATAATAATGTATTAATGTATGTTCTTAATATAATAATGTATTTAAAGGTGCACTGCGCAACTTTTCTGGTGCATGGTCCGCCACCTGCTTGTCTCCATGAAGATGATATTATTTTGCATGGAATGCTCCATGGTGTGACAGTTCCATCTAGTGTATATCTATAGTATATAGTGTATATATATCATTATACAAGTATCATTACGGGTGTCTCTATTGCTCAAAAATACAATAATTCCTTCTGTCAATATGGGCTACTCTCCACAGATTTGAATTGTATTGTAGCATAGTGCAGTAACCTGCTTGTCTCCCTCGTGATTGATAGGTTTAATCTATACTGTGGAGCATCCTAGTCAAAGCAATAACATTTCCAAGGAGAGTTACTTTGAACTGGAAAAGTTTGCCCCCCATTGGAAAAAGTGAAGGAGCCCTGTTTCAGATTTAGGGCTGCAGCTAATGGTTATTTTAGTGGTTGACTAATCAGCGCAATTGCATCTGTTGTAGGTTTAAATTTTTCATATGACCAAATAACCAAGTCAAGATAAAAATATGCTGCCTGAATGAAGGGGTCAACTGTTCATTTGGGTTTTAATATTGCAGCTGTGTTTAGAGTCTGTATAGTCCAAAAACACAAGTATTAAATGGTTAATGATTATTTGTAACCACAAAAAATAACCATTATTGGCAATCCTAATCATTATTTGGACTACAGATGCAGACATTAAAACACAAAACAGATTCTATCTGAAAGAATTCAGTCAGCATTTTTCAAACTTATAGTACAATGGTGCAATAATAATTATTTAGCTGAGCCCAATGCGTTTCAGCTTAGTGGTCAACTTTGGTCAGGGGACCATTAATGTCCAAAAGTCCAACAGTTTTTACCACTTTTCATCACTGCCCGGAGGTCCATGAAGAGTTCAAGAAATTGTACTTTTTGGAGTACTTTTCTTGCAGCATATTTTTCTCCAACTTGAGCAATATTCTTATTTAAGTAACAGTATTACTTGGATAAAAGCTGTGGTCACTCTTCCCACTGAGAGTAAATCTACAAATGAATCTATGAGTGACAAAAGCTTTATGTGGACATTATAAAATGATTTGAACATTTGTTTCTTTCAGTGCTCCTTCAGATGATTTAGTTTGTCTCATTTTTGTGTCTGTCTTTTGAAAATACCAGCATTATTTCATGCTTTGTCCTTCAAATGACATCATTTTCAAATTGTAAATCAGATGTTACAAACCTGTAGTTACTCTTACTTGAGTAGTAGTTTTCCATATTTTTTTTTACTCTTACTTGAGCAATTTCTTGGTCCAGTACTTCAGTAATGTTATGTTATTCTATCGTTTACTGTCCAGTAAAATAAAGTGTGTTGTCCCTGGCCTGTCCCAGACCTGTTCAGTTGTATTCAGTGTGACCTGTGACAGCTGGAGCCAACAGCAGCAGCTCAGAGCAACGGCTTATCCCACTCTCTGTATCTGTCATATTGAGAATAATGTCCGGACTAAATGATTCATGGTTTTCAGTCAAATGCAGAAGTGTACAGGGGAAACGAGTATGTAAACTCATCGACTGTGCTAGGGTTGCAACTATTCTGCTAACCCTGAAAAAGTATGATAGTTATCATCTGGACTAGTGTTGTCATGATACTTAAATTTAAAATAATTCAGATATTAAGGAATAAACTTGATACTCAATATGGATTCTGATACAACAATGATAATAATAGGACACAGTTTATTTTTTAACATTAAATGGTAGTGCTTTCTTTTCTATTCCCATGTGGCCTAATATCTGTGTGACCCAAGTGGTGTAAGTGGTCCAGGTAGGTTCCATAGTGGTGCATGGGCGTATACTAGTCTATGTGCTCTGATACAGCTTTAAAATTGAGATTTGTCTATCAAGCATTGTGATTAAATTTGCGATTTATTTTAATAAGAGCCCTCTGTTCATTTTTCTTCATCCAAAAGAATTGTCGAAAATGAATACATGAATCACATTTCAGAACATGTTGGTACAGCTCTACACTACAGGGTTAGCAGTTTTGATGCAGAAAAAAAGATTTTGTTGTTTGCGGAGGAAATTATGGTGATTTGATTGTGTCCATTCACCCAGCCTTAGGCCTATTCGCCAACTCTCCTACACTAGGATGTGTTTAAAATGTGCTCTTTGAACAGAATCCTATTATTAAAACATACATCGCAAATCTGATTGCAATGTTTATCAGAAAAATCGTTTTCTTTTTTTCCCCGAAACGGTTCCGCTCTGGACAAGCACTATTGTGCTTGTCCGGTGGATGTGGAGTGTGACCAGGCTGTTCTGCTAATTTTACACATCTGGGTCATTAAATCTCCAGAAAGGAAAGAATACCTCAGCAATTAGACTTAGCAATTGCTTACACAAAGTCAAAGTAAAAAGTGAAATTTCTGTAAAATTATGCTTTCAACTTTCAAGTTCCCCTAATTTCTTAACAAAAGTTAAAATGTCGACTTTTTTATTGTATTCATTTTGCAATCTAGCCGCCGTGTTTCAAATGGGAAGTGAACATGCGCATGTTTCTGCCTCCATTGACTCCAGCACTTTATATTTCAAAACTATCACACCTCTCTAACCTCTTTAACTGCTGCTGTCAGGCTCGTATTAACCCGTTCAACATGGTCCTGGTATTTTTATTTTTTCACATTCCACTATTTTGTGAACATTAATAACAGGCAAATCAGGCACCTTCTTTCGCACCAGTTAAGTGCTGCATTAGCTTTGCTCAGGTTTGGTCCTTTGGTTTGGCTCTGATACTCGCGATTAAATGGCCAAGTCAGTACTGTCAGTATTGTTGGAGGATGATGCTGTATTACCTGAGCTAAGCCATTTAAAACTCTATAAACAGACCCACGAGGGATCATAAAGTATGATGTTTGATCAGTGATCTTTGGCACAAGAGAAAACCCAGTAGTTAATCTGGCCCTGAGCCCATAATAGACACTGGATTAGCTTTGGAGCCTGGAGATTGTGTACTATCTCTTTATTACTTCAAACAATATGATGACAGTAATTCTGAAAAAAAAGTCCATAATCATAAATCATGCAGCTCCCAGCCTACACTGAACCGCACTGTCGACCGCACGCTCTTCCACTACACAACAAGATTAAATCCAACTCGACTGAGGAATTTAAAACTAGTGCCTCAGCCTCTCCACATTACGTAATGCTTTAATCAAATGACATGAGCATTTGATTCTAGCCTGAGATCACGGCATGGTTGGGAGAAAAACAAATCTTCACAAACTTAAAATCTGTGTTATTTAGACCAGTGGTTCTTAACCTGGGTTTGATGGAACCCCAGGGGTTCGGTGAGTCAATCTCAGGGGTTCGGCAGGGGTCAAGACCCACATCCAACTCATATGATTTGTGATGACACGCCCCGTTTGTAAATTTTGTGCGCGCAATAGTCTTGTGACTGTCGTGATGGTACGTTGTGTAATTTCTTTAATATTTTATTGTCGAGCAAAAAAAGAAAGTGGTCGGACGAATATGTGCAATATGGATTCACATGTGTGCACCAATAAAATATATATACCCACGTTATGTTTTGAACATATTTTATTTTTCCAGTTAAGAAGGGTTTGGTGAATGTGCATATGGAACTAGTGGGGTTCAGTACCTCTAACAAGGTTAAGAACCACTGATTTAGACAAACAGTTTTCATCATTGTAAGTAAATAAATAGCAACACATAGTAGGTTCGATAAATGCATTTTTTATGTTGGTCGCAATGAAAATGAAATGTTTTGGCATGAAATTGTTAATTATAGTCCTAAAATTGTATCATTACTTTTTTAAGGCGTTGTGTAATCAAGTGAAATTAATAGAGTTCGTACATTAGAGGATGAAATTTGACTCTTTTTTTGTTGCTCAATGGTTAAAGCAGTGCTCCCCCTAACCTGAAGGTCAGACCAAGTTTTGTTGTTGTGTCCTTAGGCAAGACTCTTCACCCACATTGCCTGGTATGAATATGTTGTGTGCTTAAGTGTTGGTCGGAGGGGCCGATGCTGCAGATTGGCAGCCTCACTTTCATCAGTGTGTCCCCGGGCAGCTGTGGCTACAATAGTATCGTACACCACAGAGTGTGGGGTGACAGTGAATGACGACAGTGTAGAGCTGTGAGTAGCTTTGACAAGACTGTAAAGCTCATGGAAGTGTAAAGTGAAAAGTGTAAAATTATTATTATTACAGGGGCGTAGCTCAGTTGGTAAGAGTGAGTGTCCACTGATCTGAAGGTTGGTGGTTCGAATACCACTCTCGACACAGACATCATTGGTTGTACAGTCAGATCCACTGACCCACAGATTGGCTGGTGTGAATGCAGCTCCCACAGATGAATGCTGTCATTGTGTCCTTGGGCAAGACACTTAACCCACCTCACCCCCAGTGTCTGCGTACACTGGTGTGTGAATGTGTGTATAAAATGTGACTATTTACCATTATTATTATTACTGAATGGCAATGATCTGGTAATCGATCAATATGAGAGGATGAAAGTTGCCCAGTTCTTTTTAAATCTACTCTACTCAATTATGAGATTTCTTTATATGCTGATCCAGTTGGTCTGTAGAAGCTCCGTGTGAAGTGTGAGGAGCAGAGGAGTTCTTTCTGTCTGTTTCTTTGTCTCTTTTCTCTGTCTTTTTCTGTGTCTGTCTGTCTCTGTCCCACAGTCCCACACAGGGACTCTCTGCTGCTGGTGTGGTTCTACTCGGAGAACTGGAAATACAGGCCTGACCTGTCACAAGTGCATCAGACATCACCACTCTGCATCAACTTTATTTGCTTTACTTTGTGTACACATCTACAGACATGTACACAAGGCCACATGTACATATGTGCCACACGTAGTCCTGGTTTACTTTATGTCCCAGTTTAGTCCAAACTTTAATCTGGTTTGTGCATGTGTGAACATCTTGTACAGCACACCTCTGGATACTCTGAGCACTTATTAACTACTGCTGCTCATTTTGTACTGTGTTTAACAGAACCAAAGCATCACAACAGTTTGTATTATCAAAGTTATTTTACAAAGCCCACGACAAGTCAACTTGGGCTTGGCAGTGTTTCTCAAACTGTGGTAATACTTGGAGTCCTTTTGTAGAAGTATGTTTATTTAGTGTATTCATATTTTTAGAACTAATTTATCCATGGTTTAGTTCCCAGTTTCAGTCTTTAAATCTGATATGAACTTGTTTTAGATTTAGTATTCGGAAGGCCAACCTTGTCCACTTGTAGCGATGTAACGGTTCCTTATCTGAACTCTTATAGCCCAAAACATAAACCAAAGCCTTTGTCTGTCTCTGTCCCTGTCATGTGTGTTTGTGTTGTGTGCAGGAGAGGAGGCCAGCGTGTTCAAATGCTCCGTGTCCAGGGAGACGGAGTGCACGCGTGTGGGGAAGCAGTCGTTCATCATCACGCTGGGCTGTAACAGTGTGCTGCTGCAGTTCTCGTCGCCTGCAGACTTCCAGTCCTTCTACAACGTGCTGAAGAACTGTCGTGGACATCTGAACGAGCGCTCAGTCTTCAGTGAGCGGACAGAGGAGTCCTCGGCTGTACAGTATTTCCAGGTAACGCACAAGCCCTTCACTGCAACTCGGGTGCAGAGAGGCCTGCTAATTTGGCATCTTAGCCATGTGCTACCGATCAATTAGTCGACTAAAAAGGGGGCCTGGCAAAAGCTCTCAAAACTATTACGCATGTCTATGTATCTCACCCAAACTGCACTCACAAGACTACACCTGCGTGGGGAGTTCATGCCAAAACTATCACTAATTTCCTAATACTCAAAGTACTAGGAAACAATGTATTAAAGACAGATTCAACTTGTAATCTGCATTTTTTACATTATAAATGCCAGCGAGCAAACTCACTCACTCTCTTCTCCCTTCTGGCGCCTATAACTTGTTATTTGACTAAATGACAAAAAGGCCTACAGCCCTACAATTTACAAAATGCCAGATGTCTTTTTTGAAAACTGTTTGCATGAAAGCAGAGCCCCTCAGACTGCACATAGAGGGAGCACATGTTCTCAGATGTGAAGGGCACCAGTTCCACCCCAGCTCTGGTCTCCAGCTCAGAACCAAGTAACTCTCCACAACAGATGACTCCATCATTTACAGTCCCATCTGGAAATGATTCACCTGTGGCCTCTTCCACACTACTGCCTTATCACATTTCCCCGCAGCTCATTTTCATATTCTGTTAACTTGCATAACTGTGCAACTTTATGGGCTGGTTCAGACACAGGGCACTCTCTGTGTCTAGAAATGTCCACCATATTAGATTTTTACTTGCTGAGAAGAAATGTTGTTGGGCATGTTAGACTTTTAGGGACAGAAAGTCAAATTGGAAGATCACTGCTCTTCTCACCAGCACATTTGTGTGACTAACTTCAAAGAGCCTTTTTTGCCATGTGTCATAGATTGTTGTGTGTGTGCAGTTTTATGGCTACCTCTCCCAGCAACAGAACATGATGCAGGACTATGTCCGGACAGGGACGTACCAGCGAGCCATCCTCCAGAACCACACAGACTTCAAGGACAAGGTAATGCAGTGCAAGAAGCAGACACAGTCAGTGGGTAAAGGCTGCTTTATACTTGTGCTCTGACATGCTCATTGATTTGACACTCCAGTGCTGGTTGATCTTTGAAGACTTTATAGACTACAGTTTTAAAATGCCCTGGAACCACTGAGGTTTGGCTCAGAAATGCCCGAACATGTCTTAGAAAGTACATAGATGAAAATGAATTCCCATAATGCACTTAGAACCTGGCTAGATGTCCGAGCACCAGCTCTGAACGGAGCTTGACATTAATGGTGTATAACATACCCTTTAGGATGGATGGACAGTGAAAGAGACAATCCTTCAGTTTGAAACTTTTAACCATCCTGAAATGGGGTCTGTTTATCAAAAGCAAAAAGTATTCATGGGGTTGTTGGTTTTTATTCACACAAATCTAAGTAATCCTACAGCTGTTGTATCCTGTAGTGACTGCTGGTGTCCGCAGTAGTACTGTACTGAGCTCTGGTGTCCGCAATAGTACTGTACTGAGCTCTGGTGTCCACAGTAGTACTGTAGTGAGCTCTGATGTCCACAGTAGTACTGTTGTAGTGACTGCTGGTGTCCACAGGTGGTGCTGGACGTGGGCTGCGGTTCGGGGATCCTGTCGTTCTTCGCGGCTCAGGCTGGAGCCAGGAAAGTGTATGCAGTGGAGGCCAGCACCATGGCCCAGCACGCAGAGGTACTGTCTGTACACACTGCACACACTATGTACACGGGCTGAAGTGGGCTGCTTTAATATTGCAAACAGTCGAAATATTATATAAAATGTTATTATATTGTTGCATGACACACACTGACGTCACTGTGGATTGTAAAGGGCTGCCTGTATAGCTGGACTGCACTGTGCCGTACATGCATGTGTGACTTTGCTGTACTCAGTGCAACGTCTGTGCTGCAGGTGCTGGTGAACAGTAACCGTCTGTTGGAGCGCGTGGTGGTGATCCCGGGGAAGGTGGAGGAGGTGACTCTGCCGGAGCAGGTGGACATCATCATCTCAGAGCCCATGGGCTACATGCTGTTCAATGAGCGCATGCTGGAGAGCTACCTGCACGCCAAGAAGTTCCTCAAGCCCAATGGTGAGCACCTCCCATAACACTGGAGCAAACACACTGCCGGCTGTTTGGGAGCAGGAGTACAAAAGCAGATTTAAAATGGCAATAACAACACAAGTAAAGGGTAAAATGGGTATGGAATAATAATAATAATAATAGTGGGTTAAACAAGTCACAATACTTAAATATAATGTTGTCTAACCTGTCATATGCGCTGTGAAGAGTTTTCCTTAATTTGATGATTTTATTTTTATAATTTGACTTCCTGGTTAGAAATGAGCAGCAGATATGATATATATGTAGAGGTAATTTCATAACTGTCACCTAGCAACCATACTGTTAACAAGGACCAAAGCTTGTCACATTCATTATGTTAAGTGTTTGATAAAAATACTTGTAAAAAGAGCGATACCTTTTTAGAAAGGAGCTGTGAATTATTTTTTTACCATCTTAATAATGTGAAAAACAGAACTATTTCATTTAAAACAGTTTGCAGTGGTCCAAAGTTCTTCCTCACTTCCCATTATGCATTCAGAGCATCTTAATTATTCACCATGATGAGTTTATGAGCACATTTCATAGCTCTGAGTGTGGAGTTTTACCCTGTAAACGTATTTTGAGCTGCTTTTACAAATATATCTGTATTGAAGGCAACGCTTTAAATTTTTCTCCATTCTGAAAGCCACAGATAGCACACAGCTTGGAAAATAACTGCTCTGTGTGTATTTACATTGTGGATGTGTGTCCCAGGTAAAATGTTCCCCACCATCGGAGACGTGCACTTGGCCCCCTTCACAGACGAGCAGCTTTACATGGAGCAGTTCACCAAGGCCAACTTCTGGTACTTGTGTTGTAACTCACAGTATAAGAATTCTCTCACCAAATTACTTTACATAGCAAATATTCTTTTTCAGCTCAAACTGTAGATGGTAATGTCCATTTTTCTTTTGTTTTTTGTTTCCAGGTACCAGCCATCTTTCCATGGGGTTGACCTGTCTGCACTTCGAGGAGCGGCAGTCGATGAGTATTTCAGACAGCCAATAGTAGTATGTTTGCTGTGTTTTACTACAGTTATTTAAACAGATCACGCAGTTCTACAGTACATACAAAATATACTTTGGTTGTAAATGAAATGTACAAAGTCTGCAATAGTTTGGGTGGTATGTCCACAGAGACATGACATCGCTGTGTCCCTGGGGTCTTATTTTGTGTGAAACCTGCTGACTCTGCAGTCTGAACACATGTTTTCAAACTGATATGTGATCCTTGTAATAGTTTAGAGTTTTGGTGTGTTCTGAACTGTATGTAGTCTGCCGCCTTAGTGTTTCACCTGCAGACAGAGACACTTCCAAGTCTGTCTCATTCTCAGTTTATGAACAGACCTCATGTGAAACTCAGAACCTCCACAATTCCCACCCTGAGCTGCAGAGGCTGCACTAACACTGATTCAGGATTGGTGCAGGTGCTGGGGAGATCAGATCAGATCAGAGAGAGGCAGTGAAGCACTGAAACTGAGCCTCACATGACTCATTTGCATTGCCATTCTACTTTCTGATCTTGAGAACAAAAACATCAAATTATAACATTAATACATTTGGTGTCAGTACTGTTATAAAAGTTATATTTGATTGGAACAGGTTTACCTCGTATCTGGGGCCACAGATGGGTCTAGTTTATAAAATTTCTAATTTAAATCTTCTGTACTGTCCCTTTTCAGTGCTCTAGATGAGAAGATGTTTTAGATTTAGAGAAGTACAGAAAATGCACTTCTCGCATTAGTTTCACTTTGCTCTTTTGTCTCTGCTCTGCCCTAGGACACTTTCGATATCCGGATTCTGATGGCCAAATCGGTCAAGTACACAGTGAACTTCCTGGAGGCCAAAGAGGAGGACCTGTACAGGTGTGGACACATAGATTTAAAATATATACACACACACACACGCACACACGTGTCTGACTTTGCCCTTTGCTCTCCTCTGTGAAGGATAGAGATCCCCTTTAAGTTCCACATGATGCACTCAGGCCTGGTGCACGGCCTGGCCTTCTGGTTCGACGTGGCGTTCATGGGCTCAGTGTAAGTAGAGACCCCCCCCACTACTACTCTTGTGAGTTGGAGAGTGTAAGTACTACAGAGACCCACCTGCCTCTTCTCAGCAGTACAAATAGTGCAGACAGACCACAAGAGCGCTGAATAACACCTTACAAGTAACTTGACTAAATAAGTGAACTAGTATTTGCCTCGTCTCACTGAGGGAGAGCTCTGTTTAGTCTATGTAGCTTCCTGCAGCTTATTTTATAAAATGTGAAATGCAAATGCATCAGACAATGGAACCAAATGAGTCATGCTATCATATGTGCAGTGTTTGCCCATATTTAGATGTGTGTGTTGTTTCCTGCAGAATGACCATCTGGCTGTCCACGGCACCCACTGAGCCTCTGACCCACTGGTACCAGGTGCGCTGTCTGCTGCAGTCCCCCCTCTTCACCAAGGCCGGAGACACGCTGTCCGGGACCGCCGTGCTGGTGGCCAACAAGAGGTAATGCGCCCAGTACTGCCCCCCATGTACAGTAGCACTCCCTGTATAGTAGTATAGTACTAGTACTAGGGCAGGGCTCTCTGAACCTTTTCCAGCAGAGAGCCACTCCCACAAAACCAAAATGACAGAGAGCTTCTGCTGATGTCAGCGTGACAGATGGGTCCGTTATGGCAGTTGAACATGAACCATTATCCATTTTACTAGTGCACAAAGCCACGCACCCCAAGCATCCGTCCACAGTGATCACAGGCACGTGAGAATGAATAAGTGAATTCTTCACTCATATGCAATACCCCTAAATCCAGGCGAGCCTCTTGGAAAGGCCTGAAGAGCTCCTGTGAGCTCCCAGGCTACAGGCCCAGAGTGTCAGTGTTTATACTGAACCTGAGAATCTGAAACACGTTTTTAGTGGAAGTCTGAAGTGAGCTCTTATAGTCGTCATGTTAGAACTGTAGTACGTGGTTTTAATTGTTCTCTCTCCTCAGACAAAGCTACGACATCAGTATAGTGGCCCAGGTGGACCAGACCGGCTCCAAGTCGAGTAACCTGCTGGACCTCAAGAACCCCTTCTTCAGGTCAGACCCCTCACACACACACACACACACACACACACACACACAGTACATGCGCAACAGTCCTGTTATAAGGAGAGGACACACGTGTTCTCTCAGCTCAACTATGAATTATGAATGAACAGTCTTTAAAAATCGTCACATGTTATATTCAACATTGTGGTGGATGTTTAAGCAAATGTATGATAGCATTTTCACATAAGAGTATACCTGTACAAGTGTAATGACAATACATTTGAATCTACAGTGCAATGAAATGCAGTTTAGCGTACAATCTAACCAGAAGTACAATGAAGCAAGTGCTAT
The DNA here is from genome assembly GCA_030686955.1 of Odontamblyopus rebecca. Lineage (NCBI taxonomy): Eukaryota > Metazoa > Chordata > Actinopteri > Gobiiformes > Gobiidae > Odontamblyopus > Odontamblyopus rebecca. The sequence goes on from CM060667.1 coordinate 17,415,076, forward strand.
GTAAAAAATGTACATGAAACAGGAATGTGTACTATGTAACAACCATAGACTGTATAAAAGAAGTGGACTAAGTGAGTGTGCCGTCACACATAGCGTTTAGCGCCACGCCAAATGAGTCTCGCGATGCTAACGGTTACAGGAGCTGATTTGGAGCCAGGCTCTATGTTATGAATAGGATTTTTTTCTGACAGACAAAATAGCGGGAAAAAAAATTCAGAATCATGTAGAGCGGGTTCATACGAACATTTTAAGACCAAAATGATGAGGCTCACAGCAGCAGGTACAGAGAGAGGAGCGATAAGATCTCAATATAAGTCAATGGGGAAAAAGGGAGAGAAGGAGCCGGAAGAGCCGGTCTATGGTAACAACCTGTACCTATGAGGTAGTACTATTACATCAACATATTTACCGTTTAACTGCAGTACACACTACACTGTTGTGTAGTGTTCTTGTAAATTCACTGAATACAGCAGCGAGTCGGCTACCCTTATGTTATTTTATTAAAGCTGCACCATGTAGTTTTTCTGGTAGAGCGCTAGTCACCACCTTGTCTCCATGGAGATTTTGTTGCTTTGCCTGGAATGTTCCATAGTATAGGTTAATCTTATAACCATGGAAACAAACGGGTGGCTCCAAAAGTTAGAAGTCAGATCAGTGAAGAGGTGTTTTTCAGAGTATTTTTCAGCAATAAAAACACCTGCTGTGAAAAGACTCGGAACATTATGGGCAAAACAGCAGCACCTCCATAGAGATAAGCAGATGGAAAAGTTGCATGATACCTTTTAATCTCTGCACCTTCCTGGTTTTATTTGATAACAACACTTTAGGGTTTTAACCCAGAGGGTGAAGCCTCTTATACTCATTTGAGCAGGTATCAATGCAGAAACAAACATTTCCTGAATGTCTTTAGAATGATCTGGAGCTGTATCAGAACAAGTATAAGCGCATAGACTAGTGTACACCCATGGAACACTGAGGGAACCTACCTGGAACACTGAGGGAGTACACACATATAAGACCACATGGGAATAGAAAAGAAAGATTTTTAAAAATGTTAACATTCACCTTCTATTGTCTAGAATAAAATGATAAAATGGTCTGAGTCTGATTCTGACGTGTGTCTGTGTGTCTATGTGTGTGGTGTATATGTGTGTGTGGTGTACATGTGTGCAGGTACACGGGCACCACCCCCAACCCCCCACCAGGCTCGCACTACACCTCCCCCTCAGAGAACATGTGGAACACAGGAGCAGCCTATAGCATGGGGCAGGGCATGGCTGGATCAGGTCTGTATGACATACACCCCCATACAACCCCATACCCCCTCACACTCACACACTGCCATACATCCCCATACACCACCATAACACCCCTTACACACGCACAACCTCACAGGCTTACACATGATTAAAGATGGTTCATAAAAACTTGACTGAATCATGACTGTAGCCTGGAGCAAAGGATTATGGGTGACATTTGGGCTGTCAAAGCTGATGATGGAAAGAACAGAAGGAGAATCATTTCCAGAAGAACTGACAGGCTAAATACAGGCCTGACCACATTTTCTTTGAACGATGATCTAATAGAAGCGCTCATCTCCTCATTCAATTCACACTGAGCCATGGCCTGTCCTTATACTGACAATTAGAAAAACCTGGATGTGTCCTCTGTTTATCTGTGAGGCTCTAGTGACACAGGGTCAGTTGTGATTGTGACACAAACTAAAACACAGAGGGCTTGTTCTCACATGATGTGATTAAAGTGAACTCTGGTGTGCTTCACAGATGAAGTTTGCTTCGTTTAGGAAGATGTTTGGTGTTCTCGTCTGATCCATTTAAACCTGTCTCAATAGTACACCAGCCCCACAGCTCTCCTGAGCACTTGAGGGCACAAAATAAAGACTTGTGTATATCTAACAACATTGTTGCTCCAAACTTTCATTAAATATTCAGCAACACACACTGCCCTCTTCTGGAGAGCTGTTGTACTGCAGGTCCTGCCATAGCAGTATAATCAAGACATGACTCTACCAGGTCTAAGATTGGCTAATAAACATAACTTAAGTCTGACAGCTGCACCAGCTGTTCTCTGTTCATTTCTTTTTCATACGGTAGAATATATGTAAAACAAATCCAACATGAAGAAAAACAAATGCCCCTTTTTAGATGACCAATCAGTCCACACAACATGTCTTTAACTGAAAACAGATTTTCATTGAAAGACGTCATTGCACTGCCTGGAACATTTCAAAATATTCTCACCAGCATTACTGTAATAAACCTGTAAATGTATCTCCATTCTCTGTGCGTGTGTGTGTGTGTGTGTGTGTGTGTGCGCGTGCAGGGATGCCCACGGCCTACGACCTGAGCACGGTGATTGGCAGCGGTACGCCGGCCTCCCACAACAACCTCATCCCGCTGGGTACGAACTGCACTCCTCCAGGCTTCACTCCCGCTCAGGGCACATGGTGTAGTGGGGAGCAAGTAGGAGCAGAGGCCCAGAGAAAGCCCGCTGCCCAGCCCGAAAACAGTTATGTCCACACCAACGGCCTCCTCTCCACACTCAATGCATGCTCTCTGTAGTCCACACACACACACACACACACACACACACACTGCACACACACGCGGGCCTGTCACGATCACTTTCTGAAGGAAATGTAGACAATATGCGACATAATGATGATTTAAACCACAAAATATACTAGAATCTCCCCATATTACCACGCTCTTTTCTGATCTATTATGTTTCCTCATCACAAACACACCTGGAGTTGTGTTTTGTTTCATTCACCCACGTTTAACACACAAACCCTGCAAATTTAGTTTAGTTTTAGTAGCTGTTAACTTAAACTACCGCTCGGTGACATCACAAGGTGGATCAGGGCGTTTTTGAGCTCCAGAGATGTAGACAGACTAATAATAAAGTGTTCCTCAAACGTGTGAATGAATCAAAATGCAGCTCCAGGTGTGTTTGCGTCATCAAGGAGCTTTTAAACACAATGAGCTGCAGTGAATAAGAAGCACAATGAAACGCTTAAGTATTTAACATCTGCGTCATCGTTATTCAACCTTGTACAGCTCGAGTCTCATTTAGCCAAATAAATCACCAAAAATATCCCCGTTGTGCATCGGAAAAGCGTCCACGGTAAATTCCGACTCCTAAAATGGCTAAAAATCCTAAAATAAGTCCATGTACTGTAGTGATCGTGACAGGTCTAGATGCCATGGTTCAACTGACTCCAGCTCACAGCAGGCAGCTACTTTACACCCAATTGTACAACTTTTTTATGTTTCAACAGTAACTTGAAAGGCGCACCACCACTTTTTTACAGATTTCAATATTTTCCTAAATGTAAATACAAACTTTTCATTGCTATTTAGACTTAAAATATCCTCAAATTTCATCTTTGCGTGTTCCCCAAACCACATGCATTTACTGACAGGATCCATTCACATCCAAACTCATCACTGAACAGTAGAAATGACTGAATACCTCATTTTACCTGATTTCTTTTGGTTCAGCCACTTTTAAAGGGCTCATATTGCACCATTATCTGTGTTCTAATGTTGTTTCCTCATCACAACACACCTGGAGTTGCGTTTTGTTTCATTCACACATGTTTAACACACACATTTAACAGCAGATTTAGTTCTTCTCTCATATGTGAAGCCACCTTGTGATACCATGTGACAATACAGGAAGTGCTCCACTGTTCTTAAACAGCGCACACCTTCATTAGAATCATTTTGATACCGTATTTTTAGAAACTATACAGCGCACCGGACTATAAGGCGCAATATCAATGAATAGGTCTATTTTCACACATAAGGTGCATTAAGTGAGACTGATACCATAGCCCGGGCATCCTTGATCCATTGGCAGATCATGGTGTAACTCTCCCGGCGTTGCTTCTCTGTTTTGGTGAATGTGCGTTCACCTTCTGTCGTTCAACGCTCCCACACAGTTGCAGTTTAACTTTGAACCACCTGTTGACACCATGATCTAGTAGCTGGAGTTGTTTGGTTAACCCACCCGGAATGACGGCAGCACCGAGTTAGTTTGGTTCACTTGGGCGTGTGAGTGAGCATGTGTCTGAACACTTTTACACAACGTAATATGATGAAGCACAGTACGAGGCTCCTGACTGTGGGAGCCATAATGTTCTGACAATCCATCAAGAGCGGCAGCTTTGTAGCTTACCAGAGTTGTACTAAAACATTTTGACGTACTTTTGAGCGCCGTGTACCACATAAAATCTGTTCGAGGTCAGTAAGCACAACCAGAATTAATTCATAAGGCGCACTGTAGATTTTTGAGAAAATTAAAGGATTTTAAGTGTGCATTATTGTTCGAAAAATACGGTAATTTCAGTTCTGGAATTGCCCATCTCTACTGAACTAAAGGTAAAAGGAGCTGTTAACTTAAACTACCACTTCACGATATCACAAGGTGGAACAGAGAAATTTGAGCTTCAGAGATGTACATAGACCAATAGTAAAGGATTACCCAAACATGTAAATGAAACAAAACATAACTAGGTCTATTTTAGAGGAGTTAAAACATTCTAACACGACTTAAAGCTCACAAGAGTCCATTTTGTGGAATATAGGACCTTTAAAATCCACATCTAACAAGTAAATAACTATTAACTAACGGAAATAAGTACATTTCCTATGATTATGGGAGTCATTTGAACCTGCGTAGCTGTGTTTTTGCGGTGTAAAATCAGTGTTACTAATGCTCATCCCGTCCTCCTGTACTAAACCATGCAGTTGTACTCCTACCTCCTCCCTTCACCAGTGTTGGAATAGTACTTTACCCTGTACTACCCTGTACTACCCTGTACTACCATGTACTACCATGTACTACCATGTACTGCCATGTACTGCCATGTACTGCCATGTACTGCCATGTACTGCCATGTACTGCCATGTACTGCCATGTACTGCCATGTACTGCCATGTTTAACCCCTGACACTGTAACTCGCAACATAAACGGTCACTTTAGCGACTGTATTTGTAATGTGTGTGTAAAGCCTGGTAAATTTGTAGTTAAAGGCGCTGTACCTGATGTTTACTGTCTTTAAAAGTGTGAAAAACTGTTCGAACTTATTCCCTGAGCATCCTCATGAATTCACCATTATGAATTGAAGCGCTAATGGTAAAAGTACAGTCGGTGCACAGGGGCCTCATTTTGACCCTAAGAGCTAAAGTATATCAGTTCTGGAGCAAGTATAAACTACTTTATTACTTGAAGTACATTGGGTACAGCCTCTTTAAGACTTCTACAATCATGTTCAGAAATGCATGTGATTTTTGTTTTGTTTTGGTTATTTTAGCTCTTGATATTTCAGCCTCCTCATATTTTTATACAAAAGTGTTAAAATGTATACTGAATCTTCATGTTTTTCCCAATAAACCCCAACTGTAATGGCACTACTAGCGTACTTGTGCAAATCCTGTATTAGTAGTAGCAGTACTTGTGAGAATACTGCATTAGCCAGTAGCAGTACTTGTGAGAATCCTACGTTAGCTGCATGGTGGAGAGCTGTTGCGTAGCAGTGCATGGTGCTCTGTGGCTCTCTGACGTGTCCTCTGTGTGCAGTGAACACAGGCATCGTGAACCACACTCACTCCCGGATGGGCTCCATCATGAGCACAGGCATCGTCCAGGGTGAGTACACACGCACACACACACACACCCCATTCCAGATGCCCAGAATCACTGTTAATGCTCCTCAAGTTCTATTTATTTAAAGATGTGGGATGTGATCAGTGTCTGTGGAGGGCTGACATTTATTTTTATTCAACTATTTCAAGCTGGAGTACCTGAATTGAACAGAAAGACATCTCATTTACAAAAAACATACCCCAGTTTTAAGCCACAATGTGTAACCAAAATAAAGCATCAAATAAAACATGTTTTTTCCCATTTAGGATGTTTTTATTGCAAAAAGGTTGAAAAACCCCTTACTGTGAGGAGTCTTGCATCTCCACAGCCCTGACTCTTATTTGGCCTGGAGGGCGTTCTCCTGCTTGTTTCCATGGAAATGTTCTTTCGCTGGCTATAATATTCCACAATATGGCGTAAAATGTACAGTTCTGGGAAAAAAAAATAAGAGATCACTGCAATTTTTCTCTGATTTTACTACTTATAGGCTTGTGTTTGAGTAAAAAAAAAAAGTTTAATTCTATAAACCATAGACAACATTTCTCCCAAATTTCAAATAAAAATCTTGTCATTTATTTGCAGAAAATGACAAATGGTCCCAATAATAAAATACTAATGTTTTAATTTAGGAAGAGTTCAGAAATCAATATTTGGTGACGTAATAATGATGATGAACACAGCAGTGGTTTTTCTCCTTTTCCTCCTTAAATCAGATTTGGTTCAGGTGATCTCCTCATCAGTGCCTCATGAAGCAGAATGAGGTGTGTTTGTGTTAAATTCAACAGACGCTGGAATAGTCACACATCTAGAGACGCTGATTTCAGAACAAAAAATGCAGTGGGCTCTTATTTTTTTCCAGAGCTGTATGTCTCCATGGAGAATGTTCTAAAGTTTTACCTTTCTATTCAGTGTATTCCCTAGATTCATGCAGGTGATGTTCCGCCTTCAGAAGTGTCCATCCCCATACTGTACCTGATGAGTCCATTGATACTTTGCATCTGATCTTCTCTGACAGGGTGGAGCTAACTAGTGGCACTGCTCTGTCTGTGGCTTTGACTTTAATCTGTCATTTAAATCCATTTCATCATTTCTCTTCTTCAGACTTGGGCCTTAAAATACATTTACAGTTTTTGCTCATGTGTGCATTCTGTCTCCATGGGTAACGGCTTAACATTCTGCCATAGACATACATGAAGCGCGAGCGTTGTGTCACTGCAAAGTATCGATTCCTCTCCTCACTCAAACGATTCCTTCAGATTAAACGTATCCCCCTGTGCTCTGTCCTCCAGGAGCCACCACGGGACAGTCGGGGCCCAGCAGCAGCGGCACCTACTACCCCGTCACCAACCAGTTCACCATGGGGGGCGCCGCCATCTCCATGGCCTCTCCGATGATCATCCCCAGCAACACCATGCACTACGGCAGTTAAAGACCCCTCCACCCGCCCCGCCCCCGACCCCCGCATGACCCCGCCCCCCGGCAACCCGCCCCACCTCCCCCGACAACCCGCCCCACCAGAACAGCCAAAACCGAGAAACCAAAATCAGTGCAGCGCTGCACTTTGACCCCTCCTTTGTCCTTCCTTTGTTTAAATCCATCTTCATCCGTCCAACTCTCCAGCTGTTTGTCCAACGCACAGATGCCCTACCCTCCCGATGGATTTTACCGACTCTGCTACTTTCAATACAATGGGAACTACGCCAGTGGAACTGTTCGCTGTACAGAAAAGCCAGGACTGCCCGAGAAGGCTTGACATATCACCATTTTCAGGAGACTATTCCACAATTCCAACGCCAAACCGGATTAAGGAGAATTCACTCAAAGCTGTATTTTCCGCCATGGATTTAAGTCCGGAACTCTGCGACGGAGGAGGACAAACCCACTGGTGTTTTTGCTTCGGACTATTCAAACGTATCGCGCTCAAACACAATTATTTAATAGTTCACATCCTGGTCACTTTCCATGATTGGGTAGAAATATGATGAATTGACGTAAGGAGATGGATTGGGCGACATTTTGGATTGATTTTTTTTTTTTTAAACTTCGAGGTTTTGTCGACTGAAATGTTAGCTCATATTGGTTTCATATGCAAACTGTAATATGCATGGATTGAATGTGCTCCTGTACTGCCAGCTATAATGTGCGCTCCTGTTTTCTTTTAATATCCTGTTTATTAAAATGAATTGTGCTTTTGAGATGTTTTTGATTACTCATCGACAATACTCCGATTGGTTGGGCTGCTCATGTCCGATTGCTGGCGGAAACAAAAATTCGATACAAAATTTTCCTCCAACAGAATTCACGTACACTTCATATGGCCTTAAACGGTACCTTTAAACTGTAAACTTCACTGTGATTGGTTAAACCCACCTGTCACTCACTCGGAGCAGGACAAATCCGACCAATGGGAGGAGTTGATGGGCGTGTCTGCATTTGAACATTGAGCGTTCGATTTAAAGACGCACCGTGTAAACTTTCCGGTGGGTGGTTCAGGTCATGCTCGTTTTCATGGAGATGCGATCGCTTTGCCTGGAATGTTTCGCAGTACAGCATTTTGTATTTATTCGATTGCAGGTGTTTTTATCTCTAATGATGTACTCATTCTTACTGTGCGTTACCTGCTCGCCTTGTCCAGTTTAATACCGTACTGTGGAACATTTTAAGCCGGGCGTACACGATATTGCGATATTTTCACTCGTTTTACTCAGCACCAGCTCAAACTGTACGACCAAATCACAAGGTTTAAAAGTTCACAGCTCACGATTCATGTTCTCACACTAGACGAACGACTTAAACTGTGCGAAACCCTCACGGGAGGTGACTGAATTCAAACCGGTTTGATTTTCTTGCGATTACCGACTGGGAGCTGGTCGTGAGGTACAATATATATCTATATATCTATATCTATATCTATATATATATCTATATCTATATCTATATCTATATCTCTCTCTCTCTCTCTCTCTCTCTCTCTCTCTCTCTCTCTCTCTCTCTCTCTCTCTCTCTCTCTCTCTCTCTCTCTCTCTCTCTCTCTCTCTCTCTCTCTCTCTCTCTCTCTCTCTCTCTCTCTCTCTCTCTCTCTCTCTCTCTCTCTCTCTCTCTCTCTCTCTCTCTATCTCTCTATCTCTAGAGAGAGAGAGAGAGAGAGAGAGAGAGAGAGATAGATAGATATAGAGATAGATATAGATATATATGTTGCACCGGACTATAAGTTGCACCAGCCAAAAAATGCACAATGAAGAAGAAAAAACATGTATAAGTCACACTTTTTGGGGGAAATTTATTCTAGAAAATCAGAGACCAAAAACCGAAAATTGTTGAAAGGTGAGTTATGATAGTAATAAAAACAACCCAATAGAGAAGAATCCATGTATCATTCGTTTGTTCGTTTTTCAATATAGAACCAAAAATAAGAAAACGAAAAAAACAACTCTTTTCTTTATTATTTGTCTCTAAAACTAAAATGAAAAAACATAACTGTTTTTTCATTTTCAATTCATATTTCCGATTCATATATTTGGTCTATGGGCTGTCAGTGTGAAAAATGTAAAATATAAGTCGCAGGACCAAACAAACACTTAAAAAAGTGCTATTTATAGTCCGAAAAATGCAGCATATTAACAGGTTCTCGTTACCCCATGTATACTACACAAATTAAACCAACGACACACGATTAAGCCAAAACTTGATCCCAAAAACAGTCGCACAAGTGAAAAATCGGCTAAAAAATCGCAGTGTTCGCCCGGCTTTAGGCAACGCAATCTCTATGGAGTCGAGCGTGGTAAAAAGGTTGCATTACAGTGTACGGATGAGTCAATGTGGATATTTTTTGTTTTGTTTTTGTTTGTTTTTTGAGTCGATACTGATATCCAATACTTGGCCTGCTGCTGTAGCTTTTAAACTCCATAGCGAGGCCCACAAATGTATCTTTTAAGTTGAAGCGAAGATGAACTTTTCACTTTTGTTAAACTGATTCTATATTGTATTTGTGATATAAATAATGTAGCCGTATCACTTTTCTGTTTCCATCTCGAATAGAATCAGAAAGGGCACAAAGAGAATGGGGCAGTGCAAAAAATGATCGGTTCTGAATATCAATATCTGCTCATAACAACAAAACTGTATTGATATCGGCCAGTACCGATACAGGAACCGATATATCACCCGTCCTTATAATAGTGCACCTTTTCTAAACCGAAAACCACTCAAATCACCACAAAACCATCTCTGTAAAGTGTAGAATTGTCACGAATTGTTGTAACAACATTTGATAGAGCCATTTTAGTCTTAATTTTTCAAACCACATCTAAATTTTATGCATTTTCAACACCAGTTCACATAATTTGCTGAATGCTTAGGGGAAACGAATATGCAATTTACAACAGTGTTCAATATGACGGCCAGTAGAGAGCTGTGATTTGTACCGAAGAAATGGTTCAATGCAAATAATTCTGAAGTTAATTCTGTCTGTATCATTGTGTAGAAGGTTATCACACGTGTCACTCGACGCCTAGCAAAAGGGCATTTAAAAAAAAAAGAAAAATTCAACATGGAAAGTGACCACGATTCTGTACGTAATTGAAGATCTTGTACGTTAGTCGCTGCTGCCTGGACGCCCATGTTGTCAACCCTCCTCCTCTGGGACTATGAAAAAAAAAAAAAGCAGACTTTTAAGACTTGGTTGATGCAACATATCACAATGGCCCCGCACCCTTTTCGCCCCCAAATGCGCCCCCACATGCGCCCTCAAATGCGCCCCCTACGTATCCGTCAGAGGAACTGTATGGCATCGTCTCCCATAGACTTTGAATACTGGACACGTTGAACTGATACTAGCCAGAGAGCTGAAACGTCTCTGTAGGATTAACCCTTTTTTGTCTTTTGGGTTTTTTTTTGTTGTTTTTTGTTTTTTCCTTTGGCAAAAAATGATTAAAAAGAAGAGATGAGATGTGATTATGTGTACAAGTATAGAGGAGTGTGTTTGTCTTTGTCTGATGCAAAGTAATAAGACTTGTGTTCGTAGATGCGAAAAGCAGTTCTTGAAATTTCTTCCACTCTGAACTAATAGAAAAATCTGTGGTTAACATGGCCAGTGAAAATCAGATGACTACAGTAATCTGAAAATCAAATCTTATTACTGGGTTGTCATAATTTGATGTTCCCAAGATGTTTATCCAATCAAACAAAATGAGCCTTACATTTGGGTTGCCAGTTTCAAAGCTGAAATCCAGTGTGTTTAAACCTAAAATCTCTCTGCTCCCTCCCTAAACCCCAGAACCAGTCATGAGTCAGTGCTAGTGCAGCCTCTGCAGCTCAGGGAGGGAATTCTGAAAGTTCTGATCTTTCACAAGTTGCATTTTGATAATATTTGAACATAAAGACAAAAAACATTGTTACTGCCAACATTTTGTATTTTAGTCACTCTTAAAATAGTAGGAGTAGTAGTTGTAGTAGTAGTAATAGTAGTCGGAGTAGGAGTAATAGTAGTAGCAGTAGTAGTAGTAGGAGTAGTAGTAATAGTAGTCGGAGTAGGAGTAGCAGTAGTAGTAGTAGTAATAGTATGCCCTTTGTTGTGTAATTACCTGTGAACAGTCAGAGATGGGGATCGTACCTCCTGTAAATATAAATGATCGTTTTACACTGATCAAGCAGCTGGAAGATTTTGATGATCTTTACTTGGTGAAAATGTAAAATGATAAATTGAACCTGCCATAGGCACTTTAAAATGGGATTAGGTCTTCTGATATTATTATGCTATATGACAGACCTTGGTTTTTATCATGGAAAGCTGTTCCATCAGACCTTCACAAGAGGCGTCCTGTGGACTGGGAGAAAACTAAGGTCTTAGGAACAGAAATCAGCGTTGGATCAGGGAGGCCATTAAGATCAGGAACCATGAATCAGGATGAGGCTGTAAATCCAGATGAAACTGTAAACTGACAGGTGTAAGACACCGGAGCGCCTCATCAGTAACACGAGGGCAGAATCAAAGACTCTAGAGACACCTTGGAATTCAGAATAGTGTTCTACGTCCCATAAGCTCTTTGATTTGGACTGCAGACGATTTGACTAAACTCTTTGTGGGTTATTGTTGTGCACCAGGATGTACACACTGAGGGGAGAAGAAAGAAAGCATAGAACTAAATATAGTTACTGAACTAGCAGTGATACTAGGGAATTTGCAATAATGTTAGATAATGTTAAACTTAATGTCATCCCTCCCAACCGTCTGGTTGTCTGGTTTATAGAACCATAGTTACAGACAGAACCTAAACAGTGAGACTAAATCTTTAGAATTTTCCTAATAAATTGACTTGCCACTCCAGAACAATCAGTGGAAGCTCAATAGTTTATTTCAATGAATAGTTTACAATTTGACTTAAGAATGTGTAGAACTGCAGACTTTACCCTATCCTGCAATGGACAAACATTATGCTGACAACCAACATCCCAACAAATGGTCCTACGGGAACATACAACATGCCTCTTTGAAGAAAAAATAAATAAAACAAGATTTAAAGAAGGATCTGCATATGTGGAAAATGCCACAAAGATTTTCTGAAAATTTAAAGAAAGCAAATACCATGTTTTTACGGTAAGTATTACTAAACTATAATATACAGAGATCAGTATTTTCAATATTGATGTAAAAAGGCTCAACAATAGAAATTAGATGGTTGACGGTTCAAAAGCTCAGTACTGGCCTTTCACCGGAACAAGCCGCTCATTTCTGTTTACTTCTCTTTTCTGCTGAAAATGATGAATCCTACATGTGCGCCTCAGAGTCTGAATTTCTGACTAATACAGAGCAGAGGCTGAGATGGGGGAAGGTGAAAACATTTTCTAAGCACTCAAGCCTCGAACATAGGACAATAATACAGGATACCTGTATGAATGAATTGAAATACAACTCAGTGTACGTCATTTTTAGGGAACAGCATCATAATATGGTCAGTGTTTACATAAGATGTCCTCTTTAAATATTCTGTCAATTCTTGTGAAGGTGAATTTTAAAGATTCTAAACCTTTATTTCATTCACAAATGACACCAGGAGTAACCAATTGTATTAAACTGCTCTGTTCCACCTTGTGATGTCATGAAGCAGTAGTTTAAGTTAACAGCTCCTTTTACCTTTTGTTCCATAGAGATTCAAGGGCTGAAATTATCCCAGTGATTCTGCGTATGGAGTTTAAAAACACAGTGGAGAACTTCCATGACATCACAAAGTGAAACAGGGTTTTCCGTTTGGAAGAGGAACACTAAATCTGCAAGTTTGTGTGTGAACAAGTTTACACATGGGCCATTTAAAAAATAAGTTGCAGTGACCAGAAGCCCTGAGACCTGGTTTAGTTCTGGTTTAGTCCATGAATCACAGCTGGATGACTAGAAAGGTCACCAGGTCACCAGTTCACCAAAATACAATGGATGGATAGATGAACAGTGTACAGCAGATAAAAAGAAGAATATTGTTTAGTGTAAAGTTTGATGATTTACTAGAGCAACAAAAGAGGAACAATTGTCAGATTAAATTAAAGCAACAGGACAAAGAACATTCATTCACAGTTATCCTCCAGCCAGAGCAGCACAAACACCAGATACAGTAACGAGTCTGTGGAGTCCAGAGACCAGGCTCGGTCCAGGCTCGGTCCAGGCTCGGTCCAGGCTCGGTCTGGACTCAGTGGGTCCTGGTCTGGTTCTGGGTGTGGATCTGGATGGGGGCGGTGGTGGGGTGCAGAGGAATGATGTGCGAAGCCGTCTGGAAGAAATACATCTACAACAAGACACAGACAAAACAAGATACGGTCGTGAGAACTGCAATTCAATAATAAACTGTATTTCACATAATAAATAAAGAAAACAAACAAATCATAATAACTTCATTGAAATATGCTGCACTCTCACATAACACCACTAGATACGATCTCCGTCACTGCTTTCTGACAGTGTTCCAGCTTTGGCCTGATAGAAGAAGACCAGAGCTCAGGTGGATGAGGGAACAGGTTTCTCATGTGACATCTACTGCTGAATAAACTCTAATCATGTTGTGGATGGAAGCTTTAAAGTGATCTGGGGACAGGGCAGATTCCTCAGGTGGAGTTTGCTGTGGAGCTGTCAGATGGTGATTTGTTGATCTGGTTCATGTCGCTGTAATGACTGGGACTATTCACAATGAAACTAAATCTTTAAATAAACAAAATTGAAAATAAATAAATAGATTAATAGAATTAGACTTTAATCTGAGCTTTGTTTTAACAAGATATGACCAGAAAGATTTAACTGGGACCATCACTAACAGATGTGCTGATTTGTGCTGTTAAACACGTCTCTCTCATATAAAATTACACAGTCAGTGAGTCACTCTTACCTTTTTGTTGGAAATCAAACTCCTAAACAGGACCGTGACCGCTCATATTGATCACACACTTCTGAAATAGGGTGACCAGATTTTCAAAATATAAAACTAGGACACTCTCGGTTTGGGCCGGTTGGTAATCATAAAACTGTGAATTGAGTGTGTGATTAAGGAAAAGTGTTCTCCACTCGGCCCATTCATGACCAGCATGAGTCAGTATAGTCGCATTTTCTTTGTGTTTTGGTCATTTTTAAGCAGCTTTTCTGTATTTTACCTAAACAAATGTCAGTTTATGCCTCTCTTTATTGTTGGCAGGGGTCAGATTATTCAAAGTGGCATTTCTTGTATAAAATTGGGACAAATCACTGGTTTTGGATAAATTTGCTGGAACAGGACTCAAAACCGGGACTGTCGTGGGGAAACAGGGACATCTGGTCAACCTAGTCTGAAAATGTGTTGTTTTTTTAATCCAATTTGTATTTTTTCTTGACTTTTTAGAAAATCTCAAAAGTTTTCCGTCTGTGTTTGCTAATGTGTGCATTGTGTCACCAAGGTAACTGTTGTGCCCTGCGTCCTGACCTTACAGCCGATGGCCAGCAGGGCGTGCAGGGCCACTATGGTGACCACTGTGGACACGGCCATGGGTTTGGTGTCCTCTCGCACTGCCGGCCAGAACGTCAACACTAGGACCGAGCCCGAGATCACCATAGCAACCACCATCAGCGTCCAGCGCAGCCACTCAACGGGGATGATCCACAGAATCTGACCGGGAAGATAGAAGAACAAGTTAAGGCTGTGCACTTAGGATTTCATGTAGGATTTATTTGTGTTTTTTTAAATTCTGTCTAAAAATAAGTCAGTGCGGTTAATTGCTGACCAAGCGGTATAAATAAAGCTAAAATAATGAACACTGTCGCCATGGCAATTGCCAGTAATAAAGTCTAAATATTGTGTTTGTTAGGACCTGTTCTCACGGAATATTCACATTAAGAGAGAGTATTTTAACAAGAGGACTTGTCAGGGTGGGTCAGCAGATCTGTGTCAGGGCAGTTTGAGGAGAGGAAGAGCCAAAAGTGTCCCTTCTCTGTCTCCTGTAGCGTCACAGCAGCCTCCAGGGGGCACCGGGTGAGAAATCCAACAGCTTTTCTCACTCGAGCCTGGCAGCTCGAGTTCATCAAACATCACATGACATTATTACTGTGAGTGTTGCGTGTACTCACAGACGTGGGGATGTAGATGAAGAGCGAGTAGCCGTAGACACACACAGTCTCCAGGAAAGTGTAGCCTCCCACCTGCCTCTCCACGCCCTGTCTCCAGCTGAGGAAGCCCCACAGGCCGATGGGCACCAGCCAGGCGTACAAGAAGATCACGACCGACGCAACCGTTACTGTGGAGAGGAGGAGACACCAACATTTACACTTAAAGGCCCTATATTACACTTTAAACCACGTTAAAATCCTGTTCCCTCCACAAAAACAAACCTGGAGTTGTGTTTTGTTTCAATCACACGTTTGAAATAATCCTGTGTAATTAGCCTGTCTACATCTCCACACCACCTTATGATGTCATGAAGTGGCAGTTTGCAAGTTAACAGCTGCTTATTGTTCAGTAGAGACGAGCAATTCCATCCACTGAATGTTCCATAGTATGACTTTAAACATTTCCATCTTGCATTTATTCACTACGAGTGTTTTTATTCCTCAAAAATATAATAATTGCTTCTTGTTATAGGTAGTTTTCATCTATATTGTGGAACATTCTAGACAAAACAATAACATTTCCATGGAGACAAGCAGGTGGCTGACACTACACTAGTCACTAGAAATGTTACGCAGTGCACCTTTAAAAACAGACAAATCAGGCACCTGCTGCTAACACGTCACATACATATTTTAATACATTTATGGAAAATGATTTTGTGGGAGTGTAGGTTGTGGGCAGAGCCTTGAACGAGAGGCGTGTGTTCGTACAGCTAACTGTAAGGAGGGTTTGAATAGAAACCAGAGAGAGAGAGATCGCTAAATGACTCAAACATGCATGGATACGTCTAAAACCTCTTCAGGCATGTTTCCTGATGAGGGAACGTTCTAACATGGTAGAAAGGTCCAAAAAGTCAACCCCGTTCTCCACAATTCACACATTTGAACAATTGAACTATTTTACGATGTTCTTGCTGTTACTTACCTCTGTGGAACTGTGGAGTATAGTGATAAGCGGGATTCCCCATTTTGATGAGAAACGTGGACAGGTTTCCGCTGATGGCCACAGTGAACACCAGAGTCACACAGATCCAGAACGGACCTGCCGACACAACACACACACACACTTAGGCTGGGTGTCCATCCTTTGTAGGGACATTACACTGATTTACATTCATTTCTAATCTTAAAATGCATATTATGGGTTAAGAAACACATTTTATTAAAACATAAATAACATCATTATATTTCATAAGATCTGACTAAAAATCTTGTCTACTTTTCCCTAAATCTGCCCCAACACCAAATCTTCATCCAACAAGAATTTATCCACAGCTAAACTGCACAAATCTCTCAGTTTGTGCTAATACTGACATCACAAAATCGATTTTTAACTTTAATCCTAGAATCAGTCTGAACAAGTTCCTTCTGTTTTCTTCATGACCATAACGTTAGTGTTGCTCAGTAGTTTCACTGATGCTCATCGTTGTTCACCTTTAAGTTTTAATCTTTCTCCCCTTGATAGTTGGATAAATTCTTCATGGACAGAATATGTTCTTTGTCAATCTTGTTGGATGAAGGTTTGGTGTTGGGGCAGATTTATGAAGCTGCTCAAAAATATGCAACACTTTTCCACAGGGATTTTGCCGTAGAAAAGCATCGACTAGAAGTTCTGCCACACAACATCACAGCCTCATCCTGCTGTTGTGATAATCATCTATTGTATTTTCTAGTTGGACAAAGATAAACAGATATGACACACAGTATGTATGTAATTCCATAACTGTTACCAAGCCAACATTCTATAAACAATGGCCAAAACTCATCTAAATTACAGTTCTGACTTGATGACAAAAATACATAACTGCACCTTTATTTTGACACAACAGTGTTTTCTGGTGAAAAGTGCACTTATGGAGACATTGTACTGTACCGTATAGGTCTGGGTTGCTCCTCAGGTGATGTTTGATGAAGTTTCGCCCTGGTAGAGGCAACATTGAGCCTTTGACCCTGTCCAGGACCTGCACATCAGAGAAGGACTCATGAGGGCTACAATGTTTGAGAAGAACAACGCTGTTCAAAATATCTTAACATCAGCAGAGTATGTAGAATTTAAATTTCAAATTTTATAAACATGACACTGTGTTCTAATCCAAAATTTCTCTTACAAAGCAACATTAAAAAATAAATGATGATGTTAAAAATAAACCTAAAAGCACTCTCTCTAAACCCCAGCACCTGCACCGGTCATGAGTCAGTGCTAGTGCAGCCTCTGCAGCTTCACATGAGGCCTGAACATAAACTGAGGTTCTGAGTCAAAAAACCTGCAGTGGTAACCCAGGTCATGCTGTGATTGTAGTGTCTTTTTAAATAAGTAAGAATAGAGACAACATATCCTAACTTTAACATTAATAATAATAATAATAAATCAAATGTGTATAATATTCACTCACATTTTACATGTGGGTAAACACACATGACTCTGGCACATCTGCACTCACATATTTCATAACCACACAAGTTACAAAATGTCTAGATTTACACATGAAGTTTCTTTAAATATGATACTGATTAAAGATGGACCAAAACTAACGTAGGAAACTGTTGCAGGTCATGGCTCAGTCAGTTCTAGTCGTCAGTGGCATGTGCTGGTCGTACCTGTGTAGTGTCCACGTTAAAGAACGACTGATAATACTCGAATGTCCAGAATCTTCCTGCTGGCTTCTGTCCTCCTAAGAGCTACAGCACAGAAGAATTAGCAAAAAACAGAAGTGAATGATGTGAATGGAAGAAGAAAGTGTTATGATAGTGCACAGACAATGCTTAGATCTATCGGTGATTCCTGTTCATTATCCCTGTAAACATTGAAAAAAGGCCAGAAGTAACAGTAATTATAGTTAATAAATATAATATAATATAATATAATATAATATAATATAATATAATATAATATAATATAATATAATATAATATAATATAATATAATATAATATAATATAATATAATATAATATAATAAAATTATATTATATACTATTATATGGTTATGACTGACACATAGCTGGTTAGTCATGATCAGGCTTTCACACTTTTAAAAGGGGCTATACCTTTGACCAAGTAAAAAATGTCTTTCAGTTACAATTACAAGAATCAGGATCATTATTTTTTCCACGCTAAAGTAGAGGAATGGAGGAGAGACAGCTTTGAGGAGACAGGATATGAAGACTGAGTTGCGGCCTGAGCATTTCTTTGCCCAACGGGATGACTGGTATTCCTCACACCTCAGAGCTCTCCTGCTGTGCCTCCTCTTCATCAGACAGGTCCAGCTTCACCTCTTCACTGCTGCCCCCTGCTGCCCCGCCGTGGTTTGAGGCGGACACGCTCAGAGTGGAGGCCCCGGGGTCAGAGGACAAGAGCTGAGCCGCCTCCTCGAACTCTGCTCCACAAAACAACAATAAACAGCAAGCAAAAATGTATGAGTGAATGGAATAGTACGAAAAATGATCAGTAGAAGTAATTTATTTTATTTTATGCAATGTTTCTTTAAGGAGAAGGAAAACAAGAAGTTATCTGGTCCAAGTCACGTGTTCCCTCTCCCACAATGCATTAGTTATCTTAGAGTTTGCAGCACTTAGGAGGGGCTGTAAATGAAAATGATCTGATTATGTACTTACAACGGCACTACTGACACACCAAAGTCACTGTATTATGGAAGGTCATGGCCACACAAAAACACATATAACTTTTTAATTGTAAGAAATTAGATATGGCACATATACCTTGAAATTGCAGATCATTTGGACTCGCCATAGTCTTGGGGGGGAAACGGTTACCTCCTCCAGGACCTAAAGGGAGGTTAAATAAACAATAACGCCTTAAGTAATCAAAGACATTTTATAATCTCAACACAGTAAGCAAGCCTAAGCACAATAATATCTACAATTTAACATGTCTTGGCTTATTTTAGTAGAAAAACAGCTTTAAAAATATGACAAAGCCACCAGCGTACCTATCCCGTCAGTAGAATGATGCCAGCTCAGGTTCAGGTGTGACAGCTGGCCGTGTGGACCAGGCACATCCGCGTGTTCTGCTGCATGTATTAAGATGGTCCGGACATAAATCGCGACTTACAGTGATGGCATCCGATTCACAAAGAAAACAAAAAATCCAGGTAAATTTGATACTACAACTCTCTATCCGATTTATACGAAACGTACGGTCACTAGTCAGACTGTAGTTCCGGTACACGTCAACACGTAAACAAAGCCATCACGTGTATCCTGTCATATAGATTTTTTTTTATTACATTTTTTTTAACTATGTATTGTGCATTTATATTAAGGTTGGATTATTTTTGTCGGGCGTGTAACAGTAATATTTTATTTATTTATTTTTTAGATTAACTTAATGTTGACTCGGTACTTTACGTTCGCTAGTTTGTTTCTTTCGGAATGTAAAAGAAGGAGGACCCATCTCGCCATCTTGGTCCCATGTGACCATCGCCTTCAGGATGCTGGGGTTATGAAGGTGACCGTAGAAGCTCGAATCTGCTGAAATGGCCTCGTTTCGTGCGGTGAGGAGAGCGTTATGTACCGCGGCAGAAGCGACTCCAACCCCGGCGCCAGCCCCGGCCCCCGTGGGCCGCTGGGAGAGGCTGAAGCAGAGTAAAGCCGGTGAGAAAAGCCCCTCATGTGGACTTGTACCTGTCAGTGTCACTGACCAGTGTGTGTTTGACAGCAGCAGGAGCCCACCGAGAAATAGAAATACTAGTGCAGACTATCATTAGATTATTATGACTATAATAGACTAGATTACTTACTATTATTCTAAGACTAGTATGATAAGACTATACAAAATAGCATCATAGTTGTCTGAGTGATTTCATATTCATAAGGAACTGTATGTACAATTTTGATTTTAAATTTCACAAACTTGACTTTCTATGTTCATGTCAAATCTAACTTTTACAGACAGCCATTCTTTTGTTTTGGTTCACAAGTCAATTATCCAATCTGAAAGCAGACAGACCCTCACATGAGTCTTTTGGTTTAAACCTAAAATGTCTCTCTGATCTAATTGGCCACTGCCTAAACCCCAGAACCTACAGCCAATCCTGAATCAGGTCTAGGGAGCTAAGCTCAGCTCAGGGAGGGAATTCTGGAGCTTCTGAGCTTCACATGAGCCGTGGTCTGTCCATAAAGTGAGAATGAGACACACTTGGATGTGTCTCTGTCTGCAGGTTGAGGCTCTGGAGACACAGGGCCAGATGTGAATGTAATTAATTTTCTTTAAATCTTTAACGGTGCAGGTTACATACAGTTCCTTTAAGATATTTGATGTCTTTTCAGCTGTACTGGATTAATCATCTGATTTTATGGCTAGATCTGTCAGGATAAAATACTATATGGACATATCGTTCAGTAAATGAGAGATAGGACATCTTGTTCTTTTTTGCAATAAAGTGTGTTTTTAAGGATTGACCAAATATGAAAGGATTGTAATATTCTCATACAGAAATATTACTTGAAATCCATTCTTGTTTGAAAGATTTATATCGAATTATACATAATTTGTCACATTTTCTATATTTTGCATATATTGAAAACAACATTCACAATATTGACATTTCATTTCATTATACTGCACACCTATTTTTACAACTCCCATATTCATTTATTCTTTTCAAACCTGTTCATCACAGCGACACAGTCATGCAGCTTGTAGAGTCTTTTTCCTTGTTGCTATTTAAAAGTACACTACCAACCTGCATTACCTGGCGTTTTGACTCTCTTGTGTGTCAGGAGTGTGGTGCCGCAGCCTGCTGTCAGACTACAAAGAGGCCTGTCGGGAGGTGGTGGCGGGGGCCCGAGAGCGCCCACTTAAAGCTTCTGTGTACCTGGGCCTTCTGGGGGGAGCCTACGTCTGCTTCTCCACCAAACCCGACCAGTCCTCCTTCCAGGTAAGGACGGGATGGGGTCAGGCACTTGGTTTCCTATGATTCTGATTGTATTAGTTATTACCTTATGCTATGTAAAATGAATAGATTTTATTTTACAGTCTCAGTTTGTCATGCATCAGATGATACAATATGGATTACAGTATGCATGTCACAATATGATATATCACAATATATAATGATACTAAATCAAAAGATATACTGGGATTTGTCAGTGCTTATTTCTAATAATACAGTCAAGTACACCTTCATGAACACAACATGAACACAGGAAATATAACTAAGGAATTTTTGTGAAAAGTATGAAATGATTCAAAACTTGTGCCATGTAGTATCACGATATATCACAGAATGGATTTTTTCTTACATCCCTAGTCTCAGTTTACTTCTTATTTAGCTGTTTTACCAAGCAAACCTTTACATAAAGAGCGTTTATCTTGACAAGAAGATCTTTGAATCAGGTACAGGCCCTTTATTTGCTAATTATGGATTAACTCTTTGCTCATGCTTTATTAAGGCTAATTAAGTTGTAGTTGTCATAAAGTGGTACCAAAAAGTTGATGTCTTTTTTTCTTAACTACAACAGTTTAACGAGAACTGTGTGTAGCCTGCACTGGCAACCCAAATGAGAGTCATGTGAGGCTCTTTCTGCTTTTTAATTTTAGAATCAGCTTGAGAATCAAAGCAACAAGTTATAACATGCAACTTCACCATTGTGTCTAATGTCCAGTATACAATTATCAGTAAGATCTAAATGTGTGTACAGTACCTCATACCTCGTACCTCAGGCAAAAACATGCCAGAAGAAGTTTTATGTCACTTATGCATATTTGAGTAATCTAGCGATCTTTCCAGACCCTATTCAAACCCTACTTACAGTTAAGATTCTGTGTAATACGAGCCTACGCCACCCATATATAAGCACCCAAATATACAACAACTTGACCTGATGTGACGTTCATTTCAGAATCTATCATTTTTAGAACAATAAACATGGTGATCTAAATATGTGTTATCAGTTAATGCCCCATAGAAGAGTCATACCCTCTCTTAAATGTCCCGTGCCCACACAGGCCGCCCTGCTGGACCGCTCTAACCAGCTGGCCCTGCTCTCCCCCTGGATCCGCAACGGCGCGTCCGACCTGCATGTCCAGAACCTGGTCAAACTGCGGAACGAGGGCCGCCTGCACCACCTGAGCCTGGGCCTCTTCTCCCTGGTCTACAGCGCCGACTTCGACCCCCAGAGCGCGCTGTATGAGGCCGCCTGCCCCGACCTGTCCGTGCCCTGGAGGGCGCTGCCCGGCCGAGTGCTGGACGTGGGCTTTGTGGGGCGATGGTGGGTCCTTGACAAGAAGATGGAGGATTTTGACGTGAATGACGCGGAGTACAAGCATCTGCCCCCGCACATGCAGGTGAGGAGTGGGGATGTCTGATGGTTGTTTTATGAGGAGTGACAGAAGGTCTATTGCACTGTAGTCGTGACTGTTGACACTAGGGATGCAACAGTAACCGAAATCTGGTGATATCGTATCGTCAAAGGTCTCAATAATATCGTAGACCATCACAGAGATGTACAGTATATGGGGAAAATATGGTACAGAGAGATTTGGATATCATTCTTAATGACAATAAATGTTGTACCAAATGACTGGTCAAAGCATTTTAGAATGTCAGTCTTGTTATTACCGTATTTTTGGACTATAAGTCGCACCAGCCAAAAACTGCACAATGAAGAAGAAAAAAACATGTATAAGTTGCACCGGACTATAAGGGGAAAATTTATTTTATAAAATCAGAGACCAAGAACTGACATTTCATCTTGAAAGGCGAGTTCTAGAAGTTATAGTAATAAAAACAACCCAAGAGAGAAGAATCCTTAAATCATTTTTCAATATAGAACCAAAAATAAGAAAATGAAAAAAACTCTTTTCTTTATTATTTGTCTCTAAAACCAAAATGAAAAAATTGATTTGTTTTTTCATTTTTGATTTATATATATAATTCATATATTTGGTCTTGTCAGTGTGAAAAATGTAATATATAAGTCACAGGAACCACCCAAACCCTGAAAAAAAGTGCGACTGTGCTGAAAAATACGGTATGTAGAATATCGTAATATTGTGAGCTTTCCCACGATATCGCAATAAATATCGTACCATGAGGTTCATACCGTGACGATATCGTATCATGAGACATGGATATCGTTACACACAACTGTCATTATTGGACCAGTTAAATATGCAAACTGTGCATAGAAAATGATACAATAAAATGATGATAATGTTGATTAGACTTACACTTTTTCTAGCCATTGTACACTTATCAATCAGTGCCACATCCTGACATGTGTGGCCTAATATAGCTAATAGAAAATGGGTTAAAACTGTTGTATATATAATATTTTCGGGTGGAGTATGCAACCTACTTGGAAATATTCCATCATATGGCATTAAATAGGGGTGAGATGAGACAAGATTTTTAAATAGTTTACAATAATTGGGGTGTAACGATTATTGCGGTATGGTGGGAAAGCTCATGATGTGGTGGGGAGGCTCACAATATTACGGCACCGAACCAACAGACAATACAAAATGCAACAATAGATTCACTAAAACTCTGATAAAAAAAGAGTCATAAGAACATTACTGGTGTTTTAAAGAATTAATTTTCCTTAAAAAGAAGTCTTCATCGCACGTTCTTGCAGATGGTTCAGTCTTCATACATTCACTACAGATGGCTTGTTACTCTTTATTTGTACTCGGACTCAAAAGGACTGCGTGCTTTTGTCCATCTAACATCTCTCTCTGACACGCAGGCCACAGCGCCCCCCGGTGTGCAGGAAGTGGAGAGGAACGAGAAGCTCCACAAGGACTCCTGGCTCCCCATCACTGTCCACGAGGAGGAGGAGACAGCAGAGAGGACAGCAGAGAGGACAGCAGAGAGGACAGGAGAGAGGACAGAGGAGAGACCAGAGGAGACAGCAGTGAGGACAGAGGACACACCAGAGGAGACAGCAGTGAGGACAGAGGACACACCAGAGGAGACAGCAGCAGAGAGGACAGAGGAAGCACCAGAGGAGACGACAGCAGAGAGGACAGAGGACACACCAGAGGAGACACTACTAGAGACAGAGAACCTGAAGATGGACTATGTGTACGTCGCTCAAGCGGACACTGCGGCCATAACAGAGGTGGACACTCAAACTGCGCAGACACCGGACATTAAGGAAGAGGACACGATAGAGGATGGTCTTGGGGTGGAGCCACTGGACACAAAAGACAAGACACATGAGGACACTCAAACTGCAGAGACACTGGACATGAAGGAAGAGGTAAAGGACCTGATAGAGGACAGTCTTGTAGTGGAGACATTGGACACTGAAGCTCTGGAGACGGTGGACGTAAAGGAAGAAGCAGTAGAGACGAGGGGGGACAGGGAGGAGGACGTTCGTGGAGTAGAGGCGGTGGACACTGTTGCTATGGAAACGGTGGACACACCAGAGGACAGCGTCAGTGAGGAGGATGTGAAGCAGAACGCAGAACAGAGCATGAAAAACTGATTTATTAATGTCACAACAACCAAAAAAGTCCAAGTTGAACTAACTCAATAAATGTGTTTACTGAACCTGTTTTTGTTTTGTTGCCTGGAAACAATATTTAGCTCCAGATTCAAACCGCAGACAGATTTGTGAGTTTTTATCTGTTTTAGCGCTGTCTAAAGTATCAAAAATCAAATATTAATCGGTACTAGGGGTGTAACAATATCCAAGTCTCACAATACAATATTGTCAGGGTACGAACATCACGGTACGATATTTATGGTGATATGGTGGGAAAGCTCACGATATGGTGGGAGAGCGCTTTTCATACAAAAAATGCAACACAAAGCACTTTATAGTGATTAAAAAAGAACAATTAGACAACCCCCCTCACAAAGCTAAGCTAAACAGGTGAATCTTGAGATTACATCTGTAACATGGCTATCTTTCTTACTACTAACTGAAATGGCTATTTGTGACCAAACGATGAGATTACTACTGGAGATTGCATACTACTGTAGCTTTCATAACTTTTTCTCTATACTAACTATAATAATTATAACTGACTACAACTATCTACCACAGAGAAAAAAGAAAACAGAGGAAGAACAACAAAAAACAGTACAGACATAATGACAAGATATTGCAACCGGAGAGGAGACGGGGAAGTAGATATAGTCTGGGAGGCAGTATCCAGATATCCAAATCTCTGTGTATGAGATTTTCACCGGATCTGGATGATGTAACACTAGCGGTGTATCTAAAGGAGAAACTTGGCTGTGATGTCTCGTGCCAAAAGACAGTCACTGCGCATAGCCGATTCAGCTCTTTTAAAATACCCGCGGAGTGTAATGAAGTACAGGAGATGTATGACCCTGATCTGTGGCCTGAAGGTGCCCTACTTCGACATTATTATGAGCCAAGTCGTGTTGGTAGTAACCAAGCTGTACCTGGTGCAGGTGACCTGAGTGCGCACAGTGGCACTGCTGTTATCCACTAATATGGAACTAAGGATTTACGAGTCTTTTCCTGTAACTGTCGTGGGCTGTGGCTTGGGAACAGTGCTGGGGATAAAGCTCGTCGTCTGGTTATTGATAACCTTTTAATAAACTGTGACATACTTTGTCTGCAAGAGACATTCTTAGCGCAACAAGACTTGCAAAAGTTGAACTATTTTAATGACTATTTTCATGGGGTTGGTGAGTCCACCACAGACTTAAGCAGGGGTATTGTCAGGGGCAGAATATCAGCAGGTGTGTCAATACTCTGGAGAAAAACTCTTGATAAATGCGTTAAAGTTGTCAGACTGGGTGTTGACTGGTGACTTGGAGTACAGTTTATTTGTGATAACAAGGACTTTTTGATTTTAAATATGTACACTCCTTATGAGTGTCGACAAAATGAAGATGAATATTTAAATAAGCTTGCTTTTTTAAATGCTTTTGTTGAAGGGTGTTCTTTATCCAGTATCTATATTGGAGGAGACATCACAGACATAAAGTCCTTATTTGGTAAACACATGGTGCAGTTCTGTGAGGATCATAACTATATCCTGTCCAGCAAACTGCTGTTGCCAGAGCATAGTTACACCTGTATCAGTGAGGCGGGCTACTACCTTGTGGCTAGACCACAAGGTAGTAGCCCGGTAGGGGGGGTCAGGTGCCTGCGACCCAGCTGGATTAAGCGGGAGAAGATGGATGGATATATGGGACTACGGATGGAAATTAGCACTTGTGCTAAATCCGGTGTATTTACATCAATATGTGTGATTCCAACCAATATATTTTGGTTATTGTTACATCTGTAATCAACACTAAAACTAGTATCAAAACTAGATAATAATTTGAGCTTGTTTCAATATTAAAAAGTCACTTTCGCTGGACATAAACAAAGCTTTCCTGAATAGATTTAGAATGATCTTGAGCTGTATCAGAAGATGTTGGCGAGAATCAGATTATGATAGTCCTGTTTTAGTCCTGGTTTAGTCTTACTTTAGTTCTGGTTTAGTCTTAGTTTAGTCCTGATTTAGACCTGATGTAGTCCTGGTTTAGTCTTAATTTAGTCCCGGTTTACACCTGATATAGTCATGGTTTAGTCTTAGCTGAATCCTGGTTTAGATTAAATTGGCCAAAAATATGTACACCTGAGACATTTCTTGTATAAAACTGGGACAAATCACTGGTTTTGGATAAATCTGCTGGGACAGGGAATACAGGGCTCAAATCTGGGACTGTCCCGGGTAAAAAGGGACATCTAGAGTCTGGTCATCCTATTCAAATACCTGGTAAACTGGCCCTTTGATACTCGTGTCTGCAGTTGCTGTTTTTGTGTCTGTTTTTGAAGCTTTTTTCACACCGTAACAGTCTGAGTTTATTGATAAATTGAACAAAATAATATGTTCCATCTGAGATAAGCAAACAAAGCTCACATTTGCTGGTTAGAAAACGCCTGGTAGAGCTGTAATGTGGAAATGTACCAGCAGAGGGCGCACTAGTCTATAATCACAAAGCACTGAATGAAAAGAGCTCTTAAAACCCCTCCACGCTTATACTTTTTCTCAATTCTTTTCTTTTTCTCTCAGTCTCACACACATCTAAAACCTTCATGGAAATCTGTAACCCACTTCTTTTCACTCAGATCAAGTCTGGACCAGTTTGTACTCCATACCCACAAATCAAAAAATAAGTCTTAGTTAAGTCCTGGTTTAGACCTGATGTAGTCCTGGGTTTAGTCTTACTTTAGTCCTGATTTAGTCCTGGTTTAGTCTTAGTTTAGTTCTGGTTTAGTCTTAGGTAAGTCCTGGTTTAGACCTGACATCGTCCTGGTTTCGTCATAGTTTAGTCCTGGTTTAGACCTGATGTAGTCCTGGTTTAGTCTTACTTTCGTCCTGATTTAGTCCTGGTTTAGTCTTAGTTTAGTCCTGGTTTAGTCTTAGTTTAGTCCTGGTTTAGACCTGATATAGTCCTGGTTTAGTCTTAGTTTAGTCCTGGTTTAGATCAAACTGGACAGAAATAGGGACATCTGGTTTAGTCCTGGTTCGTATTAAACTTCCCCAAAATGTAATCAGAGTTTTATCTGAATTCCGTCTGGACTTAAAACTACATAAGATCCTTTGCTCTATTTCACTAACTGTTATTAGGCACTTTAAAATCTTTTTTTAATAAATAAAAAAAAAAATTATGATAATGAAAAGTATGGGGTGACCGGATTTTCAAAATCAAAACTGAAAAACTGAGTCACTCTCAGTTTGGGGAGGTTGGTAATAATAAAATAATTTCAGTCGTGACCAACATGTGAGTCAGTATAGTCACATTTTCTTTGTGTTTTGGACATTTTTAAGCAGCTTTTCTGTATTTTGTTTAAACAAATGACAGCTGGGACATTTCTTGTATAAAACTGGGACAAATCAGTGGTTTTGTATGAATCTGCTAGGACAGGGGACACAGGGCTCAAAACTGTGACTGTCCTGGGTAAATAGGAATGTCTGGCCACCCTAGAAAAGTAGCATATTTTTAATTTTGTTAGCCTCCACAAAATATTACAATAAATATCGTACCGTGAGATGTGTATCGTGAATATAACATATCGAGAGATTTAGGTATCGTTACATACACACCTCCAAAACCACTGTAGCCTCATTACAAGTCCCTAAATGTCATGTTTAGTGAGATCTGCTTCAGCTCTGATCATTCCCAGTGACACCAGCTATACCGATTCTTATATTTACCCCCCAAAATGTAGGTGCTATTTGAAATCTAACTTTTCATGAGAGTTGGAGTTGTGCTCTGTTCACACACTGGAGTATAAGTCGCACCAGCCAAAAAATGCGCAATGAAGAAGAAAAAAACATGTATAAGTCGCCCCAGACCAGATACCAGTCACACTTTTTGGGGGAAATTTATTTTATAAAATCAGAGACCAGGAACCAACATTTCATCTTGAAAGTCAAGTCATAGATGTTACAGTAAGTTATAGTATTAAAAACAACCCAACAGAGAAGAATCCGTGTATCATTCATTCGATTTTCAATATAGAACCAAAAATAAGAAAACAAAAAACAACTCTTCTTTATTATTTGTCTCTAAAACCAAAATGAAAAAAAAAGGATAAAGATTTGTTTTTTTCATTTTTAATTCATATTTATGATTCATATATTTGGTCTATGGGCTGTCAGTGTGAAAAATGTAAAATATAAGTCGCACCTGAGTATAAGTCGCAGGAAGCACCCAAACCCTGAAAAAAGTGCAACTTATAGCCCAAAAAATCTGATACTTTTTAGTTCAGTAGAGATCGGCAATTCTAGATCTCAGATCATCCAGATGATTCTACAGAAGATGTATGGAGTTTAAAAACACAGTGGAGCGCCTCCTGTATGACCTCATGACATCACAAGTATTTTCAAGATTTTTTGAGAAAACAACCATCAAGAATGATTTTCAAATGCTAAACAATATTTCGAATAATGTATCAGCCAAATTCCTCACCAATCGCAGAAGAATGTGGATTTTTTCTCTAATTTCCTCAGTTTCCCTGTATTTTTTATTTTGCATAATTAGTTCCATTATTCTGTTTCATTATCTACCTCAACTTAAGTAGCTTTTAGTTTATTAAGTTCTAAATATAGATGAATAATAAAAAATATTTGAGGGAAGAACTAGAGAAGTCTCGATGTGCAGGTTTGTGTGTTAAAAGTGTGTGAATGAAACAAAACACAACTCCAGGTCTGTTTGTGATGAGGAAACTACATTAGAACAGAGACCAAAATTAGAAATAAATTCTCCAAAGTAATCACAATTATATCATTACACCCCTAATAACTATCCTTGCAGTAATACAAAAGGATTTCAACAATGGTGAAAATGAAGGAAGGCAGTATTGTTCTAAAATTACGATCCACTCTCTAAATACTGTGCCCAGACCAAATATTTATAGAACAACTTGAATTTATAGATATTTTGGCATTGCTTGAGCTGCATATCCAAACTGTTCCAGAGTTTTACACCACATATAGACACACAGAAACTTTTACGGATACTTCGAACATTGGGCAACTTGAAATGTCTATATCCTCTTAAAGTTGAACTCCGGCACATTTGAAGCTAAAGTCTGTTGCTAGAGGTGGTTGAATTCTGTCGGAAGCCAAAAAACAGCACAGATCAGTGTTGCCTCGGTGGAGATCTCGCTGTGGCAGTGAGTCTGTCAAGACAACAAACTAGTGTAGTGATGGGGGCAAGTTCTGAACTTCCACGTAAAATGTTGCTTCACACTGAAGAAGCTTAACACCACTGCACATGCAAAAGCCCAAAAGACTCGTTAGCCGATGTTGTTTCTAATCCCATTTATTTACGAGTGAATTAGATTTTTGGAAACGCTAAAAAATACATTCCCAAACCATTTTCTTTCAGCAACTTTCAATTTCTCTTCTTCTTCACCATCAGTAGTCTATTCTCACTTGTTGCTTCTGCCGCTGAAGTTGACAGTCGACTCTTTTGGGCTTTGGCCTGTGCAGTGGGAAATCAACAGAGGTAATGCTAAGGCTGCTTATAAAGTTGTTTTCTAAAGTTTCCAGACACTAATGAGTGAACCAGGCAGAGCGTTTTGTTTGTTAGACTCATGACTGTTGTCAGATGGGTTAAAGTGGTGTTAAGCTTCTTCAGTGTGAAGCAAATTGACGTTTTACGTGGAAGTTAAGAACTTGCCCCCATCACTACACTAGTTTGTTGCCTTGACAGACTCATTGCCACAGCGAGATCTCTGCTGAGGCAACACTGATCTGTGCCGTTTTTTGGCTTCTGACAGAATTCCACCTCCTCTAGCAACGGACTTTAGCCTCAAATGTGCCAGAGTTCAACTTTAAATTAGTTCTCTCCCTTATTTTGAACAAACTTTGCAGATTATTTAATAGCAAATTACTCGTGTATAATAATTTACAAGGTCAGGAATCTTTAGGAGCTTGGACTGAATAAAAACATATGGGTATGTTCTAAAAATCCAACTTTACGGTTGATTCACAAAGCTCTGTCTTTCTGTCATAATCAGTGGATGAAATAAGGGAGAACCCATGAACAGTATAATGTACGAAGGGCATTTTGATCAAGGTAATATTTCACTTTGTTTACTATAGCACCTAATAACCTAAAAAAGAAAGTGCTAGTGTTATTTAATGCTGAAAACCACATTCTATTGTCTGAAGAAAGTGTTTTTTATTATCATTGTGGTATCAGAATCAGTATTGAGCATCAAGTCTATTCACACTAATCAGTTCTATGATTAATGACAGTTTTTTGGACACCCTTACAAGATGTTTTGACTCAGACCCGATTTTGCCGGTCTTTAAAATGTGAAAAACAGAACTGGATCATTTTAAACAGTTTGCAGTGGTCCAAAGTAATTCCTTAGATGTTCTGAGTATCCTATTCCTGGTTTAGTCCTGGTTTAGTCTTAGTTTAGTCCTGGTTTAGACCTGATGTAGTCCTGGTTTAGTCTTAGTTTAGTACTGGTTTAGACCTAAATAAATGTTAAATATGTCTGTGGAATAATGTCAGAATTTACCTGTGACCCAAATAAATGAATGAATCAATCAATTGAGATCAGAATTTCAGATTTACGTAACACGAGCCCTTTTCAGCCACTCACTTTTCCCCTTTCAGCTCCTTTAAACCCACCTCCCCTCTTTTGACCGCTTTACTTCCTCCACTCTCGCCCGCCGCCCTCCCCTGACCTCTCTGCCCCCTCCTTCCTGCCCCTCCCCCCTCCTCGGGCCCCGGGGTCAGCGAGGACGTTCGGTCAGGTGGGCTCTCATCCGAAAACGTCCGAAAACATCTGAAAACACGAGTCCTGGCCGCGCGCAGTGATAAATAACGGGAGGTACGGACGGGAGAGCTTTGTTGACCCAGATCCATGCTAATATCCAAGAGCCCCTCCTCAGACTCCAGACACAACAGAGGCTCCTGTGTGGCCTCCTCACCGCTTTGATCTTCTGCGAGATCTGATTTATTTAAATGCTTTATCTCGGGGTTTTGGAGAAGACGATGGTTTAATAATTCATCTGTATCAAATCTATGAATAAATGAATGAAAAAACAGAACAATTAGGTCAATATTTATGATGTACTGTGCAAAAGTTCTAGGCAGGTGTGGAAAAAATGTTCGAAACTAGGAATGTCTTAAAAAATGGAAGCGTTCATCAACAAAATGCAGAGAAACCTAAATCAGATGAATATTTGGTGTGAGCTTTGCCTTCAGAAGAGCATCAGTTCTTTTAGGTTTACTTGCAGACAGTTTGTGAAGGAACTGGGCTGGTCGCTGTTCCAAACATGTTGAAGAACTAAGCACAGATCTTGTGTGGATGGAGCTTCCTCACATCCTTCTGTCTCTTCATGGAATCCCAGACACACTCCATGATGTTGAGGTCAGGGCTCTGTGGGGCCAGACCATCACCAACACAACTTCTGACTTCTGACAGTTTTTTCCATTATTCATTTAAATGTTTTTTTTTTTTCATTTTCTTATTTTTGGTTTTACTTTGAAAAATGAATAACCGAATGATACATCAATTCTCTGGTTCTCCGGTCATTAAAACCACTGACTTGAGACCTGAACGATGGCTGTTTTATTTATTCATTGAACTCATGTTTTATCCCGTTTTTCAGGGGACAATGTTGTATAATATTTATTAAGCAGTTACAGTAAAATTCTAAACTTCACCAAAATTGAGGAAAATTTTGCAAGATATTCAGCAAAAAAACTAAATAATATTGTTATATGCTGACACTAGAAGAAGCTTTTTATGTGCTATCGAACCTCTTCTACCAAAAATCAATATGAGAACGACTTATTACGATGTGGGTTGAATTATACATCGTGAGGTCAGACGCCCACACCTCCATGTTACTGCAGTCACCAGGGAGTTTAAAGCTCAATGTGGAATTTCACTCAGCAACGGTCCATATAAATAATACAGCATAATCTTTCCCATTCATAATAATGTTTTATGATGCATTTTCCAGCAGCGTTCTATTTATAGTCTAACAGTCGGTTAAATTTGGGTACTTCCTGTTGTGGATGGACCAATGTGGCACCTCACCGACCCGAGGTAATGCAAAACCTTCATTCACATCGCACTGCTCCTAATATACAGGACTACATTCATACTATAACACTCCCTACAACTGTACAATAACTCACCTTTATGTCACAGATAATACTCCCTACAACTGTACAACAACTCACCTTTATGTCACAGATAATACTCCCTACAACTGTACAATAACTCACCTTTATGTCACAGATAATACTCCCTACAACTGTATAACAACTCACCCTTATGTAACAGATAATACTCCCTACAACTGTACAACAACTCACCCTTATGTAACAGATAATACTCCCTACAACTGTACAACAACTCACCCTGGAGATCGCCGAAGCCACTGAAGGCAGCACAGACTCAGCTTTAGGTGTTTTTGACTGTATGAATGTACCGAGTTTGCTCTGAAGCTGTCAAAAAAGGATGTAGTGTTTAGTTTCACTTTAAACCAAAGGTAAACATTGAAATCAATGTTTTTGGCTGATAACAATTGTAATGCTAATTTATTTGTTAATTACAAAAGCCTTGGACATGATGGACAAGCTGTTTATGTTGGAATTTGTTTTGTTTTTTTTGGAGAATTTAGTACATTAAGGTTCATTTGGTGTTCTGATCATTTATGTTATTTGCTGCTGGATTATCCAATCAGATGTCAGAATAAGTCTCATTTGTGTTGCCAGGTTCAAAGGTGAAATCCAGCGTGTTTAAATCTAAACGGCCTTTCTCTGACCTGAATGGTCACTCCCTAAACCCCAGAACCTACAGTTGATCATGAATCAGAATCATCTGCTGCAGGAGGGGTGTCCTGCATGGATGTCTATGGTAGAATATTCTGGAGTTACAATGGTAACACAGTGGTCACATTTTTATATAGCACTTTACAACAAGGAACCACTCACCCATGGACACACACACTGGGGGCGAGATGGGTTAAGTGTCTTGCCCCAAAAACACAACAACAGCATTCATGGGAGCTGGAATCGCACCCCCAACCTGTGGGTCAGTGGATCAGATTGCCCAATCCATGATGTTATTCATTTTGAGAGCGGGATTCGAACCTCCAACCATTGGATCAGTGGACAAACGCTCCACCACCTGAGCTACTGCCACCTAGTGCACAAATTAACAACAGCCTGTTTTTAGATTGTCTAAGAAGTCAATAAGAAATACAAAATACATTTTAAAAACACATTTTCAGGAGCCTGTGATCAATAGGATCATTCATGGTCCTGTTTAGGAGTTTGATTTTCAGCAAAAAGGTGAAAAACTGTTGATTAATTGATTGATTGTTTTTTATTTCAAGTTTGTGCCAAGAGAGAAACAATCATACTACATATACATAGGAAACAACAGAAAAGCACATTTCTTGAAAAGAAGTGGGAAGAAGAAAAAACTTACCCACCACTAACCCACTCCTGTTCATGACATAGTTTCAAAAATTCAAAAATGATGTAGTTGCTGTACCCTGATGACATAATTGATTAGTATGAATGGCCTAATAATAAGTTCTCAGATACCAAATTCTACATATAAGTACTGGTAAATGGATTGTAGCTTCTTTTAAACAATTATTGCCTAAATTTACATATAGCAAAATAAATTATATGCTGTTCATACTAAATATAATTTTAACCCAGTTTCTTTCTTTTTTCTGTATTGTACTGTATTATGGTCGTACAAACTAACAGATTTCAACCTCTATTTCCACAGTTTAATTTAAAGTTTATGTCAAATAACATCAATCAAAAAACAGTCTTGTTGCCTATTTCAATTTTTATATTTTATTCTCTCTGGTTTTTATGCCTATAACAGCACAAATCAGTTTGTCTGTTGTAGTTCCAGCTAAGTTATTTCTTTATGGTCACATTGTGTTTAAATTGCATCAAATGCTCGATCTAACTTAGTAACAGTAACAGAGCTTCAGACAGAGCAGTGCCTTCAGATAGCGTCACAACCCCAGGGAACATTGATGACCTCAGCTGTAAACTATCAATACTAAAAAAGCAAATGTCATTTCAAACATGACATGATAATATAGTAGAACATAAACACAGGCTGTATAGTGCAAAAAGTCCTGATAACTTAAAACAATGAGACAAATATCTTATTGTCTATAGATTATTTTATCGCATTTTTAGCATCTGCTGGAACAAAAACATTGGAGGAGGGTACGTGCCTGACCCTAGCCCCAGACGGCAGGGTTCACGAGGGGAGGCCGGGGGGGTTGGGGGGGGGAATGGGCCTGTCTGGACACCATGTTGACCTCATTGACCACTGCGCGACCAGACACACTGAACCTTCCGATCAATATGTAACCAAGGAGGCACCCGCGAGGAGAGCCGGGGTGGGGGATGAGAGACGACTGCAGACGAACTACAAGGTTAGAGCGGTGAGGAGCAGCGACGAGACCTGAGCTTTTGTGCTTAAATGCTGCAGGAAAGCTCGAACAAACAATTAAATGTATCAGAAAATGACTTTTAAGTGGTGGTGAAATGATCTGTCCATGCAGCAAGGTCATTGTACTTGACAAGTTCTCCAGTTTAGGATTAGTGTTCATGGCCTGATAATAAGTCCTTAGATGTCAAATTGTCCATAAAATGCTTTAAATTCTGCTAAATTCTAGATAAACATACTTAAAACCAGCCTATGATTAGTGTTCATGGCCTGATAAGTTCTTAGATGCGAAATTCTAGATAAAATGCTCTAAATTCTGCTAAATTCTAGATAAACATACATAAAAGATTAGGATTAATGTTCATGGCCTGATAAGAAGTTATTAGATGCCAAATTCTAGATAAAATGCCTTAAATTCTGTTAAATTCTAGATAAACATACCTAAAACAAGATTATGATTAGTGTTCATGGCTTTCTCCAGACTCTTTTCGGTCATTTCATTACTCAGAATGACTTCACTATGCAGTTTAGCTGGTACAAAGTTGATTCAATATTCACTCTGGGGTGCGTTTTTGCGCCCCCTGCTGATGGTTTATATATAAAAATGTACACAGGAAGTGAATGTACTTTTTTGCAAACAGTTTACGTTAATATTGAATCTCCATCCAACACAAAGATTAGTTTTAAAAGTATAATAAAAAGGCATAATATTGGAACTTTAATGTTTTGCTCAAAAGTGGATCGTAGAAACCATTTTTTAAACTTACAAATGTTGGATTGGATATACAATTAGTGCCCATTATTAAAATGGATGTATATTTTTGCCCTTGATAATAAGTTCTTAGATGCCAAATTCTTGATAAAATGCTTTAAATTCTGCTAAACTCTAGATAAACACACTTAAAGCCAGTTTAGGATTAGTGTTTAAGGCCTGATGATAAATTCTCCAAATTCTAGATACAAGTACTGGTAAATGGATTGTAACTTCTTTTTAACATTTATGGCCTAAATTTAATATTATGCAAGAGAAGGTTGCGGGTTTGATCCCCGGGTCGCCTGGGCCTTTCTGTGTGGAGTTTGCATGTTCTCCCCATATCTGGATGGGTTTCCTCTGGGCACTCCGGTTTCCCCCATCAACTCAAAACATGCAGCACCCCTTTTACGTAACATTTTACGTTTGTATCTGTACTTTTACTTAAGGTTCAGGTTCAAGTTTCTTTATTCGTACCCGTAGGTAAATTAGGTTTGCAGTACAGACGAAAAGAGGCATCCCCATACCATACATCCATGCACATAATGCAGCACAATATAAATAAATAGACAAGAGTAAAAGACAACCACAAATTAAAAGTGCAATAGAATGAATTGTTCTCAGTGGCGCTTATTTTTGTTCAAAATGGATAACACTGCAGGAGCAAAGCTGGAACAAAAGTAACAAAATTGAGCACTTCATCCACTACTACAGTTTTCTGCTCTAGTTTCCTCATCACAAACAGACCTGGAGGTGTGTTTTGTTTCATTCCCACATGTTTAACACACAAACCCTCAATATATTTAGGCTGAGTTCTTGTCCACACACACACACACAAAACACTCTGTTCCACCTTATGATGTCATGTGGTAATACAAGAAGTGCTCCACTGTGTTTTTAAACTCCTTCACTAGAATCATTTGGATGATTTCAGACCTGGAATTGCTCATCTTTACTCAGATGAAAGGAGCTGTTAACTTGTAAAATAGTGCTTCATGATGTCACAAGGTGGAACAGAGCATTTAGAGCTTTGGAGATGTAGACAGACGGATGATAAAAGATGAGACAGAAGAGACAAACATGTGTGAATGAAAAGCACAACTCCATGTCTGTTTTTGAGGCGGTAACAACATCCTCACATGAATTAAAGCTCACAAGAGTCCATTTTGCATAGTATAAGACCTTTAAAAGAGAAGGAGACACACAGGTTTTCATGTTCTTCGAATTCTGACTTGGTTTGGTGGATAGTCAATATTTATCATCGGTTTATATCAGTTAATTGACAGTTTATGGGTAAAAGTAGAAATGAATAGTTGAGGAAGTAGTGCTGAATTCTAAAACAGAATACCTCTATCTACTGTATGTCATCAACACTGAAAACACTGAAAATTCCATCAAAAAATCTAAAGTTTTGGCCCCTGTTAAAGCAGACCTACAGACCCTTTTAGTGTTAGTGAACAGTGATGACGTAGACTCGGTTGCGCATTTTGGCAACAGAAGTATGGCAGAACTCAGCGGCTTATCGAGCTCTGCGAAAGGATTAATCACCAGACAGTGTCCGACTGACAAATCTTTGTGTGAACAGTAAGTAAAACTTTAAAACTTTAGTCTGCCAGTAGAATATCAATTCTAACAACCACACAGAACAACCAGACATTTTGGTGCGGAAAATGTTTTTTATCTCCATCTTCTTCTGTCCATGTTCAGTCTGATTGAATTGGAATGAATGGGGAACAATGCTTCTTCTGTTGCCAAAATGTGCACACAGCTTTTTGTATCATGTTCACCTTAAAGAGTGTATTCTATAAAATGGACTTTTCAAAGCTTTTTCCCATGTTACACTTGAACACTGAACAAAAATATAAACGCAACACTTTTGTTTTTGCTCCCATTTTTTGTGAGCTGGCCTCAAAGATCTAAACCTTTTTCTACATAGACAAAGGGCCATTTCCCTCCAATATTGTTCACAAATCTGTCTAAATCTGTGTTAGTGCATTTCTCCTTTGTCCAGATAATCCATCCCACCTCACAGGTTTGGCCTATCAAGATGAAGATTAGACAGCATGATTAGTGCCTTAGACTGGCCACAGTAAAAGGACACTCTGAAATGTGCCGTTTTGCTTTATTAGGGAGGTCAGAAAACCAGTCAGTATCTGGTGTGACCCCATTTGCCTCACGCAGTGCAGCACGTCTCCTTCACATAGAGTTGATCAAGTTGTTGATGTGGCCTGTGGAATGTTGGTCCACTCCTCTTCAATGGCTGTGCGAAGTTCCTGGATATTGGCAGGAACTGGAACATGCTGTCGTATACACCGATCCAGAGCATCCCAAACATGCTCAGGGGGTGACATGTCCGGTGAGTTTGCTGGCCATGCCAGAACTGGGATGTTTTCAGCTTCCAGGAATTGTGAACAGATCCTTGTAACATGGGGCTGTGCATTATCACGCTGTAACATGAGGTGATGGTCGCGGATGAATGGCACAACAATGGGCCTCAGGATCTCATCACGGTATCTCTGGTGCAGATGAGCTTCCCTGAGACGGTTTCTGACAGTTTGTGCAGAATTTCTTTAGTTATGCAAACCGATTGTTGCAGCAGCTGTCCGGGTGGCTGGTCTCAGACGATCTTGGAGGTGAAGATGCTGGATGTGAAGGTCCTGGGCTGGTGCGGTTACACGTGGTCTGCTCTTGTGAGGCCGGTTGGATGTACTGCCAAATTGTCTGAAATGCCTTTGGCTTATGGTAGAGAAATGGACATTCAATTCACGGGCAACAGCTCTGCTGGACATTCCTGCAGTTAGCGCCAACTGCACGCTCCCTCAAAACTTGTGACATCAGTGGCATTGTGCTGTGTGATAAAACTGCACATTTCAGAGTGTTCTTTTACTGTAGCCAGTCTAAGGCACATCTGTGCAATAATCCTGTCTAATGTGCATCTTGATAGGCCAAACCTGTGAGGTGGGATGGATTATCTGGACAAAGGAGAAATGCACTAACACAGATTTAGACAGATTTGTGAACAATATTGGAGGGAAATGGCCTTTTGTGTATGTAGAAAAAGTTTCAGATCTTTGAGTCCAGCTCACGAAAAATGGGAGCAAAAACAAAAGTGTTGTGTTTATATTTTTGTTCAGTGTATTTACCCTCTTGAAGTTCGTAGAAGTCAGGACATTTGTTTCTTTTATTAAGCTGTTTTAGCTGAACATTGTGAATTGCCATTCAAAGTGCAAATTATCAGATAATGATCCACGGGTTCCGTAAATTATAACTCTATCAGGAACTGCAGATGGAAACTAGCATTTAGCTCTAATCTGGTGCAGAACATCTGTTTTTTATGAGCTTAATGTCTCTGTACATTGTCTCTTCCAATAAAGACTAAACTGAATTAAACTATAAAGCAGACCAAGCACAATATGTCTGATGTGACATTATGGTTGCTAGGTAACAGTTATGGCATTACCTATCCGTATGTCATATCTGCTGTTCATGCCCAACCAAGAAGTACAGTTATATAGTACAATAAGTAAGTCATATGCACTAAAACAGGCATGTCCAAACTATGGCCCAGGGGCCAAATGTGGCCCTCAGACCAAATTCTTTTGGCCCTCAACTGCATGTAGTACTTTTTACTGCATGTTTTTTGCATCAAGCAAATTCTGTGTGTCCTTCTGAGGGCCTAAGCCTGAACAAAGGTCTGGTGGGTCATTCAAACCTGTTATAACTGCACAGATTTGAATTACTCACTGTTCTGACCACCAGACTATGACCTTCGATCGGCCTTCACACTGGTCTGTGTTTTAATATGTGGCCCTTGATGAAAAAAGTTTAGACACCCCTGCACTAAAGGATATGAAGTAGACATGTTCAAATAATGTGGATGTACTGTAAAATACCAAATAACAGTCAGGACCTTTATTTGTTTCATTTACTTAACAGACCAGGCGGCGATTTGAGGCGATTTTGCTGTTACAACAAAATGTCTACGGAAAGCGACTCCTCATTTACAAAAAGTCATTAAAACCCTCCCACAAGATGCAGACATTTCTTTATCAAGTTAAAATAAATGACAGACGCAGCGAGTGTGGAGCAGCAGAGTGAGAATTTCTGAACTGTTTTTTCAGCGCAAATGAGCCATGTGGTTTTAAGTTTGGTTTATGTAGAGGGGACCGGGCGGTTACTTAAAACCCGGCTCTTATTTGGTATTTTACGGTATTCATAATGAAAGAAGTGTAAGTAAAATGGTTGTTGTTTGTTGTTCTTTCTTCTCATCTTCATATTGGGATGCCAGATTCAATGGCTAAAATGCTCAGCCCGGGTTCAGATGTGATTGTGGTAAAACAACATTATTACTAGGGCCCAGCTGATATATCGGTTGGCCGATATGCGCCCTTGGAAACATATTGGCTATCGGCCAAAATCTTGCCACTATGGGCCGATATTCCACATGGACATGTTTACCTTGTTATAAAGCTCAGACTGTATATTCTGCCCACAAATAAATGCCCTGATATGTGACGCTGCATCAGTATTTATCTGAGGAGTCATTTGTTCTTGTCCATCCCGCCCCTGAACGCATCGCCATGTGCAGATTATATTCTTTTTCCGGACGATCGGTTTGAGTCTGGATTAAAAGGACAGTTCTTAGTGCAGACTTGTGAACAGAGAGGAGCCTGTGTGAGGCTGAGTGTTGGAAATGTGTCGGTTTTGAAGCTCGTTTTGGTTCTTTCTCATTGGTTAGCGATTAGCTCCTGTAGCTCGCACACATAAACAGGCTGTTTTCTCTTCTATTAGCGACTGTAAAGTGACTATAATGGCTGCTATAATGTTACTGGACACGCACTGATATGTAAATGAGCTGTGAATAGAAGTGTGAATTATCGGTATTTAGCAAATCATTAATTACCGCGGCGCACACGCATTTACCGCTAAAAGCTAATAGCGGTAGGTTACTTACAGTACTTTCTTTACAGACTAGAATATCATACAAAAATGCCATTAGGCCGACCTATTGTTTTTAAACATGACATAAAGACGGAGAATAACAATAAATGTCGCCTAAATAAACCCAATTGAAAATCCAATAGAGCCAAACCTAAGTTTTATAAACAACTGAAGATTTACAGTGAATTTTTATGTCATAAATATATCGGCGATTATATCGACGATCAGCAGCTCCAACTCCCATTTTATTGGTATCAAATCGGCCGCAACAAAATCCATATCAGTCAGGCCCTAATTATTACACATAAATAGGCTGTTATTTCAAGCATTCAGTCACTTATCTGAACCTGAAACAGCCACATTTCACAAAACTATACAATATATAACTTTTCTGTTTGTTCTGTCGCTTCTTTTGTCTCCATAGAGTTTTTATTGATCTCAAAGTACACTTAACTCCCTAATGGAAAATAGCAGGTGACGCCACATCAGTTTCAGATCAAGTTACGGGTCAGATCTGCGGAGAGGTGACCCTGTTTCCAGTGATAATGCATGTTTTTCACGGTTTTCTTTTAGCAACAAAAGCACCTGTAGCTGAATACATACCAGGTGGTTAAAGCCCTATTGTGGATCATTCTGGTTAAAGCAGAAACATCTCCATGGAGGCAAGCAGGGAGCAGAAAAGTTACACAGTACACCTTTAAAAAGAGGAGTACTTCAGCTATATAACTGTAGCCACTGTATTCAGTCTGAAACTGCACTGTGATCAGTAAGATAGCAATTTATTGTATATATAGTTTTATAATCCTTATCTTTATAGACCTTTATAGAGTTAGTCT
Source organism: Odontamblyopus rebecca (assembly GCA_030686955.1). Taxonomy (NCBI): domain Eukaryota; kingdom Metazoa; phylum Chordata; class Actinopteri; order Gobiiformes; family Gobiidae; genus Odontamblyopus; species Odontamblyopus rebecca. Next base: position 17,456,806 of record CM060667.1, read on the forward strand.
ATTTTTAAGTAATTCTGTACTTCTATTGCTGCTACTGTTTTCTTGCTGTTCTCTTAACTGTGCGTTGCAACACTGAAATTTCCCCATTGTGGGCCAAATAAAGTCTTATAATATAATTATAATAATCGTATATCTTATCTTATCTTATAGAACCAAATACACCAAGATAGCATTAGCTTAAAGAATGAGAAAAATGTCCAGGTATTTAATAAATTTATATATTATTTTACATTTTGTTAATTGTAAATCTCAATATTGATCTGAAATGAAACAGGTCCACTGAAAATGGCACAAGTGAGAGGACAAGTGTGACATTGTTACACTCTTCGTATACGACCCGGAGTTAGAATTTTTTGAATACTGTAAAATACCAAATAAAAGCCGGATTCCAATTAACCTCCCGGCCCCTTTTAAACATCGGTTGCAGGTGTATATTTTGATAAATAACCGCCGGTTCTAGGGGTGTAACGATATCCAAGTATCACAATATGATATCGTCACGGTATGAACCTCACGGTACGATATTTACTGCGATATCGTGGGAAAGCTCATGATATGGTGAGGAGGCCCATGACAGAGTTCTGCACAGATCTGATTTTGACACACCGCACCCGCCCGTACCCGTCATACCGCAATCCACACCTGACAGAATTGAAATAAAATTCCGCACCCGATCTGACCCGCTATAAATATACACCAACACCCGAACCCAGTCTGAGAGCCAAAAAACTCCACAACTTTATACTCTCCACTCATTCATTTTCTTTTTAGCTCCTCGGGAGTCATTTTGAACTGCAGGACATCGGTTTGAAAATGAAAGTGGCAGAGATTTGTGGGAATGCCGGTGTGCAGCAAAAACATATGATTTTACATTTAATCATCTTGTAAAAAAATGGCATTTTTGCATTTCACTCCAACACAGCCCCGTATTTTGTTCGCACATTACGTTTTGTAAACCGCAAATTAGACCTGCGCTCTCCTGCGTCCGACCTGAACCTGCAACTGACACAGCACAACATTTTTCACCTGTTTCATTCAAATTTGTGGTTCACCCATCAGGTATCCACAGGTACCCGAACACGTGCAGGAGTCATGATATTCTACAGCAGGGGTGTCAAACTCATTTTGGTCCGGGGGCCGTATGCAACCTACTTTGATCCCAAAAGGGCCGAATCAGAAAACTCAGTTCTCTCTTCAAGTTATTGTATTTTTCTCCGTGTCTCGTAGTGGTGTTTAAGATTATATTCCTCGAGCAACTCCACTTGTTCCAAACACACTGAGCACAGATTTCCCATTCACCTCTGTCAACAAATAAGAATTAGACTATTTTTCTTGGGAAATCCTGAACTCAGCATCTGCTTTTCTCATTTTTTGACATTTTGCTGATGAGGGTCACGGTCGACAGTCAAAACGATCGTCCTTTAAGAGCGTTTGGAAAGAGGAAAGTCTTCATTTGTGCTGCTCTGGTGGGAGTCGCAACGTACAGAAACGCCGGAGACGCTGCTATGCTAAACGGTGCAGAAAATTAACAGAAAAATCTGAAAATTTTAAGTATTTTAATAGAAAAATCAGCCGAGGGCCAGATTAAAGGTCTTGGAGGGCCGGATCTGGCCCCCGGGCCGCATGTTTGACACATGTGTTCTACAGAATAACAAGACTGAGATTCTGAAATGCTTTGACCAGTCATTTGGTACAACATTTATTGTCCTTAGGGATGAAATGATATCCAAATATCTCTGTACCAGATTTTCACCATAAACATCTCACTGCACCAGATTTATTGCAATATGAAACTGTGAATATGCGACTTTTTCCTCTAAAAATGCTTCACAAAACTTAATTCAAAGAATGAAGATTTCAAAGTGCTTAGAACAGTTATTTCTTCATGTAGTCTGCACTGAAACGGAGCAAAGGATCATGGTCTATGTAGTTCCCTCTGTTTTTTTTTCATTTAAGCAAAGAGCCTTGAGATTCGATATATTGTGATGGGTTTCCTCCGGGCACTCCGGTTTCCCCCATCAACTCAAAACATGCAGCACCCCTATGAACTAACATCAAGGACCATGACGTCCACCCTCCTCTGGGCTCACCACCTGCAGAGTGGGTTCATAGGAGGGGTCAGGTGCTATGAGGGTTGGGCAGCAAGTTGCCCCCATGACCCAGCTGGATTAAGCGGTAGAAGATGGATGGATGGTCCATGATATTATTGTGAGACCTTTGACGATACGATATCACCATATTTCAGTTGTTGCTACATCTCTAGTGAATACAATATTTAATTTCACATTTTGACATATTGGTGATTTTGTCTTTTTAAATCATGCTTTAACCAGGTCTACCGCTCACTTGTCTCCATGGAGATGTTATTGCTTTGCTTGGAATGGTCCATAGTATGACTTTAAACATTTAGCATTTAGTCATTATACCCTGCAAAAAAGCTTGGCCAAAATTTAAGATATTAACACTCAAATCTATGAAAATGACATAAAAGTCGTGAAATTATCATTAAACCCCTGGTATCCACATTCTTTTACGATCCATTTTAACACATCTCCAAATGGACATGGGGTGAACAGCCTTTTAAACGTGCTACTGGTGAAAGTGGTGCAAAGTCAATGTAGCACCATCTCTGCACATAATCATTATTAGAAAATCAATAGGTGGTTTCGGATTATCAATACACTATTATGGAGAGCGATCGATAGTTACTAATGTGTGCCTGAAAACACATCATGAGTCAGGTCTGTACGAGTCCTCTCTGAGCTGGATTGTCTGAAGGTTCCAACGCTAAAGGAGGAATTTGGACTGCAAAGATCATGTGCTGTTTCCTCCGAAGGGAAAGGTCAATCTGCTTTTCGTGGTATTTCATGAGAATCTGTTTACGACACATGTAGATCATTATTTCTCGTTTTGTTCATTGCAAACGGCAATATTGATCTGAAATGATGATACAGAAATAGGTCCACTGACTTCATGTTTAAAACCAGCGAACTGATGCTTCAGCTTCGATGCATTTATTTGAGCAGAGGGACCAGACCTTCCTATTTTGCCTGGGAGAATCCCAGTTTTGAGCCTCATGCCCCCTGACCCAGCAGATTTATCAAAACTAGTGATTTTTCCCAATTTTATACAAGAAATGTCCCTATTTTTGACCAATTTGATCCCTGCCAACAGTAAAGAGTGGCATAATACAATAAAATACAGAAAAGCTGCTTAAAATGGACCAAAACACACAGGGATTTTTTCATACATAATTCGCACTGCACCATAAGGTGCCTTAAGTGAAACTGATACCTTAGCCCGGGCATCCACGATCCATTGGCAGATCGTGGCGTAACTCGCCCGGTAACTCGCCCTTCTGTTGTCCAACGCTCCCACATATCTGCAGTTTAACTTTGAATGACCTGTTGACACCAAGATCTAGTGGTTGGAGTTCTTTGGTTAATCCACCCAGAATGACAGCAAGCTCTAAATTACGGCACTCTATATATACATTGAGTAATAATGTGTTTAATGCAGCTTTGCGCACATTTGTTTACGTTTTAGAGAAACAAAACTTAAAACCTCATGGCTCATTTGTATACATTGCGCTGAAAAAAACAGCTCATGCACTGATGTGATCAGCTTCTGCTGGACTAAAGAACATGATTCAGTGGATTATTTGTGTTCTTTCTGTGACAGAGGATGTGGATCTTACGGTGAGTCTGTTCTGTGTGTATATTGTATTGGAGATGGTTCATGTTAAACTTTTTGGAGATTATATGTCTGCAGTAGCATAGGTCGGTTTAGCTGTCGCTGTGAATTACTTACTGTGAATTAATTACCATACATCAAAAACGACAGTGACAAGACAATGCAGAGTCAATGCGTTGAGTCGACGCACTATAATTCGGCCTTTAGTTTGCTTCAATCGGACCTTAAATCAGCATGTCTCTGAACAGGGGCCATTTTGGGTCACACACTGTAATATAATGTGGAAGCTCAGTATGTATCACTCTGCGCTCAGCTGCAACCAAATACACACTGATTTCCCAAATACGCTGCATTTCTGTCCTATGTGCAAGTGTTTCTGAGAACTTTCATGCTCCATGCGACAATCCATCCAGCGGTGCGGCTTTGTATATTACAAAAGTACTAAAACATTTTGACATTTTTTTGAGCAACATGTCCCACATAAAATCGGTTTGAGATCAATAAGCACAGCCAGAATGAATACATACATAAAGTGCACCGTCTTATAAGGTGCACTAATGATTTATGAGAAAAATAGATTTTAAGTGCTCCTTATGGTCTGAAAAATATGGTAATGTTAGTTGTGAATGGGTTGAGTCCAGAACAATTTTCCTTAATCACGCACTTATTTCACAGTTTTATTATTACCAACGACCCCAAACCGAAAGGGTCCCAGTTGTTGATTTTGAAATTCTGCTGAGTACAAATTCTGGCAACACTAGGACTAATAATGTGCGCACTGTTGTGAGAAACTCTGGTGTTACCGAGTACATTTACGACCAAATTCAAATAGTCTTTGCTCCAAAACCACCAGGTTCCATCCACATGCCCCTCAACATTTCCATCATTTTTCTCTTTATAAGCAAATTAATATAGTTTTAATCGATTGTTGCCTTAGCTTGCAGTTATTAGTATTTCAAATACTGTACGTTTAATCCCGATATATTCCAAAAAGTGTCCTAATTTCTGTGTATATTTGTATCATCTCTGCTCTGCTTTTCTGTAAAGAAATGAGGAGTCTAAATCATGTTGCCATTGAAATAAAACAGGTTTAATTGTCAACATGTGGCCTACAATGGCAATAAAAAATATACAATACAAATAACAGCCATTTTGTGCATTTTTTTGTGCGTCTGGTCTAGATTAGGCGCCAATCTGTAATGGTTCACAATGTTAACCTTAGTAACATTACATTGAAAACAGCAGCCAGGAAACAGTGGACTTTGGTGGTCTTTTGGCATGGCCGCTGTTTGTTTACGTTTCGGGACGTGTGGATGGAGGAGTCACTTGAATGTCCTCTGGGGTCTGAACCAAATAGTGTTGAAATAGCGAATAAAAACGCCTCTCGGACACATAACCGCACTTTTGTCCGAACTCTCTTCTCATTTCCGTTGAGCATTTGATGTTCAGACATGTTAGGGACTGCATTACTCACATGTTATTTGCTCTCTGCGGCACAAATAAACACAATGAAGCTCTGGTAGTTTTCACTTTCACCTTGACATAGCAAACCAAACCAAAAGAGTATGTGCTAGCCCACGGTGGAGGGGCTGCACTTTGTCATCACTGCTGATCTGAAACAAGAGAGTAACTGTCCAAGCACATTATTGTCTAACATGTTCCTGTCTGTTTCTTACCTTGTGCAGTTAAGTGCCTCTCCTATCCTGCGTGCATCTAAACCAGACTGAACTGTTACATGCAGTGGGCATTAGATTCTGTACCAGCTTCTCCAGATTGGGATCTGAGAGATTCAAACTACAACACCTCAGTCATAGTTCTCGGGTTTACATGCATTTTGAAAATTTGGTTTAAATAGGCCAGTGATACAGTTTTACTGCTGTGCATGTAAATAGTGTTTAGTGTGGAGAGAGTGGTCCATATAGCATATCATTATATAAGGTCTTAAATAGACTCGCTCCACCTCCTCTGGGGGAGTTCATTCTGTCCAAATCCAGCACTGTTGGTGGGGTAACAAGAACTTCTACCAGAGGCAACTGTGTAACACCTCATAGACTCACAACATTCAGTTAGCTGTTATCAGTCAAGGGCACAGAAATCTGGAACAACATCCCAGCTGCAATAAGAGACTCTACCACATTCAGGACATTTAAAACCATCTGAAACAATGGCTTCAGAGAAACCAGATCTGTCATCACTAATGTTATGCTCCTATGTACATGTCAGTGTGTATGTCAGGATTGTGTCTTATTGTGCTGTTCCTACCATGTTTGCCCTATAAATTGCCATTGAGTTTGTCTATTGTGTGAAGTTGTCTTATGTTGCTTCTATCTCTGCAGGGACTACAGATGTAAAGTAGTCTTTGGGCTAATTCTGGTTTATTTAGAAGTATATGTTCATGAATATGCATTGTCCCTTTTAAATAAATAAAAGTTTAAAAAAAAAACCTATAGTAATCCAAACATTCAGCTGAGAAGCCATCAGTGGTGCTGCTGTAGCCCGTGTATTGTCTAGTCTGTTCATGGTCTGGAGAACCTAGCTGGAGTATTGTCTTTTTGTGTGTGACAGCAAAAGAGCCATATTGGCACTTTTTAACTAAAATGAAAGTTGGAAAGAGATGCAACTATTTCAGTACAAGCAACAAGACAAACTGATCCATAAAATGAGTTTCAAAGGAATCGGTCGAGTGTTTGCTGCTATGCATTAAAGCAATAAAGAGAATATAATAGTTTGTATTCACAAACTGTGTGCAGTTGTAGGGGGTCTGGGCATTCTTCTGTGAGAATATGTTTTGTAATTTTGTGTATTTTGGTGCATATTTTAAAGGTTCTTTATTACACTTTTTTTATTTATGTTACAATACAAAACTGTTTCCTCACCACAAACAGGCCTGGAGTTGTGTTTTGTTTCATTCACATGTTCAACACACAAACCTGCATATTTAGAGTTCTTCTCTCAGCCTGTTCCACCATGTGATGTGGTAATACAGGAAGTGCTCCACTGTGTTTTTAAACTCCGTACACCTTCACTAGAATCATTTGGATGATTTCAGCCCTAGAATTGCCAACCTCTACTGAACAAAGGTAAAAGAACTGTTAACCTGAAAACTACTGCTTCATGACATCACAAAATAACGTGATGAAAATGAATTACCCAAACATGGATGAAAGAAACAAAACACAACTCCAGGTCTGTTTTTGAGGAGGTAACAACATTCTAACATTTTTTTAATTCTCACAAGAGTCAGTTTTAGCTAATATTGGGCCTTTAAACTAAACAAAATATTAGAATTCTTAACAATCTTGGACTTCCTTTGAAACATGAGCAGGAGGTGTGCACAGACTGGAATAGTAAAAACAGACTTCACTTTTATTTTAAATATTTGACGCTGTTTTGCTGTGAAAAGGCCCTAGAATGTTTTGCCCTAGAGCATGCTACAAACACCGTCAAATATCAACATAGATTATTTTTTTTCTCAATCAAAGTGAATGAGAACTTCGCACATCAATTTCTTGAAACGGGTGCGTTGGAGAAGAGGGAGTGGCACCAAGAAAAATTCCGTACACCGTTTTCCTTGCAAATTGTGAAATTTTATGTCGTAATCAATTTCACAGTTTGCAAGTAAGGCCATGTGCGTGATTTTTCTCAATCAAAGTACAAAAAGCCAGACTCGGGCCCCTGATTTAGGTTGATGGGTAAAGGCAGAACACGTAAACCCTAACCTAACCTAACCCTAACCTTAACCCTACCAAATCCTACGAATCACTATGGGATTCTACGACTATGGGACCTTCTCGAAGCTACTAACCTCTCTCCAGCATTGAGTTCAACTGAGGTCTGCTCGTATATTCAAACTTACCACGCTCCTCTCTAGACACATTTCAAAACTGCACTTTCCGTGACCTCGTACAACCTTTGCGAATGTGCCGCAGACCCAACACCGAAAGAGAGCTAACAAAAGAAGCAACCTGCTCTATTCTTCCATATGGTAAGCTCTGATGGCGGACAATAAAACAGCTTCAAACCTTCCCCTAACTCAAATTTCTCAAATGTGTGTCAGTGAACCACATGGGAACAACTTGTCTTCATGATGTCACAATGCGCTTCGCCTTGGGTCACCGAGGACAGCCGTGGCGACCGGCGACCGCCCCGTCAGCAAGTGGAGTCTATATTTTCTTCTGCCTGAAACGAGCGAGAGTAGCAGGGAGAGGCGAGGCGAGGACAACAGATAGAGAGAGAAGGGGGCCAAATCCGGAGGAGTGGAGGAGGGGTGTCTGCTCCCGAGCGCTGCGAAGGGGGGAGGGAAGGAGGAGAGCGAGCGAAAAAGAGAGGGAGAAAGACAGAGAGAGGCAGACGGAGCCTCGGTGCACGATATTCATTCAATCTGACACAGCTCGCTTGTCCTGGTTTGCACTCTCCTCGCTCTCGCTCCCTCCGTTCTGTCGGTGCCAGACAGTTCTGCAGTTCGTGGCCGACGTTGAGTGAAGGAAGGACGCTGAGAGCTAGGAAATGAGGGAGGATGGAGGTATAGAAGTGTGCAATAAGTGGCGAAAAGAAAAAAACGGATGGAGTAGACAGGGTAGCTTTTGTTGCAAGGGTGTAGCCAAGGCAATGCGGACCGGAGGCAACAAGAACAAGAGGGTAAGTGTTTTTCTTTTTGGATGCAGTAGATCTTAGCTACTTTTTAGATGAATTTCCGAAAGCTGGTTTAGTTTGGAGACGGATTGGCATTCTTTTCAGTGATTTCCGTGGCTGTGTTACTGAGCGGAGAGCAAAGCAATGTGACAGTGCGCGTGGAGATGTTTGCCCGCACGAACGCTACTTACGAGCATGATGCAACCCCCCGAAGCAGGAACGCCCAGGGAGGCAGCCGGCGAAGCGGAGGCAGGCTGGCAGGCAGGAAGTGCTCCGAGCGGGGAGGAAGGGGGGGGAAGGGGGGGCAGCTAAGCGGTTTCATTCAGAACTGGGGAGCGCATGTGTGAAACAGGCATGCAGTTTGGTACGGTATCTACGTGTTCTACGGAGAGGAACGAGCAAATTTGTCAAACGCTGGGACTGTTTTGGTTCACGGTCAAGTGGGGAGTGGAAGGATTAGCCTATTGTGTGTGGGTTAGCTACTACAAAGGTGTACTTATGCGTAGGCTACAGCGGGGCGAGCCGGTGGACGTGAATGACAATAAGGAAGAAATATTGATCCCGTCTGGGCAGGTAGTAGCGGCGGACATGACCAGAAGCAGCCAGAGAAGCAGACGTAGGGGGGGAAGGGATATCACCATTTTCATTACCTCTGACATGACCTATGAGCCAATCCATCCACATCGATCAGGCGGCCGTGCTAGTCCCACTCCTCTCCTCCCACTTGCTCCTCAGAAGTTTTGTGCTTACGGTACTTTTTTTTTTTTTTCTCGCTGATGTGGGCAACAGCGAGAGGAAACACCTTGAATGGATGACTGAGTGGGAGCAGAAATACTATTACTCACGACTGAGTTTCATTCACGTCAAACTGAGCGCGGTGCAGATTTGAATGTACGTTTTGATGCATTTGGGGTTCATCCGTTAGAATCCACGCTCAATTTTAAATCAGTTTAGCCACTTACCTTGAAGACGTGACAGCATTAATACTATTAATACCGAATACTATCGGGTATGTTCATGATAGTAAGTCCGGCTGCAGTCAAACGGACAAATGGGTTTCACAGTAAAGCTTTAGCGCTATAAGCTAACTGACATTTTACTACTGCAACACAATGAACTTAACTGAATTTAATCACATTTACATACGTCTATACCCTGGAATGACCCTGTACGTCGGTGATTGAGAGCAAAGATTATAGCTGCAACTTCTAGACAGACTATATTGATCTATCTTGACGGATGTTAGCGGTTTAGTGGTAGCACTTAAATGATGAAAAATGTGCTTAATTTTCACAATGCATTCAGTGATACAGTTTTAGCGCTACCATTAGCAAATGTCCAATATGAACATGAAAACATCATGAAAATTAATCTGGGTGTTTTTGAAAATATGAAAAGACACAGCAACCTAATATGTAATGTCATATGTTTATTAAAACGTTAATTTATCTTAATTATAGTGTACAATCGAAGGGAAGATGCCAAAAAGGAGGTTCAAAAAGGACTACAAAATTGTTGCTACCATTAGCAAACATCTAATATCTTTAGCAATATGAAAAAATTGTTTGGTTCTTTATGAAAATATGAAATGTCGCTGCAATCTGACTTAATGTGATATTCTAATTAAAACATTAATTTAGCTTAATTGTAATGGAGCATTGGAGGAAAGATGCCATAGGTTCAAATAGGAATACAAAATTGTTGTTACTATTAGCAAATGTCCAATATACCTAAAACAACGTGAAAATTAATATGGGTGCTTTCGAAAATATGAAATGTCATGGCAACCTAACGTAATGTGATATGTTAATTAAAATATTAATTTAGCCTAGCTGTGGCGTAGCCTTGGAAGAAATATGCTATAGGTTCAAAAAGGACTACAAAATGATTTCTACTATTTGCAAACGTCAAATACAGCTATAACAATGTAAAAATTAGTCTAGTTGCTTTCGAAAATATGAAATTCTGCACCAACCTAACATGATATGTTAGTTAAACATTAATTTAGCTTAAATGTAGCGTAGCCTTGGAGGAACGACGCCATAGGTTCAAAAAGGACTACAAAATTGTTGCTACCATTAGCAAACGTCCACGATAGCTACAACAATGTTAAAAAAATTAGTCTAGGTGCTTTCGAAAATATGAAATGTTGTGCCAACCTAACATAATATATCTTAATTAAAACATTAATGTAGCTTTAATGTAGCTTAAATATAGCATAGCATTGGAGGAAACATGCCATGGGTTCAAAAAGAACTACAAAATGTTACTACCATTAGCAAACGTCAAATACAGCTATAACAACATGAACATATGTCTGGGCCTTTATGAAAATATGAAATGCATCCTAACATAATGTGATATGTTGATTTAACATTCATTTAGATTAATTATAGCGTAGCATCAGAGGAAAAATGCCATGGGTTCAAAAAGGACTATAAAATTGTTGCTACCATTAGTACCAGTATAGCTATAACAATGCGAAAATGAGTCTAGGTTAGGGTGACCAGATTTTCAAAATCAAAAATTGGGACACTTTCAGTTTGTGGTGGTTGGTAATAATAAAACTGTGAAGCGAGTGCGTAATTAAGGAAAATTGTTCTGCACTCTTCTGCCAATTCACGACTAACATGAGTCAGTATAGTCACATTCTCTTTGTGTTTTGGTGATTTTTAAGCCGCTTGTCTGTGTTTTACTGAAACAAATGACAGTTTATGACTCTCTTTACTGTTGGCAGGGATCAGATTGGTCAAAAATAGGAATACCTGGGACATTTCTTGTATAAAACTGGGACAACTGGTTTTGTATAAATCTGCTGGGACAGGGGACAGTGGGAAATAGGGATGTATGGTCACCCTAGTCTAGGTGCTTTAGAAAATATGAAATGTTGCGCCAACCTAATGTAACGTGATATGTTAATTCAAACATTAATTTATCTTAAATGTAGCGTATAATTGGAGGAACACCGCCATAGGTTCAAAAAGGACTACAAAATCGTTGCTACAATTAATAAAAGTCCAATATAGGTATAAATATAGATATAATTAGTCGTTCAGGCGCATTTGAAAATATGAAATGTTGCACTAAGCGGACGTAATGTGATGTTAAATGTTATAGATGAAAAAGGACGACAAAATTGTTGGACGTAATTAGCTGCTTAAGTCCAGGCTGCTTCTCCGGCTGCTTCAAAGCTCAAGTTTCCCCATTGACCCGATCACAACACTGACATGTGACGAACAATGAAAGAGGCCCTTGCGAAACATTTCTCCAGCTAAACCTGCCATCGTCATCGCAAACGCCGTGGCCCGTGACCCCGCCGGCCAAACAGGTCCTCCCCTTTACCTACGCCGAGCTATTTGAGGCGCTCACCTTTGCCTGGAACCTAGGTAACTCACCCTAACGGCATTCCCCAGCCCAGAGTGAACTCATTGACCGCCGGGGGAGAGGTGAAAGGGGTGGGGGGGCGTAGGTGGCCAGGGGTCACGGGTTCAAGTCCCGGGGTGGGGGGATGGGCAGCCCGGGTTTGACAACATGCCTGCGAGGAGTGGAGAGCGAGGGGAAGTGGCGGGGAGGGAAGAAGATTTTCTATGTGCGTCCTTACCCTCCCCCCAGCGACACAACCGGCAGCCAGCACAGCGTGTCCTCCGCTTTCAGAAAGAATTTGAATTAAAGGGCCCATATCATGCTAATTTCGGTGTGTGTTATAATGTTTCATTTCCGTCACAAACAGGCCCGGAGTTGTGTTTTATTTCCCTCGCACATGTTTTAACGCACAAACCCTGCAGATTTTGGTTCTTCTCTCAAACCAAAATCACTGTTCCGCCTCGTGATGTCATGTGGTGATACAAGAAGTGTGCTCAGGGTTCCCACTCTTTCACAGACAAAATTTCAAAACTTTTCCATGACTTTATGACACCCTACATGTGTAGAATTGAGCAGACTTTTAGAGCTAAATATGAAATGTGAACCCTTTCCACTCACCTTATGGTTTGGTATTAGGGATGTAACAATAACTGAAACATGGTGATATTGTATCGTCAAAGGTCTCACAATAATATCATGGACCATCACAGTATATCGAATCACAAGTCTCTTTGCTTAAATGAAGAGTTCTGATGCAGAAATAGCTAAAAAAAAAACAGAGGGAACTACACAGACCATGATCCTTTGCTCCATTTCAGTGCAGACTACATGAAGAAATAACTGTTCTAAGCACTTTGAAATCTTCATTCTTTGGATTGAGTCTTGTGAAACATTTTTAGAGGAAAAAGGAGCAGATTCACAGTTAAAATATTGTAATAAATAAATCTCAATAATAATAAATGACTGGTCAAAGCATTTTAGAATGTCAGTCTTGTTATTCTGTAGAATATCGTAATATCGTGAGCCTCCCCACCATATCTTGAGCTTTCCCACGATATTGTAATAAATATTGTACCGTGAAGTTCATACCGTGACGATATCGTATTGCGAGACTTGGATATCGTTACACCCCTATTTATTATTATAGTTTTTAACATTCAAAATCCTGTCAGTGCATTCATTGTCATCTCTTTTAAACAAAAGTCCTTATTGTGTATTGTCCTGCCGGAGCGGCTGTGCAGACATTCAGAAATAATAATAAAAGCCTCATGAGAACAACAGAACACTGGAGTTGCGTGAAAGAGACGCTAAAATTCCACAACTTTTCCAAAACTTTCACTGAATCTACAAAATTCCATGACTTTTCCGGGATTTCCAGCTGTGTGTTTTTAAACTTCTTTTTTTTTAATTATGCAAAATTACATGATACAAACAAATTAGCAATGTTAAGTGATCAAGTAATTAAGCATGATGAATGCAAGGTCAGACAGGAACAAAGTAAATTAAAAAAAAATTTGATAAATGAAAAGAGGTACTGAGGGTCTAAGTTTCAACTCTTTGATAATTGTTATAATTAAGGGGTTTACAGTTCAAAAATTTGTTTTTGTGGATGAAAATTTTTCCAAGCATAATAATAACATTCAAAAATAGGTCATGTTTTTTTAATCTTTTCACAGAAGTCCAAATATAATGTCTTGGTGAACTCCTTTAGATGGGTGAAGCCTTAAACCTTCAATAGAATCATTCTGGGTAGTTTCAACCCAAGAATGTCCAAACTCTACTAAACAAAAGGTAAAAAGTAGGAGCTGCTAACTTGAAAACTACCAGTTCATGACATCACGAGGTGGGACAGAGCACTTTGAGCTTTGGAGATGTAGACAGACTAATAATAAAGTGTTACTCAAACATCTGAGTGAAACAAAACACAACTCCAGGTCTGTTTTTGAGGAGGAAACGACATTAGAACATGACTAAAACCTCGCAAGAGTCAATTTTGCGTAATATAAGACCTTTTTATAACCCAAATTTAGTTTATTAAACGCTGACAGCTGAATGATTATGTTAAGAAAAGTGTAATAAAAATCATGATTTGGTTTCACTTTCCAAGAGCCTATGGGCCTACGCTCTACATAGGGTTATGAATTTATATTAAGCTATATTGGGTGACCAGATTTTCAGAATAAAAACCTGGAACATTCCTGGTTTATGGTGGTTGGGAATAATAAAATAGTGAAACAAGTGCGTAATTAAGGTCAATTTTTATGCACTCAGCACTAATGTGAGTCAGTATAGTCACATTTTCTTTGTGTTTTGGTCATTTTCAAGCAGATTTTTTGTATTTTACCAAAACAAGTGACAATTGGTGCCTCGTTTTACTGTCGGCAAGGAATGAATTGGTCAAAGTAGGGACATATCTTGTGTAAAACTGGGACAAATCACTGGTTTTGTATAAATCTGCTGGGACAGGGGACAGTCGGCTCAAAACTGGGACTGTCTCGGGTGAATAGAGATGTCTGGTCACCTTAAAAGATGGGTGTCGAAACTTTTTTCATCAAGGGCCACAGATCTAAACACAGACGATGCAGAGGGGCATTTGAGGGTAATAGCCTGGTGCTCCTTCTTGTCCTTATGTCCTTACAAATACCGGAGCAAAAGTATCACATGAAAAAAGATCAACTTAAGTAAAAATAGTGATAAAGAAAGATGGTTCACTGCAAATTTCTCTGGTCTGGCCAAGATTTCCAAACTTCTATCAGGTTCTTCATCTTGTTTTCAGATTTATTACCTACTTACTTGTTCTGAGAGGCTTCAGAGGTCGTTTATCTTAAGAGAACCTGTCAAGTAAAATGATCTTGCTGCATGGACACATCATTTCACTACTTTTAAGTCATTTTCGGATAGATTTAAGTGCTTATATCTTACATCTTGGCCAAGCTTTTTGCAGTATTGATAAAGATTTTGTTCAGTAGAAACAGTTGGCTCAGTCTTTTTTTAAGCTGTTTTATTTTTTCTATATGTTTGTTTGCTCAGACTATTAAAATGTTCAAAATAGACCCTAAACGTTTAAAACCATTTTAAGACTTTTAAGACTTATTATTTTTAAATAATATACATTTTAAAAAAGAGACAGGTATCACACAAAATCTTTAATTACATTTCATATTTAATTAAAACTAATAATTTTACTTTCCTTAAAATATTTTATTAAGGATTTTTTTTTTTAAATTAATTGATACTAAAGATTTTAGGTGATACTTGCACATATTTTTAATTTACAGTCATTAAAAAAGTAGGAGCACAAACCATAGGCAACACAAACTAACACAAAAGCATTTAGCTTAATTTTTACATTTTACTTAAAAAAGTTCTAACAAATATGCATGGGAAAAAACAATATCTAAAGTCTGGTGAAATTTACTCAAATCATGATAAAACATTCTTTATTCAAGTCATCTTAACTTGACTAGATTTGTTTTTTTTAGATGTTTTTTGCGTGTGCATTTACCATGGTTAATAAAAAGTGAAAAACTTTTTAAATTTAATGTTTTTATTCATTGCTAACAGAATACAAATTCAAAAATAGATTCACTCCATTTCAATAGATGGAATAAACTGTAAAGGGGCACAAACACTTTTAGTGAAATGATCTTGCTGCATGGACAGAATCTTACTGGACAACTTCTTCCTCAAATAAACCACCTCTACACTAGAATGAAGCATCTCAGAACTCGGAAGTCGATCATAAATCTGAAAACAAGACGAATAACCTGATAGAAGGTTTAAAATCTTGGCCAAATCAGAGACATTTGCCGTGTCCGACGAGGTTAGCACATGTAAACATCCCTGACAGCGCATTCATCATGGCGCTGCATGCTAACCGCGCACTACCTGGAGCCGGGCAGCGCATAGGCCGGCCTTGTTAAGTGTATATTTCGTCTGCTGCTGCCTGTGCTGTGGCCAGACTGCATTTCCGCTAGTGTGTGTGTGGAAATGTGAATGAGAGCGTGCGTGCAGACACAGGAGAGGCCCTCATTGTGCACGTGTCATCGACATGTCACAGGCTGGAGTTATGAGAGGGGCGGGGCTAAGGCCTATTCACAACAAACGCACACAGACTCATTTATCACTATAACTGATCACACGTTCGCTCGGGCATTTAGGTGCAGGACACGAGCGCAGAATGTTTGGAAATGTCGGGCAATGTCATAGGATACGAATATTATCCATGGGTTTCAGAATGATGAAAGCTAAGAACTGTTTCTGTTTTTTTTTTAAAATAAGAAAAACGTAAATGGAAAAACTAAAGAGATTTGTATATTTTGTATGAGTACACTGTAATTCCTTAAGAAAATATGTATATATGGATCAATGACGTATAAGGATTTTCAACAGGCAAATTTTAAAGAATAAATTTTTTTTCTAAGAGTTTCTATTGAACTTTTGCCAAATATTTACAGTCTCAGATGCATAAATCTAAGTTTAACATTTTTTGTGTAAAATGTCATGTGGTGCAACTGAGAATAACCTTAAAATAGTTTTATCTTCTAAAACATGGTTGGGATATTAATCTAAGTTGTGAGTAATATGAAGTGTATAGAAACAAACTGTTGCATTTCTTTAGATTTTTAATGCATATTGATATTTTCTTTTGCTCCAATATGACAGTCGCCTGCTTGTGTTTAATGAACAAACTACTGCCCTGTAAAATGCAGAAAAATGAAGAAAAATGCCTAAAGAACCATTCACCCAAGTATAATTTGTCTGTTATTCAAACTCCAGCCACAGAATTCCTGCTGTTATTAGTGGCACCACATGATGCACGGTCGCACCACATGACATTTTAACACTTTAAGTGCAAAAACATGCAGAATAACTCATGATTTCTGAAAAAAAATATTTGGTTCCATGGAGGTACGACAGAAATGTGCTGTATTATTATGAAATTTGAACCTTTTTAAAGGAGAAAATTGTAATTGAACAGCGTCACGTCATTAACCCATATATTTTAAAAAAGAGCTGTTTCTAGTATCTTTTGAATGGAAAATAATCCTCAAAATGTTGCAAGTAACTACACGGCAAAAAAGCTTGGCCAAAATTTAAGATAGAAACACTTAAATCTATCAGAAAATGACTTAAAAGTAGTGAAATGATCTGTCCGTGCAGCAAGATCACTTTACTCGAGAGGTTCTCATAAAATAAATGACCTCTATACTAGAATGAAACAGTCTCAGTACGAGTAAGTAGATCATAAATCTGAAAACAACATGTATAACCTGAGAGAAGTTTGAAGATCAGAGAAATTTCCAGTGTGGGTTCTGGATACAAGCGTAGAATGTTGAAAAATGCCAGGTGGCGCTATCCACGAGTTTCAGAATGATGAAAAATTAGGACTGGTCAGGGAATTTCAAAATTCAAAACTGGGACACACCCGAGTTGGGATGGTTGGTATAAATAAAATAGTGAAAAGAGAGTATGACTGTAACTAATTCCCTATTCGTAACTGACTTTATGGGTCAATCACAATCTGAGGGACTTCTGATGGTGTTTTTTATTTCTTATGGTCATTTTCAAGCTGAATTTTCTGTATTTTAGCTAAATAAATGACAATATATTCCCCTCTTTACTGCTGACGGGGATCAAATTGGTCAAAATAGGAACATTTCTTGTATAAAACTGGGACAAATCACTCGTTTTGGATAAATCTGCTGGGACAGGGGACACTGGGCTTAAAACTTGGACTGTCCCGGGTAAATCGGGACGTCTGGTCACCCTTGGACTGTTGCCATAACAATTGAAACCAAAACAAGATGTATTTGAATGGGAAATAATCCTCAAAAAGTAGTACAATCACAACTGAACCTGTGTCTCCAAATCCTCCACCTGCAGACAGAGACACATCCTGCATTTGTCTCATTCTCAGTTTATGTTCAGGCCTCATGTGAAGCGCTGAACCTCCAGAATTCCATCGCTGAACTGCAGAGGCTGCACTAGCACTGACTCAGGGTTGGTACTGGGGTTTAGGGAGTGACTATAAAGGTCAGAGAGAGGCATTTTAGGTTTAAACAGGCAAACTGGCAAGTGGTAACTGAAAATAACCAAAACACCAAATAACCGTATTTTCCGGACTATAAGCCGCTACTTTTTTCCCAGGCTTTGAACCATGAGGCTTTTAGTGCGGAGCGGCTAAATTTTGATTTTTTCTTCCACCGCTAGGGGCGCTCTAACCGGAATTTCAAAAACAAGATAGACGGAGAAGAATACGCTACTTTTTATTTAGCAGATATAACACGCACGACAAATTACTAACTGGTAATTATTTTCAAATCCTCACCCCTTCATCATGAAAAGCACACGAAGGAGTTTGTACGATGCAAGTTTTAAGTTGAAGGCATCGACCTTGCTCCAGGAAGGAAACCGCTGTAGAGCCCTGCACCTGCGGGACCCCACACAAAACAGCGTGGCGCGGGACCATGGATGTATTCTGAAAGAACATTCTGAAAGCTTATGGCGGGCGCGGGCGGTAGCGGGACTGAAGACTGCGGCAGCGGGCGGGAGCGGGATTGTGTCCCGTGCAGAACTATACCGTGCTGCTACACGTAAGCTGGCCGTCAGGGGAGATGATTAAAGTGACTTGTGGTTTCACTGCACAGGAGAAATGAAGGTCAATTACCGGTTCTTTTCTGTTTTTGACCCGTTTTAATCAGCACAGTTGCTGCCGTGTTAAAAGGCACTGTTCAGAAAGAATCTGTTCAGGTACATAAATGTACCTGGAAAGAATCTGTTCAGGTACATAAATGTACATTTATAGTACAAAATCGTTCTGTATATGCAGTAAATATCAAATTTTTCAACATAGATATCAGCGGCTTATAGCCCGGTTGCGGCTTGTACAACTTTTTTCTTATTTTTTTTTAAATAGCGTGGGTGTGGCTTATATACCGGTGCGCTCAATAGTCCGGAAAATACAGTATACCATAATAACTTGACTATCATATCCAATGTTTTGTCATCAAGAATAAATCAGCATTACAGCTGTTATCAAAAAGAATTATATTTGTGACTGAATACTGTATGTTGACAGCATATGGGGGCACACAGTTCATGTTTATGGAATCGTACATATGGTTTTACCTTTACCTGCCACTATAGAGATGTTCCTTGAATCAGGAGGATGTTTGTTTGAAGCTAATTGTAAACTGTACTGATGGTTCTTGATAACAGTTTGAAACTTTATAATTAATACAGCTAAACCCTATGTCAGGGTGCCCAAACTTTTTTCATCTAGGGCCATATATTAAAACACAGAGCAGCGTGAGGGCCGATCGAGGGTCATAGACTGGAGGTCAAAACAGTGAGTAATTAAAAACTGTGCATTTATAACAGGTTTAAATGACCCTCCAGACCTTTGTTCAGGCTTAGACCCTCAAAAGGACAAACTACATTTGCTTGATCAAGGTAGATTTCAAAAACATGCAGTAAAAAGTACTACTTGTGGTAGTATGGGCCAATTCACCTGGAAGCCTGAGGGCCAAAAACAACTGGTCTGAGGGCCACATTTGGCCCTCGGGCCAGAGTTTGGACATGCCTGCCCTATGTAGTAGCCCAGGGGTCTCCAACCTGTAGCTCTGGAGCTACCAGTAGCTCTCCACCCCCTTCCAAGTACCACCAAGGCATTTCTGAATTATACGTAGTGCGCTCAGATTAAAATCTGATTAATTACATTGTACATGTATCATTTTGATGCCTAACTTGTACAGTAATAAATGGATAATGGTTTATGTTTAATAGGCATTTAACTGTTCCCCGACTTAAGTGTGCCATAGCTCTTCTACTATGCTCGCTAAAATGAGCAGCTCTCTGGCATTTTCATTTCATAAAGGTAGCTCACCAGAGGAAAAAGGCTGGAGATCCCTGTTCTAGACTGTATGTTTTGTATATATGTATTGTATTGTATTGTATTTTATCTATATATGTATTGTTTTAATTAGGATCCATCATCAACTGTAACAATCTGTGTACCATTTGTTCTTTTGAATTTCAGTTAAGAATGAAAAACAATAAAATGGGAAAACAGTTTATTTCATTAATTCTGTTTTAGTGTCAGAAAACAGATTTCAATCTCTATTTTCAATATTTAATTTAAAGTTTATGTCAATAACACCAATCAAAAACAGTGTTGGTGTCTTTTAACTTTGATATTTTATTCTCTCTGGTTTATATGAAGTTCTGCTGCTCAGTGCTCCATGTCTGAATTTAGAGTCAACTGAACAAAGGAGAGTTTATCGCTGCTTCCTGTTTCTCATAATGGAGTTCAACAATGACTTTCTAAGATGCAAAAGTTTGTCCACAAACCACAATGATTTTTCAGCCTTGTAGCAACAGAACTTCCGGGGCAAATAAACCAGAGAGAATAAAATATCTAATTCAAAATAAGAACCGAGACTGTTTATTGATTAGTGTTATTTGAAATAAACTTTAAATTATTTTGGTTAGATGTTTGTGTGGTGGTTAAGTTGCTGTGTTGTCTTGCCTAGTTGTGTTAAAGCTGTGACCCTCTGTCCCAAGACAAATTTCTCCCATGATGGGAGACAATAAAGAATTATATTATCTTATCTTTAAATATTGGAAATAGAGGTCGAAATCTGTTTTTTTGTTGACACTAAAACAAGATAACGAAATAACAAACTGTTTTCCCATTTGATTGTTTTTCCTTCTTAATTGAAATTCAAAAGAACGAACAGTACACGGACCTATAACGTCATCTTAGTTATTTTAGACTTCGGAAATGCAAATCCTTTTGTGATGTAGAAACTATGATCAATTACAATTACTTACAATTGTTATAGCAAACAAATTGAAATACATTATCCAAATCCTCCTGTTGAATCCAGCTACGGAGACTAGAATAATGAAGTGTCTTGCTCAGGGGTACAACATCAGTTACTATTAAGCACTTTGTTTTGAACCTACTATAACATTTTCTGTTCTGAATCTGGTTGGATGAACGGTTATTTTGCTAATCATAAAAGAAATAATAATAATTTAAACTTTTGCGCAGTGACATTGTGTCCTCGAGCAACACACATCACGACATACAACACCTTTTCCAACTATACAACTGCCAAAAGCCCAAAGAATCCAATCGGCGATTTAGAAGCAAGAGTGAAACCAAAAAACATGGAATCATATTAAACAAGAGCTCCTCCAGTGGGGCAAAATACGCCCGTACTTTGAATTATTGTATATAGAATTCTAGAATCGGAATTCCACCAATCAGATTGCAGCAACAGAACTTAAAGACACTACAAAGCTTTAATGTGTCAAAGCTCAAAGAAGCAGAGAATGTGGGTTGTTCTCGCTTTCAGCAGCAGAACATTTGAGAAGAGAGTTCAGATCTTTCATGAAGACAAAGCTTCAAAGACTTCAAAGCTTTGAAGTGTCCACGGACGGACAGACGGACAGACGGACAGACGGACAGACGGACGGACGGACAGACGGACGGACGGACAGCGCCATACCATAATACGTCCCGTCTTACACAACGGGCGTATAAAAATCAGAGGCAAAGCTGTGAAAAATCTCCACCTTTTTTGCATTCCGAATGTGCACATTCCAAAATAGCTCAGAACAGTGTCTCAGATCTGACGGCGGCTCGCACACACACCGCTGCTTTTTCATAGGAAACAAGCACGGCCGACCTCTGACCTTTACCATTCAGCCCGTCTGGAAAATACCAAGCCTGGAATCGATCAATGCCCAGACGGCCCCCAGCCTCCCTCCTCCTCGCGTCGGCCCCGGTCCCCTCGTTCTCCTCCCCCAGCCCCTGTCCTCCCAGCATGCTCGGCCATTATCGGGGGCCTTATGCGGGCAGGCTTCCCTTGTTATGACCGGGATCAGATTCGGTGTCGCGGGTGATTAACTCGCGTCCCTTAGTCATGCTAGTAAAGCGGAGAGTGATGGTGGAGGGATGAGGGTTTGAAACGTTATGGGGTATTGTAACGTTTTTGTACGGCTTTTTGCGGTAAGGCTGGTGAGCACGCTTAAAGGAGTCCGTGTTTCACCAGATGATGTCATGAGGTGATGCCCTTCTCTGTCTTCTTAAAGTTTAGAAGTCTCCATCCTTGTACCTGTTGGTGGTTTTCATATTCTAGAATGTGAGACAGTTTTCCCTATTAATCACATTGTACTTTGTCATGAAATAACCAAAAGGTTTATTCACAAATCTTTAATGTCAGTAATGTATTTTCTATCAGTGATTAAACCCATTAACTTGCTGTGTTACAACAAAAACCTACATTTGAACTGTATTTACTTTAGCAAATCATATTGGCCTATAGACTTGACTCCTGTGATGTCACCTGAAATCCAGCAATAAGGGTGTAAAATATGAGGTAATTTTGCAAGACGACAAAAAAGAACTTTTCTATAATTCTTGTTTATCACCAGCCAAACAAACCCTCTTTAAAGGGACATGGGTGTGTTTTGAAGCGGAGTTTGTTCGTATCAGTGATATCGGCCACACGCGGAGCTCGTATGCTAGAGTTGTGCACCGTCGGAGGTGTCATGTGGTTGCGCTCGCGCTGGGCAGGTGCATTTCGAAAGTTTAACTCGTCACTTTAAGTCTGACGTCCTTATTATGGCTGCAGAAGCACTCACGCAGATGCGCCTGTTTTGTTTTCCACGTTCACACACCGAAAAATTTGCTCGCAAATGCGAGTGAAATGGGCGCACTGTAGAGCCCTGGTCCTAGTCCCGGTTTAGTCCGCGACCGAGCCCAGAGCTCTGCGGCCGTGTTTAGTCCTGGTTTAGTCCTAGTCCTGGTTTAGTCCGAGGCCAGCTCGGGCTCCGGGGATGAGCACAGGGGGACATAAGCGAGGAGGTGGAGGCGAGCGCGGCACAGATAAGGCAAGAAGCGGCGAAACCAGAAGTAAACATAAGCATTATAGCGATATATCGATATGTCAGAATTCATATCGAGTTTCAAAAATATCTCGATATATTTTGAATATCGAGATATCACCCACCCCTAGCTAGAAGGGTATACAGCGCAATGTCAGGACAGGATGAGCAACTCCGGTAAAAACAGAGGAGGGGGACTGTGTGTGTATATCAACAACATCTGGTGCACTAACACAGTGACTATAGATTGCCACTGTTCCCCGGACTTGGAAGACCTGACTATTAAATGTCAGCCCATTTACCTCCCCAGAGAGTTTAACACTGTCCTGATCACAGCTGTTTATATACCATCGGATGCAAACGCCAATGTTGCGCTGGGACTTTTACATAGTAGCGTTAACAGTCAGCTGAGCAGGTATCCTGAGGCAGTGTCTGTCATTGAGGGGGACTTCAATCACAGGGACCTAAAAGCATTGCTCCCAAAATTCCACCAGCACATTAAATGTTCGACTAGAGGAGCTAACACACTTGACAAGGTCTACTCAAACATCAAAAAAGGCTATAGGGTTAGGCCACTTCCACACCTAGCTCAGTCTGACCACCTGTCACTGCTTGCGATTCCGGCATACACCCCTCTCAGGAAAACTGACTCTATCATCACAAAGACTGTTAAAATATGGCCTGAAGGAGCCGCTCAGCTGTTGCAGGACTGCTTTGACAGGACCCGTTGGGCCATATTCGAACATCCAGACCTGGAGGTGTTTACGGACAGAGTGCTATGCTATATCAAGTACTGCATAGACACTGTCACGGTGGATAAATGCATTCGGGTCTATCCCAATCAGAAGCCCTGGGTGACGAAGGAGGTCTAGCAGCTGATAAAGAGAAGGAACTCTGCCTTCAGATCTGGTGATGGGGCTCTGTACAGTGTGGCATGCTCCAATCTCCAAGGGGCATCCGTAAGGCAAAGTCGGACTATGGGAGGAGGATTGGACTGCAAAAACAGCAGGCAGGTGTGGCAGGGAATCCAGCACATTGCCTACTACAAGGCCAGTAATGGGGCTGCCAAAGAGGATGTTTCGCTGGCGGAGGAGCTGAACCACTTCTTCGCCTGTTTTGAGGAAAAGTCACCAGAGGCAGCAATGTTACATCCCGCGGCCAACAACAACATTGTCCTCATGGTCGAGGAGCATGAGGTGAGGCGTATGCTGCGGGCTGTCACCCCATGGAAGGCAGCTGGCCCCGATGGCATCTGCGGGCGGGTAGTTAAGGACTGTGCAGAGCAACTGGCAGGGGTCTGTACCAAGATCTTCAACCAGTCACTCTCCCAGTGCATCGTTCCATCATGTCTGAAGTCTTCCACCATAGTACCCCTGCCTAAAAAGACAAATATCAGCACCCTCAAAGACTACCGGCCAGTAGCACTCATCCCTGTTCTGATGAAGTGCTTTGAAAAACTAGTTCATATCATTCATCCCTTCCACCTTTGATCCACACCAGTTTGCCTACAGGGCAAATAGGTCTACTGAGGATGTGGTAGCCACAGCTCTCCATGCTGTGCTGTCCCACCTGGAGCAGCAGGGGAGCTATGCTCGGCTGCTCTTCGTAGATTATAGTTCTGCTTTTAACACCATCCTCCCCCACAGACTGGTGGACAAGTTATCGAGGATTGGAATACCATACTCCACTTGCCTTTGGATCAAGAACTTCCTCACAGACCGCACTCAGAGAGTACGAGTAGGCCATCATACCTCCATGGCCCTCAGGACTGGTTCACCGCAGGGCTGTGTGCTAAGTCCTCTGCTCTACACCCTTTATACATATGACTGCACTCCTGCCCATGTCAGTAACACCATTGTCAAATTTGCCGATGACACCACAGTAGTCGGACTTATCTCCAAGGGGAATGAGTCTGCCTACAGGGACGAGGTGGAGTGTCTGTGTGGAGAGGGTATCTGACTTCCGCTTCCTGGGAGTTAATATCAGAGATGACCTGTCTTGGGGCATCAACACCACTGGGCTAGTGAAGAAGGCCCAGCAGAGACTTTACTTCCTGAGAGTACTCAGGAGGAACAATATCTCTCAAAGGCTGCTGGTGACATTCTATTGCTGCTCAATTGAGAGCATACTAACATACTGTCCCTGTGTGTGGTTCCCTGGCTGCTCTGGGGCACAGAGAAAAATGCTCCAGGGGGTCATAAAGGCAGCACAGAACATTGTCAGCTGCCCTCTTCCCTCTTTGGATGAGCTGCACAGTTCCCGCTGCCTCAGTAAGGCTAAATCCATCCTGAAAGACCCATCACACCCCGGTCACAAACTGTTTGAACTGCTGCCATCAGGCCAGAGATACAGGTCCATAAACACCAGGACAAACAGACTACAAAACAGTTTTTACCCAACAGCCATTAGTTTACTAAATGGGGCCACTAAAGCATAGTTTTTACATTTATGAATGTGGAAGTGTGTGGCTGTGGGTGTCTGAGGTTGTTAGGCGTTTTGTATGTACTGTACATAGTGTCTGTATATTTGTATCTTTTTACTATGTTACCATTTTATTACCTTTGCACTGAACGAGGAATGCACTTAATTTCGTTGTATTTGTTACAAGGACAAATAAAGATATTCTATTCTATTCTATTTGATCCCTGCCAACAGTAAAGAGAGGCATAAACTGCCCAGTTTTTTCGTTTTAAGTTTTTGTTTAGGTAAAATTACAGAAAACACAAAAACATATGACTATACTGACTCACATGTTATCGTGAATACGTCAAGAATGGGCCGAGTGACAAGACATTCATCAAGGATTCATCAAAACAGCTTTTACCAATGCTGAAAGTTAAAAAAAAACACTTGATTTATTAACACATAGGGATGGAACAATAACCAAAATACGATGATATCGTATTGTCAAAGGTCTCACAATAATATCGTGGACCATCACAATATATCGAATCCCAAGTCTCTTTGCTTAAATGAATAGTTCTGATGCAGAAATTGCTAAAAAAAAACAGAGGGAACTACATAGACCATGATCCTTTGCTCCGTTTCACTGCAGACTACATGAAGAAATAACTGTTCTAAGCACTTTGAAATCTTCATTCTTTGGATTAAGTCTTGTGAAGGCATTTTTAGAGGAAAAAGGAGCAGATTCACAGTTTTGTGAGACGTACAGTGAGATGTATATGGTGAAAATATCATACAGAGAGATTTGGATTTCGTTCCATCCCTAATGACAATAAATGTTGTACCAAATGACTGGTCAAAGCATTTTAGAATGTCAGTCTTGTTATTCTGTAGAATATCGTAATATCGTGAGCCTCCCCAACATATCGTGAGCTTTCCCACTATATCGCAATAAATATCGTACCGTGAGGTTCAGACTGTGACGATATTGTATCGTGAGACTTGGATATCGTTACATCCCTAGTCTTTACAGTTAAAGGATCCATATTACGCTGTTTTCTGATCGATGTTATAGTTTGGTTTCCTCATCACAAACAGACCTGGAGTTGTTTTGTTTCATTCACTCATGTTTAACACACATTTAGGCAGTGAGTTCTTTTGTCAAACTGAACACACTCCACCTTGTGACATCATGTGGTAATACAGGAAGTGCTCCACTATATTCTTAAACCCCACACACCTTCAACAGAATCATTTGGACGTTTAGTCTCTGCTAAACTAAAAGTAGAAGGAGCCGTTCACTTGAAAACTACCACTTTGTGACATCACAAGGTGGAACAGAGCAATAATCAGAATCAGAATCAGAATTACTTTTATTCATCCCCGAAGGGAAATTTTCTTTGTTACAGATGCAACCGACCAAGAGCATGTAGATCAAACAAGTTACAAAATAAGCTAAATACAATAAGATAAAAGATAAAAGATAAAATAAAAGATAAAAATAGCTCTCTCTGGGAAATTATTTACATCATTGACCTATTTATGACTATATACATGTGTGAGCAGGGAATAGGATGAAAAGGATTGAGTAGTATGTGAGTTAAAGTGAGTTAAAGTGCAGCGTTCAACAGTTTGATGGCGACAGGCAGGAAAGATTTCCTGTGTCTCTCAGTGGAGCAGCGCAGCAGCCGCAGTCTATGGCTGAAAGATCTCCTCTGATTGGCCAGCACCTCGTGGAGGGGTGGGAGGAGAGTCCAGAATAGTCCAGATTTTGTCCAGTATTCTCCTGTCCAACACCACCGCCAGAGAGTCCAGCTCCTCCCCCACAACATGTCCAGCCTTCCTAATGATCTTCTCAAGTCTATTAGTGTCCCTCACACGCAGACTGCTGCCCCAGCAGACTACAGCGTACATGATGGCACTGGCCACCATAGACTCGTAGAACATCCTGAGCATTGTCCTGCAGATGTCAAAGGACCTCAGCCTCCTCAGGAAATAGAGGCGGCTCTGGCCCTTCTTGTAAACCGCGTCCACGTTCCTGCTCCAGTCCAGTTTATTGTCCAAGTTCACCCCCAGGTACTTGTACTCCTCCACCACGTCCACACTGACCCCCCGGATGGAAATGGGGGTCACAGCAGCTTTGGTCCTCCTAAGGTCCACCACCAGTTCCTTTGTCTTCATCACGTTGAGCTGGAGGTGGTTCTCCTCACTCCAAGTGACAAAGTTGTCCACTACAGTCCTGTACTCCTCCTCGTCACCACCGCTGATGCATCCCACCACTGCAGAGTCGTCAGAAAACTTCTGAAGGTGGCAAGACTGGCTGCAGTAGTTGAAGTCTGTGGTGTAGAGGGTGAAGAGGAAGGGAGACAGGACTGTCCCCTGTGGAGCCCCGGTGTTGCTGACCACTCTGTCCGACACACAGCTCTGCAGACGCACATACTGTGGTCTTCCAGTGAGGTAATCCACAATCCAGGACACCAAGGAGGCATCCACCTGCATCACTGCCAGCTTCTCAGCCAGCAGAGCCGGCCTGATGGTGTTGAACGCACTGGAGAAGTCAAAAAACATGATCCTCACAGTGGCAGCCGGCTTGTCCAGGTGGGAGTAGACTCTGTGGAGTAGGGTCAGGATGGCGTCATCTACTCCAAGGTGGGGCTGGTAGGCAAACTGGAGAGGGTCTTGCAGATGTTGGACCATAGGCCTCAGCTGCTGCAGGACAAGTCGTTCCAGAGTCTTCATGATGTGGGAGGTCAGTGCCACGGGCCTGTAGTCCTTAGGGTCGCTGGGGCGCGGCGTCTTCGGGACAGGGACGAGGCACGATGTCTTCCACAGCAGGGGGACTCTCTGAAGACTCAGGCTCAGGCTGAAGATCTGGTGCAGAACACCACTGAGCTGGGGAGCACAGCCCTTCAGGACTCTGGGGCTCACTCCATCAGGTCCTGGTGCTTTCCCGGCCTTCAGTCTCTGCATAAAGTGTCACTCAAACATGTGTGAATGAAATAAAACACAACTCCAGCTTTGTTTCTGAGGAGGAAACAACATTCTAACATGACTCACAAGAATTTTGCGTAATATAGAACCTTTAACGAAATGTAAAATCCTGATCTGGTTCATACCGTGATGATATTGTATTGTGAGACGTAGATATTGTTGCACCACTTTTAATGAATATAATATAAACCACTTAGCTTCAGTTTAGCAGTGAATATAAGCACAGTGCTTAAACCACCGCTACACAGACCTCTTTAAACTGTGATTCTAAGGGCCAGCTCGCAGAACAAAAACCCAGCTTGGGGGCCCCTTCGCTGATCTATCATTCCGATTTATAATGTTTTTTCTCATTCTCTGTTTCAGATGGTGGTCTATGTGAGTTGTGCACAAGATACCGACCAGATGAATATAAGTAAGTACAAATTAATTCATCTCTATACAACAGTTACTAAAGTCAGAGCTCAAAAATTGTAATTCACTAGCTGCTTATCGATGCTTTAATCGGACTGTGCGAAGTCAAAAATGTACGTTTTCATTTGCAGATCTTTGAAAATGACTGGATCAAATTATCTGTCCTTGGCAATTGCTTCCTTATGTTTCTCATTCGGCAAAGACAACAGATTTTAATAGGCAATATCATCCTCTCTTTTCACAAATAGCTGTTTTTTGCAATATTCTCAAGGGGGTTTCTTGAACTAAAAGATATAAAAGATAAAATAAAAGCTCAGATTAAAAGAAACAAACAAGAAAAGTCATGATGTCATGTGGTAATACAGGAAGTGCTCCACTGTGTTTTTAAACTCCACACACCACTAGAATCATGTGAATCATTTCAGCCATGGAATTACTGAACTAAAGGGAAAATGAGCTGTTAAACTTGTAAACTACCACCTCATGACATCACAAGGTGGAACAGAGTGTTTTGAGCTTTGTAGATGTAGACAGATGGATAATAAAGTGTTAAAACATGCTCAAACATGTGAATGGAACAAAACACAACTCCAGGTCTGTTTTTGAGGAAGTAACTTTAGAACATGGCTTAAACTCTCACAAGAGTCCATTGTGTGTAATATTGGACTTTTAAAAATCAAACTTAACACATTTCTTTAGAGACATTTCAAACTAATCCAGGATTCCTCACTGATCTTTTGCAGTAATGGAAGTATCTTCTCCGGTCCGGTCTGGTGCTGCGATCACCAGCCGTCCCAGTTTTTTTCACTTTTGGGGAACATTCAACGCTGTCGGTGAGTTTGAGAAGCCAGAGAAACCATCGAGTGTTGAGTGTACCCTGACTGTGAAACATGCATCTCACCTCCTACGACTACTACTACTACTACTACTGCTACTGCTGCTACTACTACTACTGCTGCCATGGACCAGGCATACAGGTGTAGCAAGAAAAATGTGCCAGTGGCTTATTTAAATGAAATATATTCTGCATTATTTATTTGTGTAGTTTAAGTACTTTTGTTTTGGTATCTCATGTTTTAGAATACAAATAAATGCTTAGAAAACTAAAAATAAACAAAAAGTCGCCACATGGCCAGTGTAATAATCAGGGGTGGGTAGAGTAGCCAAAAGCTGCAAAAGCCAAAAAAGGTAAAGTAAGAGTGAAGTAAAGTATTTGGGAAAAGTACTACTCAGGTAAGCATCACTTAAAGAGAAACTGTTGGCACTTTACACATGATTTGTAATTGTTAGTGTAATTTGAAGGACAAACATTACGGTGCTGAACAAATTTATTAGACCACCTGTCATAAAAACAAGAAAACATGATCAATTGGAATAACAAAATAGTCCTTGTCCAAAAATGTGAATATTTTGTGTGAGTATTTTAGGCGCAGATAACAGCTGTATTCTCACTGCTTTGTTTTTATGTCATTTTGCAAAGTCTCTTTTGTTATTGAGTTCCAAATCATTTCTAGCTGTTCCCAGAGACTTGATTTGGATGAGGCTTTGGTGTAATTTTTGGAAAACGTTAAACTTGAAAATGTAAGGAGAGCAACAGTAGTTCTAATTTAGCATTAAAGATTGTTTTTTTGATAAAAAAAAGATCTTGCATATACTGGAGGATTAACCTTTATGTAAACATAAAAAATATTTTGGTAACAGAAATACTGTTAAATTACATGTGACAGCAGTGGCAGCACCTTATACTGGGTGGTGGTCTAATAAATTTGTTAAGCTCTGTAAATAATGCATAGAATAGGCCACAAACATGAGAAAAACTAAATCATATCTGAAGGAAAAAGTGTTTTCTGAGACTCAAAGGGAGAGGACGTTGTAAATAGAATCCATCAAACAAGCTTGAATGAAGCAATAGAGTATGAGTATAGTAAATACATTGTCTATGTATATACTATTATAAGTATTCAGAATGCAACACTCTGATAGAATATTGTACTCTGAATACAGTATTCTGAATGGATAATATGTCATATGATGATATTGGATAATATGTTACAAAATACAGTTTTTTATGCAGGCATTTTGTTTTCTGTAATTAAAAAGGTAAGCATATTTTTACCGTCCACGTGTGTCCTCATGTGTCCCTCCGTGCAGTTCCTGGTCCTCACGTGTCCCTCAGTGCAGGTCCTGGTCCTCATGTGTCCCTCAGTGCAGGTCCTGGTCCTCACATGTCCCTCAGTGTAGGTCCTGGTCCTCATGTGTCCCTCAGTGTGTCCCTCAGTGCAGGTCCTGGTCCTCATGTGTCCCTCAGTGCAGTTCCTGGTCCTCACGTGTCCCTCAGTGCAGGTCCTGGTCCTCATGTGTCCCTCAGTGCAGGTCCTGGTCCTCACATGTCCCTCAGTGTAGGTCCTGGTCCTCATGTGTCCCTCCGTGCAGTTCCTGGTCCTCACATGTCCCTCAGTGTAGGTCCTGGTCCTCATGTGTCCCTCAGTGCAGGTCCTGGTCCTCATGTGTCCCTC
The DNA here is from genome assembly GCA_030686955.1 of Odontamblyopus rebecca. Classification (NCBI taxonomy): domain Eukaryota; kingdom Metazoa; phylum Chordata; class Actinopteri; order Gobiiformes; family Gobiidae; genus Odontamblyopus; species Odontamblyopus rebecca. The sequence goes on from CM060667.1 coordinate 17,487,714, forward strand.
AGTGCAGGTCCTGGTCCTCACGTGTCCCTCAGTGCAGGTCCTGGTCCTCATGTGTCCCTCAGTGCAGGTCCTGGTCCTCACGTGTCCCTCAGTGTAGGTCCTGGCCCTCATGTGTCCCTCAGTGCAGGTCCTGGTCCTCACATGTCCCTCAGTGCAGGTCCTGGTCCTCACGTGTCCCTCAGTGCAGGTCCTGGCCCTCATACGTCCCTCAGTGCAGGTCCTGGCCCTCATACGTCCCTCAGTGCAGGTCCTGGTCCACATTCATCGCTGTCGGTGGGTTGTGTCTCTGCAGACTCGTCGATCGGTGAATGGAAACCAAGACTCTGCTCCTCACTCGTGCTCTGTCTGTACAATACAATAATAACACCCTGAGAATGATCTATATTCTGTTTGTCACTCAAGTCAATAAAGAAGAATATGAATGACATTATGAGACTGTTTATTGTCTGTAAATAATGTGTTATAAGTATAAGTCTAGACAAATGATGACTTAATGTATAGACTGAACACTTTCCAATATCCAATTGTCAAAGTCTGATCTGGTCTAATCTCAGGAGCTAAGGGGCTCTGGTGGAAACTGTTGTTGTGTCCCTGGGTGAGACACTGCACTGTATGTATCACAGTATGGGGTGAATAATGCACTGTAAAGTCCTGTGTGTGTCTTGAAAGGTGTTATATAAAGTCATTGTCAGTAGTAAATAGTGCATATCTGATAACTACACAGTTTCTCTGGTGTGTTAGTGCTTTAATAAAAAAAAACTCATGTAACTCTTTTGTTTATAATGGTGTTAGAGTAGAATAGTAGAATTTTTATGTGTCAGCATCTTCTCTGAAAAACAAAAACATGGACCCTGAACACTCTGGTAGTATTATCTATTCTGCCTTTGTTCTGTTTAAATGGAATTATTAGAAAACTGAAGACTTTGACTCATGCACATAATCTTATCAATTCTGCATTTATTAACAATGGGCAATTTAGATCAATTAGTGGCCATACCGGCTTGTCAAAGCCCGATCCCGTCAGATCTCAGAAGCTAAGCAGGGCCGGGCCTGCTTAGTATTTGGATGGGAGATCACTGAGAATTCCAGGTGCCACACCCAGGTCGTTGTTGAAAATGAGAATTGGTTCTCAACCAACCTACCTGGTAAAATAAAGGTTAAAAAAGAAATACTATTCATTCTTTACGAGGGAAGTAACAGTAACCAAAATATGGTATTGTCAAAGGTCTTACAATAATATCGTGGACCATCACAATATATCGAATCTCAAGTCTCTCTGCTTAAATGAATAGTTCTGATGCAGAACTAGCTAAAAAAAACAGAGGGAACTACATAGACCATGATCCTTTGCTCTGTTTCAGTGCAGACTACATGAAGAAATAACTGTTCTAAGCACTTTGAAATCTTCACTCTTTGGATTAAGTCTTGTGAAGGCATTTTTAGAGGAAAAAGGAGCAGATGCACAGTTTTGTTACTGCCAATAAATCTGGTACAGTGAGATGTTTATGGTGAAAATCTGGTACAGAGAGATTTGGATATCGTTCCATCCCTAATGACAATAAATGTTGTACCAAATGACTGGTCAAAGCATTTTAGAATGTCAGTCTTGTTATTATGTAGAATATCGTAATATCGTGAGCCTCCTCACCATATTGTGAACTTTCCCACGATATCACAATAAATATCGTACCCTGAGGTTCATACAGACATGGATATCGTTACATCCCTAGTCTTTACAGTTAAAGGATCCATATTACGCTGTTTTCTGATGTATGTTATAGTTTGGTTTCCTCATCACAAACAGACCTGGAGTTGTGTTTTGTTTCATTCACACGTTTTTATATATTTTTTAATTGACTGGACTGGACTGGACTCACCACACAGATGCTCTGTACAGGCAGGGCCAGAGCAGGCTCTACCTCCTGAGGAGACTCAGGTCATTTGGAGTGAAGGGGCCCCTCCTGAGGACCTTCTACGACTCTGTGGTGGCATCAGCCATCCTGTACGGTGTGGTCTGCTGGAGCAGCAGCATCACAGAGAGGGACAAGAGGAGACTGGACAAAGTCATCAGGAAGTCCAGCTCTGTCCTGGGCTGTGCCTTGGATTCGGTGCAGGAGGTGGGGGACAGAAGGGTTCTGGCCAGATTCACTTCTATGCTGGACCTGGAGTCTCACCCTCTTCAGGGCCCTGTCTGCTCTGGAGAGCAGCTTCAGTGACAGACTGATCCACCCTCGCTGTGTGAAGGAGAGGTTCCGCAGGTCTTTCCTTCCTGCTGCTGTCAGACTTTACAATGAACACTGCTAACTCTGCTGCCTGTGCAATACTGGGACCCTGTGCAATACTGGGACCCTGTGCAATAATGTAAGATAGTAATTTATTGTATATATAGTTTTTTGATTGCAATTTATTGTATATATTGTGTATATATTGTCTTTAGATCCTTATAGTGTTTGTCTATTTTTAACTTAACTGTACTCTATTGCTGCTACTGTTTCTTGCTGTTCTCTTTACTGTGCGTTGCAACACTGAAATTTCCCCATTGTGGGACAAATAAAGGATATCTTATCTTATCTTATCTTAATTAGGCTGCTGAACACTGAAAACACTGTGTTCCAACTTGTGATGCCATGTGGTAATACAGGAAGTGCTCCACTGTGTTTTTAAACCCCACACACCTTCAACAGAATCATTTCAGTCTGTTAAACTAAAGGTAAAAGGAGCTGTTCACTTGAAAACTACCACTTCATGACATCACAAGGTGGAACAGAGCATTTTGAGCTTTGGAGATGTAGACAGACTAATAATAAAATGTCAGTCAAACATGTGCGAATGAAATAAAACACAACTCCAGGTCTGTTTTTGAGGAAGAAAAAGATTCTAACATGACTCACAAGAATTAATTTTGTGTAATATAAAACCTTTAACAAAATGTAAAATCCTGATCTGCTGAATGTCTTCATTGCTACAAAAAAGTTAAGCACACTTCAAAACACACAGGGGCACTCCCAAAACATTGTGAGAACTTGTGAGTAAAGTTCCATAATCCAGCTTTAATATTCAAGAGGACGCAGTAAGCCCAATGAGTGAATGCAGTTTAATGTGACAGCGTCTGAGAGGGGGACAAAGCGTGGGTGGGGTCAGGTGGGGGCCGCAATCACTTCCTCCACCGGGCGGGCAGATGGTGCTTTAGACACTGACCCCTGACCTCTGACCTCCGGTGGTTATCTGGGGCCACGATCGCAGACGGACGACGGGACAGAGGACACAAGTTCAAGCCCATGCATCAAGATGGAGAGAGGCAGCTGACTGTGGTGTATGTGTGTGTGTGTGACTTTATTGTGAATAGAAGCAGAGGGTAGGGTAGCCGAAAATTGTACTCAAATAAGATTAAAGGGACAGCAGAATTTTGGACATAGGGCCTCATTTCCTTGTGAACCAGGAGGAAACATGTGGAGACACTTTTTGACAAAACTAGAACTAAAAAACTAAAACTATTAGACTGTCACTGTCCATGTGAACGTCTGTGTGGATATGATACATTTGAGGCACTAATACATGTAATAAAATGCTTGAAGATGATCACTTTTGATGATAATTTGTCAGGTGGACAGACATTTTTTTGTCTTTTGGGGCATGTTGAGGGTGATATTTGACAGTAAAAATGCAGCAAGCTCCAAATTATTTTCTACTAAAATATGTGCAGTTTTTTTTTGTTATTCAGCACTGTCCTTGTTCAATATTGTTACAATCTGCTGATTTTCTTGCTATGGAGAAATGAAAAGGAATTTGCAGACATTAGCTAGCTAGCTAGCAAGCTCAGTAATCAACATGGCAACTTAAAACTACTCAGATGAATGTGGACAAGTCACTGTACTCAAAAAAATATGTAAAATTACTGTACACACATGGTTCTTCTTGTCTTGGGAAACTCTGAAGTAGGACCCTGAAACATCCAAGAGTGCCTCAGTGGTTAAGGCAAACCACCTTGTTTGATTTGTGCCAAAAAGTTTAATTTTTTTTACATTTTGCAATGGACTCTACAGCATTCTACAAAACCAGCTGAATCTGATGGCAAAGCTTGGGTAAAAAGCTTTTGTTGTGTCCTTAGGCAAGACCCTTCACCCACATTGCCTAGTTTTAAAGTGGAGTGTGTGTGATTGATGGTGGTGGTTGGAGGGGCTGATGGGGCAGATTGGAGCCTCACTTCTATGGCCTGCCGCTTTAACATTCAAACACTAAACTGGATGTACTGAAGATATCGCTAACTCAGGTGTGCCTAGTCAAAAAGAAAATTTTGGAAATCTGCAACAATATTCTTTCTATCCATAAATGTCATTTTAGATATCCAGAACAACATTCTTCCCAGGACAAATGGCATCACCTTTGCCATTCATTTGTATGGGTTTCATAATTACAGGTATCTACAAGATAAATTACAGATATCTGCACCTGGATAATAGATATATGTAATCCCGATTTGAGATGTCTACAATTTGATTCTGCCTAATCATAACTAAAGTTGAAGATATCTTTAATTCATCTCAGTTGAAGATATCTACATGCTCCTTTTCAGATATCTTAAATGAAGATTTGACTAGACCAAATGACATTATAGATATCTCTAACTGGAATTACAACTAGTCAAAATGATGTTGTAGATATCTCAAACTTGAGTTTGGGATAGTCATAATTTAGTTGTAGATTTCTCTTATCAAGTTTGAGATCTTGTAATGAATTTTGATTCGAGATATCTGAAATTGGAGATATCTGTAAACTTCATTGTGCCTCGTCAAAATATAATTACAGATATCTTGAATTGGAGTTTTGACTCGGCGAAATGATGTCTGTGTGTAAATGATCCCACTTTAGGTGGGAGCAGAGCACTTCCACACGGCACCTCTCGGCTGTTAATTCAAAGTTCATTTATCAGTAAGATTGCCAAAATGCATCTTAGGATCTTTTTGTTAATGCACTCTAGTGAAACATTTGTTGAAAACCATATTTACGACAAAAAATAATTTTAACACTGAGGGACAAATGGCTTTTTGGACGGACTGAGCACAGCTAATAACTCGAGAGAATGTAGTGCTTTCTGTGTCATGATGTCATGATGATTTTTGAGAAATCTTTAACTTTCTATCTGCTGAGTGAAAACTGAGTAACAGATATCTGCAGTTGTCATTTATGATGTGTGACAAGTTGAATGTTGTTTTCAATGACGCAATATCTGTAATTCCATTTTGCCTAGTCAAAACAAAATTACAGATATCTCGAACTTTGGTTTCGTCTAGTCAAAATTACGTTACAGATATCTCACATGACAATTCCCACTATCCAAAATGAAATCATGCCTAGAAAGACTAAGCTTCAGAGGCCTGAATGATCTTTATACGCTATGGTATTTAATTTAAGAGATATGAACTGTTTTTTCAAGGAAAACGTGACCATGACAATAAATTTGGATTGAAAATGGCCTTAAAATAGGAAAATGGTATTAAAAATCACATTCCTTATATCAAGTCAAGTAGAAAAAGTGTCATTGTACAATAGTTTAACACTAAAGAAGGACACAACCTTTTCACTTTTCAGCAGGGGTCATTTTGGATTCTATGCATACCGTCCATCCATCCATCTTCTCCCGCTTAATCCGGCTGGGTCGCGGGGGCAGCTTGCTGCCCAATCCTCATAGCACCTGACCCCCCCCTATGAACCCCTCTGCAGGTGGTGAGCCCACAGGAGGGTGGACAACATGGTCCTTGATGTTAGTTCATAGGTGCTGCATGTTTTGGGTTGATGGGGGAAACCGGAGTACCCGGAGGAAACCCATCCAGACACGGGGAGGAACATGCAAACTCCACACAGAAAGGCCCGGGCGACCCGGGGATCGAATCCGCAACCTTCTTGCTGTGAGTGTTGTCACTCAGCCACCGTGCCGCCAATGCCATGTCTATGCATACTGGATTTTTAAAAACCTTAGCCCATACCTAACACTCAAAAAATAAAAAACTTTTCCAGAAATGCACAATCCTCATGATATTTCTCAAATTCCCTCCCAACAATAAGTTTATCATTTTTAAACCCTGCTTCATGGAGTTCCAGTTACAAACCAACTTGCATGATGGAGTAATGGTTTAGCACTCTGGACTCTGAATCCAGCAATCCAAGTTCAAATCTCAGTGGAGCCTGACTTGGATGCAGTACTGATACTTTCAATACATATTTTAATAGATAAGCAAGTTTTCATTTAGTTCCAGTTACAAACCAACTTGTTGAGCCCAATGTGAAAACAGTCACAGAGGTTCCATGGTGTAATGGTCAGCACTCTGGAGTTCAAATTTCGGTGGAACTTGACCTGCCCAAAGAATGAAGACGTTCTCCACCCTTTTCCCTCCGGTGAGTTCCCTTTACAAAACAAAAATGCGAGGGCTGCTCATTTTAGTAGCCGCAAGAAATTGAAACGATTATAAGAAAGAGGGTGAGACTTTGGGTACAGTTAGGTGCTTATAAAACATAAACCACAGTCCATTTATTAGTGCACAAAGTTGGGGTTCAAAAAGATATATATATATACAATAGTAATAGGCGTGTAATTCACCAGAATTTGTTCAGCACAAAGGTATAATTCTGAAATCCTTTGGTGAGCTACTTGGGAAAAGTGGAGAGTTACTGGTAGCTCCTGAGCTCCAGGTTGGAGGCCCCTGATCTACATCGTGAGTGTGTGTGTGTGTGTGTGTGAGTGTGTGTGAGTGAGTGTGTATGTGTGTGCGTGTGTGTGTGTGTGTGTTTGTCTGTGTGTGAGTGTGTGTGTGTGAGTGTGAGGATGCTGCTCGTCTCTGTGCCCAGGAGCACACAGAGCACTGTTGAGCTGAAACCACAATTGCAAAACATTCAGCTGTTACCATGGCGACATGCATTAAAAAAACACTGACAAAAAAGTCTTAAAACTCCAGAAAAACAAAGGTGAGAGTGGCTAACTGAAAACCCCTTGGCTAATGCTGGCTAAAGTGGGACAGGAATTTGTGTAAGAGACTGGTGTAAAAGCACAGAATCAGATTGTTCTAGTTCCACCTTAATTAACGGTCAGATTAAAGTCTAGTTTGCATAACAGAGCTTCAGACAGAGCAATGCCTCCAGTTAGCATCACAACCTCAGGAAATGTTGGTGACATCAGCTGCAAAGTAAGAAAGCAGCGATCCAGCTGTTTCAGTTCCGATACGATTCCGATACTGTGGCTTTAAGTATCTGGTGATAGACGATGTCAAACGATACCAGAGCAGAGATTGAAAACAGCATTTATCTCCTTAAAATGACAATCAAATAAGACCAATGTAGTAATTTAAGAAATAAATAACACGTACATCACATATTTGAGGTTTGTGTAAATAAAAGTTCAACTATTGCGAGACTTTCTGGGCGACTTTGATCAGTAAACAGTCTTATCATATAGAATACAATAGAATAGAAAGCCTTTATTGTCATTCTACACAGTATAAACAGAAGAGAAACTGCTCCTCCAAAGTGCACACAAAAATGAATAAAACTACTTGCTAATACACATAACCTACTCCAGAGTAAAACTTGTGCAAAACCCACCAGAGGTACATGGACAGACAGACACAGACAGACACATAACAGACAGACACATAACAGACAGACACATAACAGGCAGACACATAACAGACAGACACATAACAGACAGACACATAACAGACAGACACATAACAGAAGGTCCAAGTGTCTCGCAGCATAAGTTCTCAGTGCAAACTTGAGTTTAGTTTGGTAACAGCTTTGGGAAAGAAGCTGTCCCTGAGTCTATTTGTTCTGGATGGAATGGACCTGAAGCTCCTGCCAGAAGGCGACAGGTTGAAGAGATGGAAGCTGGGATGGGGATTGTCTATTATGATGTTCCTGGCCCTGCTGAGACAGCGAGAGTGTAGATGCTGGATATGGATGGCAGAAGCAGCCAGTGATTTTCTGTGCTGTGTTGGTCACTAAGGATGGGCATTTGATACATTTTTTAAAATCGATCATCGGGAAAATTAATGATCGATCATTAACATTTTATATTAAAATTATCATCAGAATTATTACTATTACTAATCTGCATAAATAAACTCAAGTTTACAACATATAAACCATAACCACTATAGACCCTCATCAGTGTGAGATTAGAATGTGATCAGGACAGTGTTTGTGATCAGGAGGACAGTGTTTGTGATCAGGAGGACAGTGTTTGTGATCAGGAGGACAGTGTTTGTGATCAGGAGGACAGTGTTTGTGATCAGGAGGACAGTGTTTGTGATCAGGAGGACAGTGTTTGTGATCAGGAGGACAGTGTTTGTGATCAGGAGGACAGTGTTTGTGATCAGGACAGTGTTTGTGATCAGGAGGACAGTGTTTGTGATCAGGACAGTGTTTGTGATCAGGAGGACAGTGTTTGTGATCAGGAGGACAGTGTTTGTGATCAGGAGGACAGTGTTTGTGATCAGGACAGTGTTTGTGATCAGGAGGACAGTGTTTGTGATCAGGAGGACAGTGTTTGTGATCAGGAGGACAGTGTTTGTGATCAGGACAGTGTTTGTGATCAGGAGGACAGTGTTTGTGATCAGGACAGTGTTTGTGATCAGGAGGACAGTGTTTGTGATCAGGACAGTGTTTGTGATCAGGAGGACAGTGTTTGTGATCAGGAGGACAGTGTTTGTGATCAGGAGGACAGTGTTTGTGATCAGGACAGTGTTTGTGATCAGGACAGTGTTTGTGATCAAGACAGTGTTTGTGATCAGGACAGTGTTTGTGATCAGGACAGTGTTTGTGATCAGGACAGTGTTTGTGATCAGGAGGACAGTGTTTGTGATCATTAGGACAGTGTTTGTGATCAGGAGGACAGTGTTTGTGATCAGGAGGACAGTGTTTGTGATCAGGAGGACAGTGTTTGTGATCAGGAGGACAGTGTTTGTGATCAGGAGGACAGTGTTTGTGATCAGGAGGACAGTGTTTGTGATCAGGACAGTGTTTGTGATCAGGAGGACAGTGTTTGTGATCAGGACAGTGTTTGTGATCAGGACAGTGTTTGTGATCAGGAGGACAGTGTTTGTGATCAGGAGGACAGTGTTTGTGATCAGGACAGTGTTTGTGATCAGGAGGACAGTGTTTGTGATCAGGAGGACAGTGTTTGTGATCAGGAGGACAGTGTTTGTGATCATTCTGTATCAGTCTTTAGTAATTTGCTTTTGATTCATATTTTATATAATCATACAGACTTTTCCACAGCCTGAGATCATTTATTGCCACTAGTTTTCCGAAGTTTTCCGCCGTCAGCTGAGCGGAAATGATGTCCTGTAATTTCCTCCGAAATAATAATGAATAATTTTAGAAATAAACTCACACAAATGAAAATTGTCACTGCACAAAACGGCACAAACAAAATACAAATGTTTTCTATAATTTTCTTCCTGTTTTGAGGCAGTTTCACATTTTGAGGAGCTGGAAGACATCATTGGCCGAAAATAAAACTGCAAATATCTTAAGAACCAGAATTGCACAAATGAAACTTTTTGCAGCACAAAACAGCACAAACAAAACACAAACGAATGACTCCATTTTGGATGTTTTAGAGCATTTTTAAGCTTCCTGGAGCTGACCCCAAGTTGACCTATAAAAGAATCATTCATTTCTCCAAAACTAAAGAAGCACGAACAAAACTTTTTGGAGCACAAAACAGCACAAACGAAGCACAAAGGATTGACACAGTTTTTGTGTAGGTTTGTGTTTGATGGGGCCAACTTCACGCAGGTATCCTGAATCAGTGCTAGCTCAGAGAGGGAATTCTGGAACTTTCATATGAGATATGGCCTGTCCATAAACTGAGAATGAGTCACACTTGGATGATCGAGGACCATAAAGAACGCACCCACTTGTTGATGTGGACAGTTGAACCTGGAGCTAAGAGTGTGACGATATCCAAGTCTCACGATACGATATTGTCACAGTATGAACCTCAGGTATGATATTTATTGTGATATCATGGGAAAGCTCACGATATTATGATATTCCACATTAGGGACGGGCATTCGATAAAATTTTCTTAATCGATTATTGCGAAAATTAACAATCAATTTTCGATTAATCATTAACACTTTATATAATCACAATTATTATTATTACTAATCTGCATAAATAAACTCTTTACAACATATAAACCATAACCACTACAGGGCCACATCAGCCCGTGTGAGATTAGAATGTGTTTAATGCAGCTTTGGCACATTTGTTTACGTCTTACTGAAATGAAACTTAAAACCACATGACTCATTTGCATAAACAGTAAGCAAAAAAAAGCAGCTCTTTCCTTGTGCTGATGCTTCAGCTTCTGTTGGACTAAAGGACACGACTCAGTGGAATATGAGTGTTCTCTCTGTGACAGGGTGTGATGAGGCTGGTGAGTCTGTTCTGTGCGTATGTCGGTTTGGAGATACATGCGAAACTGGGATACTCCAAAAAAAAAAAGATCATACCCGGTCAACGCACTCTGAGGGATATAGTGATCTCCAAGGAGCCAGAGCCGAGACGTGGGACTGTGGGGCCACAACTCCAGTGTTTGTGCTGTGAGACGCAGCCTCGACCCCTTATGCTATGTTAGGCAAAGCAACTACATTCTGTTTGTCTATTAAAAAAATGAACGTGATCAACGAAGGAAGCCACCGTGCCGCCCGGTGCCGCCCCGCAACACTCAGGCCTCACAGCAAGAAGGTTGCGGGTTCGATCCCCGGGCCGCCCGGGCCTTTCTGTGTGGAGTTTGCATGTTCCTCCTTGTGTCTGGATGGGTTTCCTCCGGGTACTCCGGTTTCCCCCATCAACCCAAAACATGCAGCACACCTATGAACTAACATCAAGGACTATGACGTCCACCCTCCTGTGGGCTCACCACCTGCAGAGGGGTTCATGGGGGGGTCAGGTGCTATGAGAATTGGGCAGCAAGCTGCCCCCGCGACCCAGCTGGATTAAGCGGGAGATCATGGATGGATGGAGATCAACGTAATTCTTAATGATCAATTATCGATTCGTCGACTAATCATGTCCATCCCTATTCTACATAATAACAAGACTGACATTCTAAAATGCTTTGACCAGTCATTTGGTACAACATTTATTGTCATTAGGGATGGAACGATATCCAAATCTCTCTGTATGATATTTTCACCATATACATCTCATGGTACGATATTTATTGCAATATTTTGCAGAGGCACAAAACTGTGAATCTGCTCCTTTTTCCTCTAAAAATGCTTCACAAGACTTAAGCCAAAGAATGAAAATTTCAAAGTGCTTAGAACAGTTATTTCTTCTAATTATGTTTTAGTGAAATGCACTTTGCTATATTCCCCCAAAACATCTTAACATGTTTTATAAGTTTTACTTTTGTTCTGCTCTGAGTCTGAGTCCTTCCTATGCACCTGGTGTTAAGTCACTCCCCCTTCAGAGTGCTATCACATCACAATCGGCGTGCATCCCGTAAGTAAAACTACTGCACATCGCTTCAGGTTTGTGAAGTTGTAGTGTACTGTTTTGTGTCATGTTTGTGTACATTTACGGAGAATTATCGTGTAGGAGCATGGGGCACATAGGTTTGTGGGCGGAGCCTTGTACAGAATCTTAGAGCTAATCATAAGGAGGGTTTGAATAGGGCCCAGAAGAGATCGCTATATTACTCAAACATGGATAATGTCTAAAACCTCTTCAGGCAATGTTATAACATGATAGAAAGCTCCAAAAAAAATTTTAAAAATGATTTTGCTGACTGAATGAATACTCTTTAAACATACTTGGGCTTCAAGATGAATCAAAATTGCAATTTGAATAAACACAATTAGCAAATCACAGGCTGCAGTTCTGGAGTACTACAATTTCCACAAACAACAACATCTCAACAAAATCTCATGTCTTATTCTGTGTAAAAGCTGCTAACCCTGAACATGTTCTGAAATGTGGCCCTTGTAGTCGTTTGTCACTTCAGATTTCACTGTTTTTGTCAATTCTTCTGGACATGTTTAAAATGTGAACTTTGAACAGAGTCCTACTATTAAAACATAGGTAAAAATTACTTACCGTTAACAGTGAACCTTTTGGCGTAGCTCCTCAATCTCACTTTCTGCACTTTTCAGGCCGAAATGTAAACATCACATCCCATTTATTCTCCATCTTCAGGCTGGGTTCATCGGTCAAAACATCAGATACTAACCAGTGCTAAACTAGATACTTACTGGAGTAGGTATCGATACTAAAAAAGTCCCATTGACAGGACAGAAATGAGACTTTCCTGAATGTCTTTAGAATGAACTGAAGCTGTATCAGAAAAAGTAGAAGAGCACATAGACTAGTATACACCCATGGAGCACACATGGGAATAGAAAAGATTATTTAAAAGATGATTGAACAGTATACCAGTAAATAGCAGTTTTTCTGTCATTTTCTCTTTCATTTTTGTTTTTGCCGTGTAAGTTCTGCTCTTTTTTTTCAGATTTAATTTCCTGCAGGTGTGAATAGTCGGATTCATCACATCTGGTGTTTTTTTTGTGTGCCTGTTTTGTGATTCAGTACCTGGTAAAATAAATGAAAGCTGAAAATACTTCCTAAACCCTAGTCTACCATCCAGGTGAAAATGCACTCTTAGGTCATATATAGTAAGTAATATATAAGGATAATTATAACCTACACCCTACAAGATAACATAATGAGGACACAAGTGGTATTTGCAGTATAATATTTTGAATATTTTCAGCTGGCGTTCTTAAAAAGAGAATAAAAACCACACAGACAGAGGACCCCCTCTGCTGGTACAGATGTGCTGTTACACTTTCCAATTTCAGAAATGAGAAATCTTTTTTTGTGTGCAGCCTAAATATGAGACTCGTGATAGTGAAACCACTTTCACATCATGTAGCTATGAATAATACTTATGGAACAGTGTAGACAGCACCCTCTTGAAATTACACTTGTGTGGGCACTGCACTTGTGTGGATATGACCCTCCTGTAGGTATGACCCTCCTGTGGGTATGACCCTCCGGTGGGTATGACCCCTCTGTGGGTATGACCCTCCTGTGGGTATGACCCTCCTGTGGGTGTGACCCTCCTGTGGGTATGACACTTCTGTGGGTATGACCCCTCTGTGGGTATGACACTTCTGTGGGTATGACCCTCCTGTGGGTGTGACCCTCCTGTGGGTGTGACCCTCCTGTGGATATGACCCTCCTGTAGGTATGATCCTCCTGTGGGTATGACCCTCCTGTGGGTGTGACCCTCCTGTGGGTATGACCCTTGTGTCGGTATGACACTTCTGTGGGTATGACCCCTCTGTGGGTATGACACTTCTGTGGGTATAACCCCTCTGTGGGTATGACACTTCTGTGGGTATGACCCCTCTGTGGGTATGACACTTCTGTGGGTAAGACCCCTCTGTGGGTATGACCCCTGTGTGGGTATGACACTTCTGTGGGTAAGACCCCTCTGTGGGTATGACACTTCTGTGGGTATGACCCCTCTGTGGGTATGACACTTCTGTGGGTATGACCCCTGTGTGGGTATGACCCTCCTGTGGGGTATGGATTGTTAACACTGTACATATTGAGAATACCGTTGTATGACCTTGTATTGTTCTGTGTTCTGTGCTCAAAAACAATATAACATGGCTCTCCACACTAAGTCACTTCCCCTTCAGTGTACACCCCACATCGCATCAGATTTGTGAAGTTGTAGTGTTTTCTGTCATGTTTTTGTATATCTAGGGAGAATTGTCGTGCGGGAGCGTGAGGGACGTAGGCTTGTGGGCGGAGCCTTGAACAGGCTCGTATTACTTACCTTAAGGAAGGTCAAACATACATGGATGATATTTAAAACCTCGTCAAGCAGGTTTTTGATTAGAGAACGTTATAACAGGATATAAAGCGCCAAAGGTCAATTTTGCCAAAAAAAAAATGATTAAAACAAAAGAAGTTATTTAGTCAACTCATTACGAATTTAAATCTCTTATAAATCCAAGCGCACACGGTCAGTTTGAGCATAATTTCCTCTCTTCACTGTCCTGTCAAATTCGTCTTTAATCTGGCAAACTTTACCTAACTGTGAAACTATGACTTTCGTAGCTGCAGCGTCTCTGTCTCTGTCTGAACATGTGCGCAGTTCTGTCCTCAGGCAGCGCGCCACATCCGCGACAAACACTTTCGCCAGGACTGAACATGCGCCTTTACCGGTGCACTCTGTGGTTCGGCGTTATTCACCTTCTCCTCTCCGGTACGGTGACTTCCTCTCCGGGCAGCGGCATGGAGCCCGGCGCAGGCGAACAGGTACGGCTCTGCACATATCCATTTATATCAAACTAAATACATTCACATTTAAACAAACTGTATTCAGTGATGGAAGAATAAACTGAAAATGTATTTAGTTAAAGAATACTCAGTGAATTAATAGCCTGTGTATTTTGTAACGTATTCTAATACACGGTTCATTGAGAGGGCAATATTCACACCAAGTTGCATTATTTTATAGCGTAAAAAAATGACATATAGGCATAATTTAGAATCAGATTAATGTTTATGATCATTTATGTCTAATTATGGACAAAAATCGCATATGCAAACACTGAAAGAGTACTTCTTACGAATACCCAGTGATGGATGATGTAGGCTTCTCAGTTAGGCTACTTAATACTTTACTGTTACTTAATACAAGTATAAGTAGCCTACATGAATCACTGTGTATTTAAGTAAAAGTGTTAAAGTACCCATTAAGAGTAAAAAGTAAAAGTATTTCACAGAAAGGTTGTTACGTTGTTTAAATGTGCACTACTGATATGTTTATCTGCTCAAAACGGGAACTTAAATTAAAAAAAAAATCAGGATGTTATCACAGAAATTGTGAAATAACCCCTAAAGTCTCTTGAAAAGTACAGTGGAGTGGAGTAGAAAGTACAGATACCTGCTCTCAAATGTAGTGAAGTAAAAGTAAAACGTTTCCACTGTAAAATCTACTTAAAGCTGCATTGTGTAACTTTTCCGGTGGAGGGTCCGTTAAATGCTTTCCTCCATGGAGATTTTGTTATTGGTTTGTCTGGAATGTTTCATAGTATGGCAATAAACCTTTCTATGTTTAGGAAAACCAAACCAGACCAAGTTACAGGACAGATCTGTGGAGAGGCGAGTTTCAAGTCATACTGTAGTAAAGTAGTGGTTAAAGTCACACTGTGGAACATTCCTTTGGAGATTCGTCGGTCAGTGTCTTTATTATGAAATAAATATCATGCCATTCAGAAATACATTTCGTACATAGGTCCATAGTAGTCAGATCCATAGTAGAAGTAGTTAGGTCAATAGTTGTAGTAGTTAGGTCCATAGTTGTAGTAGTTAGGTCCATAGTTGTAGTAGTTAGGTCCATAGTAGTAGTAGAGTAGTAGTTAGGTCCATAGTTGTAGTAGTTAGGTCCATAGTAGTAGTAGAGTAGTAGTTAGGTCCATAGTTGTAGTAGAGTAATAGTTAGGTCCATAGTTGTATTAGTTAGGTCAATAGTTGTAGTAGTTAGGTCCATAGTAGTAGTAGAGTAATAGTTAGGTCCATAGTAGTAGTAGTTAGGTCCATAGTAGTAGTAGAGTAGTAGTTAGGTCCATAGTAGTAGTAGAGTAGTAGTTAGGTCCATAGTAGTAGTAGAGTAATAGTTAGGTCCATAGTAGTAGTAGTT
Source organism: Odontamblyopus rebecca (assembly GCA_030686955.1). NCBI lineage: Eukaryota > Metazoa > Chordata > Actinopteri > Gobiiformes > Gobiidae > Odontamblyopus > Odontamblyopus rebecca. The sequence goes on from CM060667.1 coordinate 17,503,441, forward strand.
AGGTCCATAGTAGTAGTAGAGTAGTAGTTAGGTCCATAGTAGTAGTAGAGTAATAGTTAGGTCCATAGTAGTAGTAGTTAGGTCCATAGTAGTAGTAGAGTAATAGTTAGGTCCATAGTAGTAGTAGTTAGGTCCATAGTAGTAGTAGAGTAATAGTTAGGTCCATAGTAGTAGAGTAGTAGTTAGGTCCATAGTAGTAGTAGTTTGGTCCATAGTAGAAGTAGTTAGGTCCATAGTTGTAGTAGTTAGGTCTATAGTTGTAGTAGTTTGGTCCATAGTAGAAGTAGTTAGGTCCATAGTTGTAGTAGTTTGGTCCATAGTAGAAGTAGTTAGGTCCATAGTTGTAGTAGTTAGGTCTATAGTTGTAGTAGTTTGGTCCATAGTAGAAGTAGTTAGGTCCATAGTTGTAGTAGTTTGGTCCATAGTAGAAGTAGTTAGGTCCATAGTTGTAGTAGTTTGGTCCATAGTAGAAGTAGTTAGGTCTATAGTTGTAGTAGTTTGGTCCATAGTAGAAGTAGTTAGGTCTATAGTTGTAGTAGTTTGGTCCATAGTAGAAGTAGTTAGGTCTATAGTTGTAGTAGTTTGGTCCATAGTAGAAGTAGTTAGGTCCATAGTTGTAGTAGTTTGGTCCATAGTAGAAGTAGTTAGGTCCATAGTTGTAGTAGTTAGGTCTATAGTTGTAGTAGTTAGGTCCATAGTGGAAGTATTTTGGTCCATAGCAGTCGTAGTTAGGTCCATAGGTTCCAGATCATTTTCAGGTTGACTGGTGAAAATTGGCAGGAAGGTGGTTCAACTATAAGTTTAACTTGTTTATCTCCTCATAATTGAACTAGTTTAAAGTCCTTTGTTCGTGACTGAACTCCTCCAGGTCATTTGGACGAGTAATGCGGACAAGCCAGTTAGCCATGGCTTTTGTTTAGCCCCTGAAGACATGGCTCCTGTTATAAGTTTATTACCAGAATGGCAATAACTACACTGTTAGAAATTTACTGTAAATTTTGCAGGAAATTCCTGGCTAATAGTTGCCCTAAATTTACTGTAAACAGTATACAGGACTGTCACTGTAAAATGGTAAAATGCCTACAACTATATATATATATATATATATGTATATATGTATATATGTATATATGTATATATGTATATATGTGTGTGTGTGTATATATATATATATATATATATATATATATATATATATATATATATATATATATATAAAACGCATTTCACACCTTCCACGGTGGTTGGTCTCTCACCCTCATCAGCTCGGGTCCTCTACCAGAGGCCTGGGAGCTTGAGAGTTTTGCGCAGTATCTTTGCTGTTCCCAGTACTGCACTTTTCTGGACTGAGATGTCTGTTGTCCTTCCTGGGATCTGCTGCAACCACTCCTCTAGTTTGGGGGTCACGGCCCCGAGTGCTCCGATCACCACAGGCACCACCGATGCTTTCACCTTCCAGGCTCTCTCCAACTCTTCTTTGAGCCCCTGGTATTTCTCTAGTTTCTCGTGTTCCTTTTTCCTGACATTGCCATCGCTCGGTATTGCAATGTCCACCACCACGGCTTGATTTTCCCGCTTATCCAGAACCACGATGTCTGGTTGGTTCGCCATCACCATTCTGTCAGTCTGTATGCACACACACATATATATACAGGTTGGCCTGACGGGTTCGGTCAACCAGGAGTTGATGTTTGGCTCCCCTGGTGTTTTTGCTGATGCCCTTCTGTGCTGCGCTCATGTATTGATCCATGTGCCCACTTATCTTAGCCGCAATGATGCCTCACATGAGCTTCCATGTTGTGGAGAGACAGATTATTGGCCGATAGTTGGATGGGACTGTACCCTTTGAGGGATCCTTCAGGATCAGGATCGTACGCCCTTGGGTTAGCCATTCAGGGTGAATCCCATCCCTTAGCAGCTGGTTCATTTGTGCTGCTAGGCGCTCGTGGAGAGCAGTGAGCTTCTTTAGCCAGTATGCGTGGATCATGTCAGGGCCTGGTGCTGTCCAACTTTTCATGCCTGAGACTCTTTCCTGGATGTCTGCCACTGAGATGGTAACTGGATTCTGTTCAGGGAGGTTGCTGTGGTCTTCTGTCAGAGCCGCTGTGCATTGGTGTTATGTGATGATTCAATTTCCCAAATGTCTTTCCAGTACCTCTCAGTCGCCAGCCTTGGTGGGTCTGCTCTGCTGTTATTACCCTGCCATTGAGCGTACACTTTCGCAGGTTGTGTTGCGAACAGGTGGTTTATTTGTCTGGCTTCATTCTCTCTCGTGTACCTCTTTAGGTGGCTGGCCAAGGCTTGGAGCCTTTGTTTGGCAGTTTCAAGTGCTTCAGGTATGGGCGTCTGGCTATACCTCTTGGGTACTCGTTTTTTCATTGCACCTTTCTGGGCTTCTGATAGTTGGCTCTGCACTTCCTTGATTTTAGCCTCTAACCGTCTTTTCCATGGTGGGTATCATATCTCATGGCTCCCATGGTTGCTCTTATAGCCCAACACCTCTAGGATCACTGCTGCTGAAGTGTAGATCAGCTCATTGGTTTCAGTGATGGTTGTGGTAGGGATCGCTCTGAGTGCTGCATTCACATCCTCTAGCAGACTTTCAGATGGTACTTCACTTAGCCTGTGTAACTGGCGTTGGGGTTGCCTTGTGTTCATCCGGGCCATGATCTTATCTTTCAGGTCAGTCGCTGCCTCGCTCAGTGTGATACTTATTGGGGGTTCCTTCCCAATCTCTGGTTGGGGAGTTAGTGTTAACTCCCCCCTGACCTGGCGTCCTGGCTCCTCCTTGCTGTAGCATTTGTGTTGTACCTCGTCAATCTCTAGTTGTGATAGCAGTTGCCATTTGTGGATGTTGGAACACTGAGCTACTAGTTGTTTGGCCGTTAGCTTGGACTGTGGGTATCGTAGTAACCATTTCTCCCACATCCTGTTCATGTAACCCCTCTGACTAGTGTTACTGGAGTAGTAGCATTCCAACAGAGCCTGGTTCTCGCATCTCGCCCATTTCCGCCTTGTTCCAGTAGCCCATTTCTCATCAAGGTGTCCTGGTTCCTCGACACATCAGGAACCAGGACACCTTGATGCAGACCTTGTTTGGCTGGGCGACGTCTGAGCCGGCATCTCGTAAGTTTTATCGCCTCTCATCATTGTATGAGGTGGGCAGTAGCGTAAAGGGTCTTGCCCAAGGACCCACACTGGCTTGCTCCTAGCGCCTTTGGGGGGGATTCGAATATATATATATATATATATATATATATATATATATATATATCTGTCCTGTGAAATCACAATAAATCCCTAAAAATACGGGAAATTCCTGATCACTGGGTTGTGTGTGTGTGTGTGTGTGTGTATATATATATATATATATATATATATATATATATACACACACACACACACACACACACACACACACACACACACACACACACACACACAACAGAATGTTGTAAATATTATAATTACATGCTGTAACTTTGATAAATTATTTCAGACTTCTGCAAAGAAAAACAAAACAAGTATCATATTTGTTGTTCACACTTTTATTTTTATTTAAAATTCAGCATTGTGTCTGCCATTATAGGTTTAACAATTTCAGAAAGAAAAAAAAAATCATCACCCAACCAGTCTGTAGGTTTAACAATTTAATTAAAACAAATAATTAAACATCAGCTGACAAGTCTTTGGACTGGAGAGGGTCTCTGTGAAACAAAAATCTGAGCAGTGCAGATCCTGTATGTGTTGTGTGGTGGATATATAAAGTGTGTGTGTGTGTGTGTGTGTGTAACGACCTTTTTGTGTTGTGTGGTGGTGGCTACATCAGGTATGTACAGTAGTGGCTTCAGTAGCATCTCTGTCTCCCATTGGCTGATATGTTCCAGTTCCATCTCTCTGCCCTCACACCCGTTCACTCAGTCCACCTCCGGCACATGCACTGCCCAGTCTGCCAAGAGGGTCTACAGGCTACCCACCAATTCAAAGTCCAACATTTTTCTTAGCAGTGTACATACTGGAAAAATGGTTTCTGGTTTCTTTACTGCTTTGCTGCCGGTCTGGGAGTGAATGCCTCAAAAGGCTCTGAAAACAGAGAGAGAGAAAAACACATAAGGTAACACTTAAGACTGTTATGACATGGTCATAACCATGAAATGAAAAATTAATGGGTCTTTCTAGATGAATGAATGTGTGTGTGTGTGTGTATGAGATGAAGAGTGTAGTGCAGAGTGTACTTAGAGAGTAGAGTGTACTTATAAGTCATAAAGTCATAATTAACACTCTGTGTAACGCTGTAGTAATGTAGTGCTATTGTAGTAAAGTTTTTGGTGAAGGGTCAAGCGTTTCTGTGCAGAATGCAGATACACTATATTGCCGAAAGTATTTGCTCACCTGCTTTGACTCATATATGAATTGAAGTGACATTCTTAATTTTTCTGTACGGTGATTTGAGACTGAAAGCCAGACCTTTTCCAACATCAGTGTGTGACCTCACAAATGCACTTCTGGAAGAGTGCTCAAAAATTCCCATAAACACACTCCACTCCACACTAAACCTTATGGACACCCTTCCCAGAAGAGTTGAAGATTAAACTCTCTGGATTAAGAATGGGATAACACTTAAGTTCATATGCAAGGCATGGCAGGTGAGCGAATACTTTTGGCAATATCGTGTGCAATATCGTGTACAGGTACGACAGAGGAAATTACATAACTGTTAAGAAACATCATGTTAACAAGGGCAAAAATTTGTATGAATTACACAATAAATTAGACTAACTAAAATAAATAAAAATAGCACCTTCATTTTGTTGAACAAATGTTTAAAATAACTGTAAAAATGTCTTCCTTGTACATACAGGTCTCTGCATTTTGGATGGAATTTTCTGTAATAACATAGTTTGAGGTATGTGGCTTTGGAACTCACCACTACTTCCTGTATCTTTGTTCCCTTTTTTTGTTCCTGTCTCAAAATTTCTTTCCCCATAAACTGTCACTGAACTGATGCAAAACGGTGATAATTACTGAGCACAGGTACTATCCACCACCATATCAAGTCAGAATTAGAACATGAAAACCATCTGCACTTTGACTTTCTGGACTCAAATATCTCCTAAGACCTCACCTGGACTGAGAAGCAGCAGGAGTCACCAGGAGGACAGAGGAGGAGCCCACTGTCTGCTCCACACCAGGACTGAACCCTTTTGGAAAAACATTCTTCATTCATTCTTACAGTCACTGCCTCCAGACTCTGCAGGAGATGGTCTGTTTTTATCAGAGACATGAGAATGAAGAACATAGAGGAGCCAGAGAGCAGGGCCAAGATGTCAAAAAACTATTCATGATTTGTATGTTTGTCCTTTTGGTTCAGGTTTTGCACAAGTCAGAGTTTCACTTTGGATTCTGTTGTACTTGTGGACAATGACTATAAAGCTTTCTTATCTCATCTTTCTCCATATTAAAAACAGAGCAATGCCATCTTTTTAGTTAAGGTGCACTTTATTGTCCCTGTATGGAAATGTGTCCTCTGCATTTGACCCATCCTTCATTAACACTGGGCTCCTCAACAGGCGCAGTGAGCAGTCTTGGTCAGTATATCTTAGCTGGTAGGATTTGACCTGTTGTGCATGTTTGGAGACTGAGAAACCAGAGCCCCTGGAGGACTCGAGTCCGGACTCAAGACCATTTTCTGCGGTCTCGGTCTCGTCTCGGACTCGACCCTTCAAAGTCTCGGACTTGACTCGGACTCGACCCTTCAAAGACTCTGTCTTGACTCGGACTCGAGTCCGGACTCGAGTACTACAACACTATAATTTACACCCCAAAATGTATATGCAAACCAGCAAAGACCTATATGCTTCGGCCAAGGAGTTAAGTTGTAGCCTGGACTTCTTGATCTAGCTCCAAAAAGCCCATTACCTACAACTAATCTCCTTGACTGAGATGACCTGAATGAATGAATGAGAATAAAGCCACAGCATCCATTTCATTTTCACCAACTTACTGCTCACTGCTCACTGCTAACGGTAACGGCAAGGCTAGCTGACCAATCATGTTTTGAACAGCGTGGGGAGTGTCTAACAATAGTTGATATAGATATATAGACAAGTATATAGGCTACTACTTTTCAAACATTTACTTTACAGGTGCATGCACACACACGGGAGGGATTCAGGACGCTATGAAATCAGGTAGCCTAGTTTCTGTACTATAGACACATGTGACAGACATGAAGTCATTTCAGACAATACAGAAGAAGTCGCGTCCTGTTTCCCGTGCTGGATGCATCATTTAACTGCCAAAATACTGGACGATTCCGTGCTTTAACGGAACCTCACTAAACAGGGAAGCACTGATTGGTTTGCAGTAAGCAATGTTTTGATTGGCTCTCCCAAGGTGGCAGTAAAATTCGGGTCAAAAATCCGTACATCTGTAGATCAGTTTTGCAAGCGTGAACTTTTGAGTCGCGAGCAGGGACATGTGTACATGTCCCTGTGTTTTTCTCACACGCACCAAATATTTCTACAGTTACAAAATTCCCTCCACACATACAAAATGTTTCTACAGGTACATTTATTTGCACATGCTCGCAATATTTCTACGGGTACACATTTTTCTTCTGCAGTTACAAAATTCCCTCCACACATACAAAATGTTTCTACAGGTACATTTATTTGCACATGCTCGCAATATTTCTACGGGTACACATTTTTCACCCACACATGTACAAAATATTTCTACAGGTACAAAATGTAATTGTGCATACACAATTTCTCTTACACAGATGCAAAACTTTATTACAACTGTGCGTATTTGTGACCCTGTATTGATCCCATACACATGGGTTCTAATGGTGTAGTGTGCACACAGTTTGGCCTGGCCCTGCACTAGAGTGTCCTATCTGCAGCCATTACACACTGTATTATTCCTGACTATACAGACACTCTATTATTATATATATTATTATATATACCAGTATTATGTATATTGTGTTTCTTGTGTTCAGAGGTCAGTGCGGCATGGTCCGTCTCTGTGTGCGGGCGAGCAGGAGTACATCCAGAAGAGGAAACAGGTGTCTGCTCAGGCCCTCAGCGCTCTGGGACTGCCCTGCACCCCGGTACTGCACTGTACTTACAAATATACTTTTAATACGTACATTATATAAATACATATACAGGGACAGTTTTACTAAACCGTGATGTACTGTGTGTTTAACTGTAAATGTTTTATTACTATGTTTTATCTGCTGTGCACAGAATCATTTTCAGTGGTCTAGGGCTGCAGCTATCGATTATTACAGTAATCGATTATTCTGTCGATTATTTTGTTCGAATAATCGTTTGTTAATGTTGCGTCTACTTTGCACACGTTAAGTACACACCACGTGCATTGATAGATACACGTGTTTTGGACATGAAAAACGTAATTATTGCTAGGCTAAGGTTGACTTTTCTCATGGTTTCTTTTTCCACTTGATGTAATGTACGGGGCTTTCTGTTTAGATGTTGAAGCATCAGTGTTGAGAAGGTGACTTTTAAAATGTATTCCCCTACAGATTACAGATTACATACTCAAAATGCAGTTTGTAACGTAATCTGAGTACTTTGGATTACTTGATATTGTCATGATTTTTAAAACTACATGAATGTAGCAACCAATTCCTGCAAATTCTTGTTTGGTTTTCGACCTGGATTAGACCTGGTTTTAGATCTGGTTTAGACCTAGTTTACACCTGGATTAGTCCTGGTGTTAGTTCTGGTTTAGAGGCGCATAGGAGGAAGCGCGGTCCATGCAGCGTACGCGAGTGTGCGGCGTACTGGAGGAGATGAGGTGTGCGCGGTGTACCGGAGGAGATGAGGGGTGCGCGGCGTACCGGAGGAGATGAGGTGTACGCTCTTATTATACATCCATGGGCGCCGCGCTGTTTAGTGTACAGTGAAGTGCAGCGGTCGTGCGGAAACTTTACCTCTACCGCAGAAGGTTTCAGCCATCGCCGAGCCTATGAAAATAAAACGAAACATCGAGGCAAAAAAAAAAATAATCGATGCATTTTTCTAATTGATTTAATCGAATCACTCGATGAATCGTTTCAGCCCTACAATGGTCTACTTCACCCATACTCCTGCACAATTCTCCATAAATATATAAAAACATGATCCAAAACTTTACACAGTGACAAACCTGTGATATGCGGGAGTTTCATCAGTGGGATGTACACTGGTTGTGTTGTGATAGTGCTCTGAAGGTGGAGTGGGGAAGCAAAAGGAGGGGAGGCTGTAAAAAAACAAAAGTGAAACATGCTGATACGTTGTTTTCAGTGAATATATCATTTTCAATACAGTGAAAGGAACATGGTGATCTAAATATGTGATGTGTTACAGTGAATAGAAGTCAAATACTCAAACCCTCTTTAACCCATGTACCCTGTGTACCCCGTGTACCCTGTGTACCCGGTGTACACTGTGTACCCCATGTACCCTGTGTACCCTGTGTACCCTGTGCAGGAGGAGGTGCCACACATCGCCTTTCTGGCCTCTGGAGGGGGGCAGAGGGCCGCGGTCTCTCTGATTGGCTCCCTCGCTCAGCTGTCCAAAGACGGGCTGCTGGACCCTGTGCTGTACATGGGAGGAGTGTCCGGCTCCACATGGTAACTCACCCACACACAGAAGAGCAACTCAGCCACTACAGTATCCATGGGCAAGACACTTCCGGCCATAGACTGGATATATAAATGGACATAGCCGCGTTCTAAATACAATACACAATAGCTCCAACCACAAGCATCGCCCTGTATTTTGGGTTTGTAGACTGAAAATGTAGGGACAGTCCTCTGTCTGTGGAACAGTCCTCTGTCTGTGGAACAGTCCTCTGTCTGTGGAACAGTCCTTTGTCTGTGGAACAGTCCTCTGTCTGTGGAACAGTCCTCTGTCTGTGGAACAGTCCTCTGTCTGTGGAACAGTCCTCTGTCTGTGGAACAGTCCTCTGTCTGTGGAACAGTCCTCTGTCTGTGGAACAGTCCTTTGTCTGTGGAACAGTCCTCTGTCTGTGGAACAGTCCTCTGTCTGTGGAACAGTCCTCTGTCTGTGGAACAGTCCTTTGTCTGTGGAACAGTCCTCTGTCTGTGGAACAGTCCTCTGTCTGTGGTACAGTTCTCTGTCTGTGGAACAGTCCTCTGTCTGTGGAACAGTCCTCTGTCTGTGGAACAGTCCTCTGTCTGTGGAACAGTTCTCTGTCTGTGGAACAGTCCTATGTCTGTGGAACAGTCCTCTGTCTGTGGAACAGTCCTCTGTCTGTGGAACAGTCCTCTGTCTGTGGAACAGTCCTTTGTCTGTGGAACAGTCCTCTGTCTGTGGAACAGTCCTCTGTCTGTGGAACAGTCCTCTGTCTGTGGAACAGTCCTTGTAATATTTAATTATTTGTATGTCTATATCTCCAAAGCTCAAAAAGCTCTGTTCCCCCTGATGTCACAAAGGGGTAGTTTTCATAATAACAGCTCCTTTAACATTTTGTTCAGTAGAAATAGGCAATTCCATATGGACACAGGTGTCTTTAGTGTCTTTATTATCAAATAAATATCACGTCATTCACAAATACATTTCTTGGTCCAGAAACAAATAGAACGATGTTCACAAATATAATTCATGACTTGCAAATACATGTAACAACATGCACAAAAGCATTTCCCAACACAAAAGAAATTGTTACGTGATTCACAAATGTCAGAGCAGTTACATTTGTTTGCAAACCGTTGAACATACTGTATTTGTGAGGACCATGCATTTATCTGTGGATTTTTGAGACCTTCCTCATACCGTTACATATACACATATAATCCACGCCATAATTCCAGGGCTGAAATGATCCAAATGATTCTAGTGAAGGTGTGTGAAATTTAAAAACACAGTAGATGCATCACCACAGGACATTACATGGTGGAATAGAGTATTAAATGTGCAGGGTTTGTGTGTTAAACATGTGAATGAAACAAAACACAACTCCAGGTCTGTGTGTGATGAGGAAACTACATGACGGAATGATAGATCAGAAAATGGTGTAATCTGGGCCCTTTAGTGACCAGTGCTGTGTGTTCAGGTCCATGGCGCCTCTGTACGAGGACCACCAGTGGGGCAGTGCTCTGGACAATCACAGCTCCTCCCTGCTCACAGCGCCCTCTGTGGACCTGGAGAAGGTCCTGTCCTGGCTCCATGACAAAGCCCAGAGACCTGAGTTCTCCCTGAGCGACGTGTGGGGAGCCCTGACCTCTGCACTCATCATGAAGACGGTACTGGACCAGGACTGAAGCAGGACTGAAGTAGGGCTGAAGCAGGGCTGAAGCAGGACTGAAGCAGGACTGAAGCAGGACTGAAGCAAGACTGAAGCAGGGCTGAAGCAATACTGAAGCAGGACTGAAGCAGGACTGAACCAGGACTGAAGCAGGACTGAAGCAAGACTGAAGCAGGACTGAACCAGGACTGAACCAGGACTAAACCAGGAATAACAAGAACTAACTCAGGGTTTAAGTACAGACTAAACCACAAAAACAAACAAATTTACATAATCTAAAATTTTTCCTCTTTATATATAAAAGTATGACAGCCACTGACCCCAGTTTGAGAAGCTCCTGCCCTCGTCCTGTGTGAGCTGAACGTGTGTGTGCTGCTCCACAGTGGAACACCAGGACGCTCTCCGAGGAGGCTGTGAGGAACGCCTCCAACCCCTACCCTGTGTACGGAGCCATCGAGAAGCACTGCTTCAACCAGGGGCCCATACAAGGTACTGCTTCAACCAGGGACCCATAGAAAGTACTGCTTCAACCAGGGGCCCATACAAGGTACAGGGCTTGACACAGGCCTAAAACATCAACTCAAAGAACACATATTACACTAAATGGATTTTTTAGCTTTTAACCATGTAATTTATGGGTCTGAAGTGACATCACACATCATTGGTTCTGCCATCTTGAGGATTGAACTGGTTTTGCTGTCTGCTTGTGGGCTGCACCAACAAGTCTCAAAAGAAAAGATGGTTGTTCTATAACGGGTCAGCAACCCGCAGCTCCGGAGCCGCATGCAGCTCTTTCCTCCTTCTGTTGTGGCTCCCTGTGACTTTGGAAAATAAATTATGCATATTTAATTACATTATATTTTATTTTTAGTTTGTTTTTAAATGTAATTCTAAATTTGTAGATAGCCTAATGATAATCTTGTAACATTCAAATATCTTTAGAGCACATCGCACCTCCTCCTGTCCCGCACACACCTCATCTTCTCCTGTACGCCGCGCACACCTCACCTCCTCCCGTATACCGCGCACACCTCATCTTCTCCTGTACGCCGCACACACCTCATCTCCTCCTGTACGCCGCGCACACCTCACCTCCTCCCGTATACCGCGCACACCTCACCTCCTCCCGTATACCGCGCACACCTCACCTCCTCCTGTACGCCGCGCACACCTCACCTCCTCCCGTATGCCACGCACACCTCATCTCCTCCTGTATGCCGCGCACACCCCGTGTGGACTGTGTCTTGTCGCGTACACTGCGTGGGCCGCGCTTCCTCCTGTGCACATCTAAACCAGAACAAACACCGGGACCAAAACCAGGACTAAATGAGCATTAAACCAGGACCCTAAAACAGGTCTAAACCAGGTCTAAAACCAGGTCTAAACCAAGTCTAAATCAGGACTAAATCAGGACTAAACCAGGTCTAAACCAGGTCTAAAACCAAACAAGAATAGCAGGAGGTGGTTACTACAATAAAAGTTTCTGAAGAACGTTTAGTGCTCCATGGGCAGATTCATTTACGCTCCAGTACACGGGATAAAATGATGACAAACACAGGTTGGTTCGCTGCGGGTGGATAATTTAATGTTGGATAATTTAATTTTTATTTGCTGCAAGCAGGACTCAAATAGACATTTAGTAATAATGTGTTGAATGCAGCTTTGCGCACATTTGTTTCCGTTTTAGAGAAATGAAACTTAAACCGCATGGCTCATTTGCATAAACTGCGCTGAAAACAGCTTGGTGCTGATGCCTCAGCTTCTGTCAGTCTAAATGACACAACTCAGTGGATTATTTGTGTTGTATTGTCATTGATTTCATAAATGCAACACACTATTGCCTTTTATACAGAGCAGACAGGTAAAAAAAATCATATGCAGTGTTATCCTCATTTTAGGGTTTTGTGGCTCCGTGGGTGTTTTCTTTTCTGTGAGAGATGCTCCAAATGGCTCTTTGAGTGTTTAAAGTTGCCGACCCCTGTTCTATAACATCCTCAAGGACCATGTTCATTATCAGAGATGGATTAGCTCCATCAGAAGGGATCAGCGGAAAACTTCTCTCCAGAATGTGCAGTGAACACTTTGTTTCAGCTACTGGTTAGCATACAGTGTAGCATCCATTGCAAAGGGGACTTTTAAAGCATTATAAGAGTCAGCGTCCTAACTATTTTCTTAAAGGTCATGTGGTTATGAGGAACATGTAGCCTTGGTGTGATCCGACTTTCTCATTTCCCTCGTATTCTCTTCCATTGTGTGTTTTTTAAAGGTGTCAGCGACTCACCAGACTGTAGGTAAAGGTCAAAACGTAAAACTTTCTTCTTCTTAAAGTTTGGCCCTTTTCTTTTTCAGTGAGATGTTCTGTTTTTTGATGTAACATCATGATTTTTTATGAATAACATTGTTGCCTCATTAAAAATATACCTGGAGTTGTATTTGACTTCATTCACCCTTGTTTCATTAATCGTCTGTAAAAAGTCTTCAGAACCTCAAAGAATATGTGAATATTCCCAGGATTGTTCCATCACTTTCCATATATCAACGTCAGACTAAACATTTCTTCCATCAAAAATGTGCCTTTAAAGGCCCATAACAACACACATAATGCATAATATGTGTGCTTCAAGACATAAACATATAATGCTGTTAAACTGTTTTTCACTCTTCAACCTCCTGCACTTCTGCATTAACACGTCATACAGCCAACTGTCTTTCTCTGTCCCTCGTCAAACTCTTCCACATTTTCACTAAACAAAATATACATGTCACTATTCACAAGTCAGTAGTATTTGAAGTAAATGTACCACACTCATGCTTTTCTACGTAAAACAAAAATATTCGCAGTCATGATACTGTGTTCTCACTGTAGCTGTGCTGTCTCCAGGCAGGTGGTTCGAGCTGACCCCAAATGAGGCAGGCTTCTCCGAGCTGGAGCTGTTTGTGGAGACCTCGGCTCTGGGCTCCAGGTTCCAGGGAGGAGCTCTGCTGGAGGACACGCCCGAGATGGACATGATCCAGATCCAGGGTGTGTGGATGGACCCATTACACAAATGATGCTGTCCTGAGCTACATACTTAGAATCTATGACGATGAAACTTATGTTATATCTTGGATATTTTACAACTGAAAACTCAAGCATGCAGGACTCTAAATACAACTTTGAGTGGGTAAAAGAAGTGACAAAACATTGGTAACATGTTTAAAAGAGCTGAAAATATATCCCTTTTAAAAGCCACTGAAAGTAATAACTTTGAGTATCATGTCATCTACATTTAAGCAGAGGAAAACTCAGATGAAAGTAAAGGTTCACTTTATTGCCCCTATTTCTTTCACGTTCCTTTTGAATGCTTAGATCAGATTAGATTAGATTAAATTAGATTCTGAGTCTGACACCCACTCTCACAGTGGGAGCGATACATCCTGAAGAAGGCTGCCAGCCGCTGCTTGAAAAGAGGTGTTTATTAAAGGTGTTTATTTGGACAGAAAAATCAGTTCCTTATTGAACTAAATACATTTTAATAATAAGCTGTGCATTTAAAGTACACAGTAGTACACTTTATTGTAGTAACCTGCAGTTATTACATAAAAAAATAAGACACTGTCTGTGCAGGAATACTGGGCTGTGCTCTGGCCAATGAGCAGTTGGATCAGCACATCCCGGACTGGCTCAACGGTACATATGCTAACATGCTAAAAGGCTAACATGCTAACCCCATCCACTGTGTGCTAATATGTGGTTCCAGTTCCAGAGCACCTGGACGCAGCGGCTCAGGAGTACCTGCGCAGTTATAACACCATCACGTCTTTTGTGAGGATGGGCAAAGCTTATGTGCCCAATGAGGAAGTGCTCCAATACATCGACCACCTTCAGAACGCTCTACACGGTACTGCACTAGAACTCTGATGATGTATACTGCACTAGAACTCTAATGTATGGTACTGCACTAGAACTCTGATGATGTATACTGCACTAGAACTCTAATGTATGGTACTGCACTAGAACTCTGAGAACGTGTGGTACTGCACTAGAACTAGATCACCTCTGACAACTTGCACTGTTTTGTACTTTCTTTATTTTATATATATAGTATTTATATTTCAATTCTCTTTGTAAATTTTGTACGTATACTTATTCACTTTATATTATTATTTTTATTATTATTATATTTTTATTATAATTGTTTATCTTAATTGCATCACAATCTTATCTTAATGTATAAAAACGTATAAAAGTCTTATATGGACGTTATGGTACATTAAAGATGTAATTTCTTGAGTATTTTCTAAAGGAAGACACTCAGGGTGTAGTGAACAGAACTGATATGAAAATAAACTCCCTCCTGACCTTTAACCCTTGTCGTTTCCAGACAAAGTGAGCCGTGAGTCGGTGCTGCCAGAGTCCCAGGAGCAGAGGGAGCAGCTGTTCAAACAGTGGACCTCTGAGCTGGGGACTGTGGTCCAAGCCTGGGCCCATACTCTGCCAGAGGGGCCTGTCAAGACGTACGGTCAGTGGAGGAGCTGGAGGGCCCCTATAGAGTCGTTAAGTGTGATGTCACTTCCTGGTCCATCTGCTGATAAAACAACGAACATGTTTAGAATTTCTTAGTGACGACACATCTCAGGTTACAAAGAGACTGCAGCTGTTTATAGCAACACAGGCATAAGCACAGATCTATGGTTCTACCTGTGACAGAAGTGTACGAGGAAGGTAAGAACAGTGTTGGGGAAGTTACTTTAAAAAAGTAGTCGTAGTACTTGTTACTTTAAAAAAAAAAATGCGTTACTCGTTATTTCAGAAACTTTTTGGTGGTTAAATCCATCTGAGGCTAAATATGGCATGAGACCGCTAGTCAGCAAGTACCGAAAGGGAAAACTGAAAAGAACTTTGAAGAGAGAATTCAAGAGGACGTGAAACCGTTAAGAGGTAAACCTGTCCTTGCACTCTGCCCGGGGGATTCAACTCGGCAGGCGAGCAACCTCCGAGACGATGCTTCAAGGTGGTGCTCCGTGACGTCTCTGGGTCGGTGCTCCGTGAAGTCTCTGGGTCGGTGCTCCGTGACGTCTCAGGGTCGGTGCTCCGTGACGTCTCCGGGTCGGTGCTCCGTGACGTCTCTGGGTCGGTGCTCCGTGACGTCTCAGGGTCGGTGCTCCGTGACGTCTCAGGGTCGGTGCTCCGTGACGTCTCCGGGTCGGTGCTCCGTGACGTCTCCGGGTCGGTGCTCCGTGACGTCTCCGGGTCGGTGCTCCGTGAAGTCTCCGGGTCGGTGCTCCGTGACGTCTCCGGGTCGGTGCTCCGTGAAGTCTCTGGGTCGGTGCTCCGTGACGTCGCTGGGTTGGTGCTCCGTGACGTCTCCGGGTCGGTGCTCCGTGAAGTCTCCGGGTCGGTGCTCCGTGACGTCGCTGGGTCGGTGCTCCGTGACGTCTCCGGGTCGGTGCTCCGTGAAGTCTCTGGGTCGGTGCTCCGTGACGTCGCTGGGTTGGTGCTCCGTGACCTTCGGTCAATAAAGAGGTGAAGGTGGCATGACACTCTGGCTGCTTTACAGCTCCTCCGCCTCTGAGGTGGAATCCGTGCCCACTGTGCCCTCTTGGGGATGGGGCCCCTGCTCCTGGCGCCACTGTTGACCTCCTCAGTGCCATTGCCAGGGTGGGGATCAGCAGTTTGTGAGGTATACGCACTGGTTAACGTAGGTTATGATAGATACTACTACATTATTCACATATTTGATACTATTGGTGGGGAATTGTCTTTTATTGATGAATAAGGAACACAAATAAAGCTACAACTCAGATGTGAAGTTTCTGGTTGGACCCAGAAGTGACATCATCCCTTAACAGCTGTGTTGATGTCATTAACATGCCCTGGGAGTGTGAAGCTAACTGTAGGCACTGCTCTGTCAATACCCAGAGTTCCACTGGTTTACACTAATGTTTTGTTGTGTTCTGTAGCGTCTTTGCTGGTGGACAAGATCATACCCCTCGTACTGCGCTGGGAATGGGGAACGGTCAAGAACTTCCTCTACAACTATGAAGGTAACGACTGGTGCAGAATGAAGAGGACGGGGCTAAAGGGGCTTTTCTGAGCTTTTAAAGTGCCCATTTACGCTATTTTCTGACCAGTGTTTTAATGTTTCCTCATCACAAACACACCTGGAGTTGTGTTTGATTCATTCACATGTTTAACACATATTTAGACTGAGTTCTTCTCTCAAACAGAAAACACTTTGCTCCACCTTGTGATGTCATGTGGTAATAAGGAAGTAGGGTGACCATTTGTCCGGATTTTGGCCTGACAGTCCTTTCAGAGCCTTCTGTCTGGACCTCTGTTATGAGTCCTCATTTTTGACATTTTGTCCTCATTTCGGACCCTCGGCCACCACCGTTGCATCACCACAAATCCCCGCCCATATTGCACCTGCTGAGGTAAAGGTGTGTTAGAACAACACACAGACACAGAATGCCACAGTGTTGTTCTCTTCTTTATCGTCCTTTTTTGCCCCAATAACAACCAACACAACAGATGACAAAACCACTGCTGAACTCACCAAGCTGTTTCACACAATTAACACATATAATAATGCATATAATAATAAATTATAATAAATACACATATAAACACCTACAAAATAATAATAATAATAATAATAATAACAATAATAATAATAGTGATAAGCGGTTGTATAGGGCTGTTTTTAGTCATTTTGTTGTGCTCTGTGGTTGCCCCCCATTCCAGTAGTATCCTCACTTTTGGGCCTTTGTCCTCATTTATGGACCTAAGAGTCAAGCCGGTGGTCACCCTAACAGGAAGTGCTCCATTGTGTTTTTAAACTCCATGCACTTTCACTAGAATCATTTGGATAATCAGCTCAGGAATTTCTCATCTCCACTGAACAAAGTGCAAAAGGAGCTGTTAACTTGAAAACTACCACTATATGACATCATAAGGTGGAACAGAGCATTTTGAACTTTGGAGATATGGATAGACTAATAATAGAGTCACTCAAACGTGTGTGTATGAAACAAAAAGTCCAGATATGTTTTTGAGGAGGTAACAGCATTCTAAAGCTGGGCGTACACTGTGCAATTTTTGGTCCTTTTTAAGATGATTTTTCACTCGTGGGATTGTTTTTTGGATCGAGTTTGGTCTTAATCATGTGTCGGGCTTCGTGTAGTAAACATGGGGTAACGAGAACTGATAAATACCTCACGACCAGCTCCTGATCGACAATCGTACGTCACAAGAATATCAAACTTGTTTGAAATCCGCCTCTCGTGAGGGTTTCACTGTTGAACTTTTAAACCCTGAGATTTGGTCGTACAGGTGGAGCTGGGGCTGAGTGAAAAGATTGAAAAATATTGCTGTGTACGCCCTGCATTACATGGCTTAAAGTTCGCAAGAGTCAATTTTGCACAATACAGACCTTTAACCGTTGTTTTGCTTTATTCACGCTGGTTTTAGTAAAAATTCCCGGGATTGTCATGTCATAGATAGAAGCTCTGTGCAGTCATCATCTCCAGACTCGTCCTCAAATTGTTCATTACTGCTGGGTGCAAAAAAGCTTAAGATATAAACTAGGGGTGGGCGATATCTCGATATTTAAAATATATCGAGATATTTTTGAAACTCGATATGAATTATGGCATATCGATATATCGCTATAATGCTTATGTTTACTTCTGGTTTCGCTTCGCTTGTTTTGTCTTCTCTGTGCTGCGTTGGCCTCCGCCTCCTGCTTTTGTCCCCGAGCTCATCTGTGGAGCCCGGAGCTGGCCACGGACTAAACCAGGACTAGGACTAAACCTGGACTAAATGCGGCCGCAGAGCCCGGGGCTCGGTCGCGGACTAAACCAGGACTAGGACTAAACCAGGACTAAACACGGCCGCAGAGCCCGGAGCTGGCCTCGGACTAAACTAGGACTAGGACTAAACCAGGACTAAACACGGCCGCAGAGCCCGGAGCTGGCCTCGGACTAAACCAGGACTAGGACTAAACCAGGACTAAACGCGGCCTCAGAGCCCGGAGCTGGCCTCGGACTAAACCAGGACTAGGACTAAACCAGGACTAAACGCGGCCGCAGAGCCCGGGGCTCGGTCGCGGACTAAACCAAGACTGGGACCAGGGCTCTACAGTGCGCCCATTTCACTCGCATTTGCGAGTAAATATTTCGTTGTGTGAACGGGGAAAACAAACAGCATCTGTGCGAGTGCTTCTGCAGCCACAATAAGGAGAACTGCGCACAGACGTAACGTGACGAGTTAAACTTTCTAAATGCACCGAACTGTGCCCGGGCACGACACCTCCGACCGCGCACGACCCCAGCACACGAGCTCCGCGTGTGGCCGAAAACACTCATACGAACAAACTCTGCTTCAAAACACACCCACGCCCCTTAAACGAGGAGCACCCCACAGCAGGACCCACACCTGCCCCACCACTCACAGACACCCCCACACCGCTGGACTTCCTCCTCTAAAGCGAGCGCATTTGGACTCGGTCTTGTCATGGACTCAAGGTCTGAATACTGAGTGTGATCATATTTGTCATAATGTGCGTTTGGTTTGGTAAATGTGCAGAGACTAAACATCACTTTCAAACAAGAGAATGTTACTCCAATTAGGAATGTCAAAATACAGGTTTAAAAATCCTACACACTTTTTTCACTTTTCTTGTAGTTTCTTTAAAGTACCAGTGGAAGTTCTCTTAAAGAAGAGGTTTTTAAACTGTGGGTGAGGGTCCAAAAAGGGGAACAGAGTGTTTAAGTGCAGTACTAAATGAATATTAATCAGATAAAATTTGTTTGTTGTTTTTGCAGTAGTGTGGGAGGGGGTTATTTTTCCTGTAAAGATATCGAGATATATATGGTATATCGAGATATAGCAAAATGTATCGAGATATATTTTTTGGTCCATATCGCCCAGGCCTAATATAAACACTTAAATCTATCAGAAAATTACTTAAAAGTAGTGAAATGATCTTGCTGCATGAACAGATCATTTTACTTGACAAATTATTTTAAAATAAACGACTTCTAGACTAGAATGAAGCAGTGTCAGAACTAGTAAGTCCATAATAAATCTGAAAACAAGATGAATACCCTGATATAAGTTTTAAAATCTTGGCCAAATCAGAGAAATTTGCAGTGTACATATGTCTGGACCTGTTCCTCATTACTTATTGTATATTCATTGTTTTCGCAGGGGTAATTCCCTCCAGATCAGGCAAGGCAAGGCAAGTTTATTTGTACAGCACAATTCACAGCACAAATAATTCAAAGTATATATTGAGCACTGAAGCTGTGGAATCTCATCACAAACAGCCCTGGAGCTGTGTTTTGTTTCATTCACACATGTTTAACACACAAACCCTGCAGATTTAGGTTGAATCCGTCTCTCAAACAGAAAACACCCTGTTCCCCCTTGTGATGTAATATTATTTTGGAGTAACGCTCTTCTTATTTCAGTACTATTTTGGCTCTACCTACCTCTGCGTACAGGCGATTTAACAACGTTTATTCCAAAATGTCACACAAATATAGTTTAGATACAAAACCCTGGAAATACAACTTTTAATTTCCCAAAAATTAGATTACTGTTACAGAATAAATGAAGTAATCCAAGAGTTACAAGCACAGACAAGAGGACTGAGCTCTAATGCAAGAGAAGTTTATTTATTTATTTAATTAATTAGTGTATTTATTTATTTAAACTGTGAAATGTAATTTGTCTCAGTTTAGATTCATTTGTCACCAGTTTGTCATATATTACCCAAATCCTGCAATACAACCTCTGCACAGCCTGTACTAACAAGAAATATTATTAAGAAATATAAAATGTTAACACTGCACTGGAAAAAACAATATGTAGGTAAGTTAAAATGACTTAAATTAAGAACATTTTACTTTATTTGAGCAGATTCAACTTCACAAGTAAAATGATCTGCCAGTGACATAAGTGTTTTTCTCTTAATTCAAGCAACATTTGATTTTGTTTCTTATTTTAAGTGCAAAAAGTTGTTGTTTTTCTCATTTTCTGTCTCATTTTCACAAGTGTAGCAAGATGTATTTTCATATTTTACATAAAGTCTTGTTCCACTGGCAGATCATTTTACTTGTCAAGTGAAATTTACTCAAATCATGATCAAACTTTCTTAATTCAAGTCATTTTAACTTTTTTGTTTTGTGTAGTGTGGCCAATTTCAGTCTTGTGTATAAGACTTTTCACAACCAGACGCCCCAACCCCTAAAAGTGTGGGTGAGTCCAGAGTCAGGACCAGAGCCTCTACAGGAAACTGTTCTGTGAACTTTAGGTCCACCATGTTTGGACAGAACTGTTTGTCTGTCAAAGCAGCAGAGGCCTGGACCTCTTCACCTGTATCTGAGGGAGCGGGGCACTCTGGGACATTTCAACTTCAGGGTTAAGAATAGTCAGGGCTGTAGCCATAGTGACCTGCTCTCTGTAGGAATAATGTGTATATGTCAATATTTGTGGCTGTACCTCCTTGTCAAAACCTGATCCCGTCAGATCTCAGAAGTTCAGCAGGGCCGGGTCTGGCCACTTGGATGGGAGACACTGGGAGCACCAGGGCAATTGTAGCTAAATTAGGAACTTTCCACCACCAAGTGTGGAGTAAATGAACAATAAAATGTAAAGTGCTTTGGTGCTATATAAATGCAATGATTAATTAATGCATATTTGTACATTTGGAGTGTTGAGGAGCTGCTCCCTCTGCTGGTGACGGGTTGTTGGTGTTTGCACACTCTTAATCTGCCTTTGCCTCTGCCCAGGGACTGCACATGAACATGAGCTTGGAGCTAAATCTGCTCTGTGCAATGCATCTGTTGTGCAATGTCCCTCCTGTCAAATATTAAGTAGAAATGTGTTTATTTCTTAAGTATTGTCCATCTGGCTATTACATATTATACAGAGCAGACACCATGAGTGAGAGCTTTGTGCCCAAAAACATATTTGGCATCATAATAACAGTTAGTTTTAAAATTATGATTATTGTAGTGCAGCTTTTTATATAAATTCTGCATCATTTCAAACTTTACATCTTTATAACAGTTTTGAAAGAATTGATAGTGTCATAATATTTGCAATATTTGATTTCTTCATAAAATCCAAAGGGTAAACACACTCTCAGTTTGGACCGTCTGAGCCTTGGTTATTTCTCTTGGATTACTGTAATAACTTTACAGATAAAATTACTTCACACACCAGCTTCTGTCACATAAATAAATATAAAAAGAGTCGTTTAAAAGCCTCCAGAAGATTGTAATCCCACAAAATAGATGTAAATCCCATCACTGCTGCCTATGCTTCTGTTGTAGGGAGTATTACACTTCTGAAGGCATATACCAAGATAACGGGGGCTGTGCAGTGTAATTTCTTGATGAATAACCGCTTATTCTCTCTTGACAGTTTTGCTTTTCACTAATACTTGTGCATGTACATGTGCAGAGGTGCCTGTCCCGACCTGTCTGAAGTTTGCAGAGCTGCTGCACCTGATGGATGGGGGTCTGCTGGTGAACACGGCCTACCCCTCATTCCTGGGGCCGAGGCGGGACATCGACCTGATCATCGCCCCCGAGTACAGCGCGGGGGAAATGTTTGAGGTACATGTCTGAGCATCTGGGTTCAGGGACAGGGGGATTTACGATGGCTGAGAGAAAAGAGTAGCAGTGTGATTATGTTCTGTACCAAGAACTTTTATGGGGTGCAAACATTCTCTCAAACGTGAATGCTTCTAAACTTTGGGTTTGGCCTGCACTATGTAACTTTTCTGGTGCATTCATGGAGATGTTATTGCTTTTTCTGGAATGTTCCACAGTACAACGCACAGAAATGCACCACAAAAGCGTTGGATGCAGCTAGAGGTGCATCTGCAGCCACAGAGCTGACGTAACTTGGCCTTGTGGGGCCGTTTGTCTCCATGGATATAGATAAGTTTAATGCCATACTGTGAGACATTCCAGGTAAAGCTATTACATCTCCAGAAGGAGAAGTAGGTGAGCAATCTGCCACCAGAAAAGTTACATAAATCTGAAAATACCAGTTGCAGATCTAATAAATTTTGGAATTTGGACACTGCTGTGATGCTGCAGCATGTTTCACTGAGACACGAACGACACTGACACACAGTGAAACTCTCTCTTCCTCCTGTCTGGCTGTCAGACGTTGACTCTGGCTCGGGCATATGCGGCGGAGGTGAAGAAGCCCTTCCCACAGCTGAACGACAGGATCCTGAAGGAGGAGAAGGACTGGCCCAGAGACTGCTACGTGTTTGAGGGCAACGACACAGCTCCTACTGTGGTCTTCATGCCGCTCTTCAACAGACGCAACTGCAAAGGTAAACACTGTCTGGGGCCCCCTGCAGGGGCCCAGGGCAGAATGTGCCTTAGGGGCCCTCATTCCTTCACCGCCACAAGGGCCCCACTTTGATCTTTCAAATCTCACCATGGTACAGCTGTAGTCACATCACTGTGTTTGTATCATATTCAAATAGAATATGTCTATGTGACTGTGTGTGTATATGTGTTGCAACGTTGGTGCCATTTCTGGTGCCATTTTTGAGTCCTTCCCCAATTGTTTTACATTAACTCTCTCTCTCTCTCTCTCCCTCCCTCTCTCTCTCTCTCTCTCGCTCTCTCTCTCTCTCTCTCTCTCTCTCTCTCTCTCTCTCTCTCTCTCTCTCTCTCTCTCTCTCTCTCTCTCTCTCTCTCTCTCTCTCTCTCTCTCTCTCTCTCTCTCTCTCTCTCTCTCTCTCTCTCTCTCTCTCTCTCTCTCTCTCTCTCTCTCTCTCTCTCTCTCTCTCTCTCTCTCTCTCTCTCTCTCTCTCTCTCTCTCTCTCTCTATATATATATATATATATATATATGCAGACATATAGACATATGGCACAGAAGTCACAAGTGGGGTCCTCCTCTACAAGTATATACAAGTTTTCGTATTTTCTGATCCATTTCATTGTTCAGTTTGTGTAGCACTATCAAAGTCACATTTTACATAGTCTCCAATAAATCTCCAATCTGTTCTTGGGGCCTCAGCAGCTGCTCTGCTCACTTCACTTTACTGAAAGGAAAACTTTAGACACAATTTTAGACACAGTTGTATTTTCTACATTTAAAACTGAACCTTTTTAATGAGAGGAGATGAATTAATGAAATCAACTTTTTGTATCTTTCTACCATGTAATCTAGCGATCTCTTTTGGGCCCTATTTAAACCCATGAACCTACATCACCCATGCTCCCACACGATAATTCTGCATGAACTCACAAAAACATGATACAAAACTGCACACATCGACTGAATATGTTGTTTTCTGCGAGCGTAGCATTCTCGAAACAATAAAAGGTAAAAAGATCTAAGTATGTTATGTGTTATAGTTCATACCCCATAGAAGTCAAACATATTTGCTTTTGAATCTAAAAAGCAGCTCTTATTGTGAAACTAAAAGTTCAAAGTGGATTTTCCTGCTCTCTCCAGATGCAGAGGAGTGGTCCCAGAGGATGCAGGAGTTCTCCACATTTCAGAAGAGCTTCAGCCCCGACATGATCGAACATCTGCTGAAGACCGCCCAGGAGAACATGAAGGACAACAAGGAGACGCTGCTCCGAGAGGTCACCAAGGCTCTCCAGCGCCGGAGGGCCAGGGCACACGGTGAACAGGTCCAACCAACCCAGCAGTCCCACGTCTGAAGAGAAGGAACGTGTAGGTGGTCTTCTAGGAGCTTGTGGAGGTCTTAAAGTGCCTTCAGACATAATCATCATACACTTTTTAAACCAAGTATTAAAACTTGACTCAAACTTTTGTCTTTTAAACTTTTAATCATTTTAGTTCACATTATTTTTGCTTCTGCCATCTTTAAAGTGCCTATGACTTCTCTAAAACACAGTTAAGATCATTATATTCCAGATTTTACTCAGATTTTTTACATTTTTTCCCTAGTTTGGCCATTTTTTTAGGCTTCAGATTTGACTTCCTGGTTGGAAATTATGACATGACTCGAGGTAATTCCATAATTGTTGCATCATTTAATGTTTCCTTCAAATTATAAATCAGATGTGACATCTTAACAGTTACTCTCACTTGAGTTGTACTTTTTCCAAATACTTTTTCCCTCTTCTTCTACAAGTAATTTCTTGGACCACTACTTTGTACCTCTACTTGAGTCGTATTATTTGAAGTAATGCTACTCTTACTTTTACATGTGAAATGTGTTTTATGAATAAAATTTCATGGTCTCGCTGTATTTGTCAAATTCTATTCAGTTTATGTTCAGATCATGTTACACCCAGACGAGCTTCCAGTCGCATTAGTCTCCAAACATGTTCATTCTGAATCTTCTCCGCTGTTTTGGGGACGGACACGGCCGCATGCGTCATCTCGAAGTTGTGTAGAAAATACTATCTTCCCGTTTTGGACATTTACGCTAAGAATCTTTTAGAATTCTACAATATTTGGGAATAATTTATCCAGTTTGTACCCCCTTTCGTGCTGATTTTGATCGACTCGTGTAAATGTTCCATGGAACTGTGTATGGATCCCCTGACTTCACTTACTCATCAATTTTGTTTGTTTAAGAGGTGAAATATCTGGTCAATGCTTCCAAGTTAGCCACTTTACATTGTTTTGTCTTCATTGTTAAAAAAAAAAGTCAGAAAATTCGACTGGGACAGAGTGTGTTTATGGACACACAGGATACAGCATGAATGTAACACACTGATTACAGACACATTTCCATCAGGACAAACAAACAAACAAATCAAAGAACAAGTAAAGGAAAACGGAGCATTTCCTGTCTTACCACATGATATCACCAGGTGGAACAGAGTATTTTCTGTTTGAGAAGAAGAAGAACTCAGCCTAAATCTGAAGGGTTTGTGTGTTAAATGTGTGAATGAAACAAAACACAACTCCAGGTCTGTTTGTGACAAGGAAACACATTTATAAGTCAGAAAATGGGATGTGATGAGTGACACTGAATAGGACAATAGTTTTACTTATTGACTGACTGGATGAATTTATTCATAATATTTATACAATAATTTGTCCAGTCAGTCAGTCAATAAGATTAATTGCAAGTTAACTATGACATTCATGAGATTAATCGCAATTAAATATTATAATTGATCGAAAGCACTAATTAATAAACATTATATTCTATTTTATTGACATGCACATCGTAAATGACACTGATCTGTCCAGGGATCGAAGGTGTTTTATGTAGAACAATGATCCGGTCACTTCCATCGCTGAAGGAGTCAAGAGTCTCACTTACTTTAATATTAATGAAATATGCGCTTTGTGTTGAAACCAGGTTTTCCCTCGTGTGTTTGTTAATTTCTGCAAAGACAAAGAAACACCCTTGAATCCAAGATAAAATTCAGAGAAGAATTTACTCAGTCAAGCAGTAAAAGGCAAATACTTGTACAAGGAGTCTGTGCCAACAGACAGAGACTCAATATTTACACCTATACAATGACTTTCATATGCAAACTATACTGGGAGGAGTCCATGATGTAGACTTAGTGCCTCTTCGTTGGTGCACAGGTCAGCCAGGCCTCTTGGCACATTGTACTGTCCAGTCAAACTCCATCCGTTATCTGTCCAACAGCAGCAGGGGACTATGAACCAGTGGACTCACTCTGCCACTGCATCCAACAGATCAGTGTGTGGATGCAAAATAACTTTCTCCAGCTAAACTCAGACAAGACACAAGTCATAGTCTTTGGTCCACAGAAACAAAGAGACAGTGTCAGCAGTTACCTCCAGTGTCTCTTTCTAAAACCTTCAAATCAGGCTAGAAATATAGGGGTAATAATGGCCTCAGACTTGAACTTTAACAGCCACATCAAATCAATAACATCTGCAGCCTTTTATCATCTAAAAAAACATAGCAAAAATCAAAGGTCGACTGTCTAAAGTAGACTTGGAGAGACTTATCCATGCGTTTGTCTCCAGTAGGTTAGATTACTGTAACAGCCTCTCACTGGCCTCTTCAAACAAACTGTAAGTCAGCTACAGAACATCCAGAACGCTGCAGCTCGAGTCCTGACTCGAACCAGGAAGTACGAGCACATGCGTCCTGGTCTCAGGTCTCTGCACTGCCCCCTGTGGCTCAGAGACTTTAAAAAAGCTCTGCTTGTGCACAAGTCTCTCCAAGCACCAAAGTCCATCTGTGACATGTTAGTGCCTCATGAACCATCTGCACTCTGAGGAGCTCAGGGACCGGCCTCCTGCTGGTCCAGAGTCAGGACTAAACTTGGGGAGTCAGAGTTTCAGACTCATGCAGCTAAAACCTGGAACAGTCTGAACATGTGAGACAGACTCTACTCTGACTCTGTTTAAACCCAGGCTCCAAACGGTTCTGTTTAGCTGCATTTGATTGATAGTTTGTTTTCATTTCCCATTCCGCACTCTACTCTTCTCTCTAATTCTCACTAATTTTATGTCCCATCTCTATTTTTAAATTTTATGATGATTATTTATGTTTTGATTTGTTTGTATTGTGATTTTAATGTATTTCTTATTCTGTAAAGCACTTTGAATGACTTTGTGTACGAACTGTGCTGTACAAATAAACCTGCCTTCCCTTGCCAACAAGTCCTGACATCATCTCTATCAGTAGTTCTTGTCCTATTTAGTTAGTTTGCCGTGGGATAGATTGGAATATTCTGCATTTGTCTGGACATATACTGTATCTATGAGCCTCACAGCTGTGATCAGAGCCTTTATCTTCACATGACCATGGCACAATAATGAACTATAGAAGTGGTTATACAAAACAGCTAAGCCTAATTATTTATCCTAACATGCTCTATAAATAAAGTCTGATTGATTGAGCATCAGTGGTGGAAGAAGTAACCAATTGTGTTACTTAGGTAAAAGTACAGAGACTAGAGCAAAATAATACTCAAGTAAGTATCACCTGAAAAATGTACTTTCAGTACCCTTTTTACTATTTTGCACATATTTTGAGGCTTCTAATGTAGTGATTTTGATACAGATTTTGTTAATCAGAAACAGAATCAATCACTAAGTTTTTATTTTTATTTTATTTTTATTTTACTACAGATGCCTAACATCTGTTCCTAAGTGGGGCCTTATAGTACTTGACTACTTTTACTTCTACGTTCCACCACTGCATAAAACAAACAAATGAAACACTGAAACAAACGAACACACGTCATTATGCAGCTCCATTCCATCACCGCTAGAGGTCACTCAAACTCCACGGCTCACGCTGAGTTTATGTGGGTCACCTCCTCACGTCAAAGCTGCGAACTGCACTGCCCTGGACGTGTCAGCAACGCGGTAGAATGAAAAACTCTAACTCTTCACTCCGAAAAACTAAAAGATGCAATGTTTATTTTCCTTATAAACACAATTTGAGCGCATATACACATATTTAGCTCTGTTTTCTCACATTGCACCACGAAATCCACTGATAAAAAAGTTGAAATCTCATATAAAATGATGGGAAAGGTTGTGGTCACTGGTTTCGCGCTTTGACGCACGGGTATCGTCAAAACGCGCGAATGATTTCATGATCATACGCGCGCCGGTGCCGAGGGATCTGTGCCCGAGCTGGCATCATCATGTATGCCGTGTGAAGTGTGTTCTGAGCGGGGAAGAGCGCAGGGAGGGGGCGAGGGGAGAGAGCGCGCTTCGCTTTGGAACGGCTGCTCCTGTACGGCTTGGTTACGTGCGCCGTGCGTCACCGGAGATTCCTGGATGATGCTCTCCGCTTTGGGAACGAGCGGTGCGCCAGCGACGATCCACTCCACCTGCTCCGCGAAGATTTCCACGCATCTATTTCGTGTTTTTTCGTGATACTTTTCGTGATTTCGTTTTTTCCAAACCATAAGGATGTTGCGTAAAAGTCCGAGCGACGACAGGAGGTGATCAGTCAAACTTGGGACAATACTACGGATCGGATCGCTTCCAGGACACAGCGGAACGCGAGCAGGGGGTGGTTGGGGAAGATGCTAAAACTTTGTCCGTGTGGTGGAGCGACGTGAGCGGATCTGATCGAAGGATGCTTGGCGTTTGGAATATAGTACCAGTCCTCCTTCTGCAAGCGTATCTCGTGTGCACATCGTCAGGTAAGCGGAGAAGATGGAGATGGAGCTGGAGATGGAGGCGAGGTGATAAAACAAACACCGTGGGGTGATTTGTGTTTGGATAATATTTTGGTTTGATCGTAGTTGTGTCGTTTTTGCTTTGAATTTTGAAGTAAAGGTCCGAAATTACTCAAAATGGACTCTTGTGAGCGTTGTTCCCTCCTCAAAAACAGATCTGGAGTTGTGTTTTGTTCCATTCACACATGTTTGAGTTATTTATTATGATTCTGTCTACATCTCCAAACCTCAAAACACTCTGTTCCACCTTGTGATGTCATGAAGCGGCAGTTCTCAAGTTAAAATGTACCTTTTTACCTTTTAGTTCAGTAGAAACGAGCAATTCCAGGTCTGAAAAATCCATTCTAGTGAAGGTGTGTGGAGTTTAAAAACACAGTGGAGCATTTCCCGTATTACCGCATGACATCACAAGGTGGAACAGAGTGTTTTCCGTTCGAGAACTCAGCTTAAATCTGCAGGAAACATTAGAACAGCTCAGAAAATAGCATCATATGGGCACTTTAAAGCTGCACAATTATTACTGATTGAAGATGGACCTGCTCCTCTCCATGGAGATGTTATTGCCAGTAATGTTCCACGGTATGGCATTAAACCGGTCTTTTTTGACATTTCACCCATCTCATTCTATTCCTCAAAAATCCATCGGCCGTTCTTGTTGTCCGTAGGGTGGCTTCTCCGCAGAACTGACCCGGGTGGCACGACCTGCTTGTCTCCACAGAGATAGATGTGTTTAATGCTGTACTTTGCAACATTTGTGAAAAGGAAGGAAAAGCGAGCAAGCAGCAGACCCTCCACCAGAAAACATGCAGTAGATAGAGTGCACCTTTGAACTGTCATGGTCAAATCTTGGTTTGGTCCAGGTTTAGTCCTAGACCTGGTCCTGGTTTGAGTCTTTATTTTCAGACGAGCCAGGAAAAGTACGAGTTATGTAAGAGTAATGTTACTTTAAAGCAGATCTATTGTGCAAAATGGACTTTTCAGGGCTTTTATTCATGTGATATTAGCTTCTGTCTCATTGACCTTCTGAACTTGTATTTGGAGCCATTCATGCAAATTTGAGTCACCTTTATTGGCTATTTTGCCGATCTACCATCGGTGTACACCCATCGCCCTCTACTGACCTCATTCTTCAATTTTATTTTCATAATCAGTGACACATGTAGGATTCGGCAGCATTGCAAAGTCATTCTGGTCCAAATTGATTACGTTTACAGTAGGGTAGGGTAATACGATGTACCGAGGTATCAAAAAGTAGCAACGGTATCAGGAACAAGAAAAAAACCTGACTGACGCGTCCTGTGTGATGTTGAGCCCAAAAGTTTGCGACGGCGACGTTTTATTGAATGCTGAGAGTCGAGAGGAGACGAGGCGCTGAAGAGGAGAAAGTTCCCGTTTGAGGCCGAAGTCAGACTTTCACGGAGGAGACGAGTGCCGAGAGCGCGGGTCTGTCAGATACAAAACATGCTGCAGTGGGAAATATCACACCCTGTGGATTGTCACCTTTTACTTTTTATTCTAAATCTGCCTCTTCTGCTTTTCTTGTCTTGGCATGTTCCAGATCATTGAATGGAGGGAGATACGCGCTGGTGAAGTTTGGTTTGATCAGAACTTGTGCCTCATCTTCAAATATAATGCTGCTATTCTGTTTCTGAATGGTTTAGGTGCAGCTACAAAATCATTCTTAATTAGTCACAGTAATACCGTATACTCTCGTAAAATGCTGAGGTTTAACAAGTATCAAAATTTGAATACCGCATGGAAATCAGTGCACTTGTTTATTTTATTAACTCGTTCTAGATGAATATTGTGATTTAAAATGTTGAAATTATAACAGAATGATCCACAGGTGTCATAGGTTATAACTATAGACCACACACAAGCGCTATCAGGCTGATTTTATGTATAATTATGATTAAATCTGGGTCCAGGTTTAGTCTTAGTCCTGGTTTGTGAAAGGTTCAGCTCAGTTGTTTCGTCTTTGTTTAGCAGAGGTGGGTAGAAAAGCCAAAATGGTGGAACTTTTAATGGTGCTGGTGTCCATAGAGATGTTTTTGCTTTGCCTAGAATGTCACACAGCATGGCATTACACCCATCCACCTTGCATTTAGATTTTACTTCACATTACATGACAAAAATCAAGTATAGGCTCTTTAAAACATACTGAAATAATTACTAGTACTCACCTAAGTAAAAAAGTAAAGATCTATTTAGATAAACTACCCGAACAGTCTCTTGAAGAAAAGAAAAAAAAAAGATTTATGATTTAAAGGCCCTGTACTGGATTTTTTTTCTCCAAATTTGTCTTGGTACACAGACAAAGCTGGACCCGTGCATTCCTATCAATAATCTTCTGAGGTCAAAATAAGTCTCTGTGCACTGCCTAAATCTAATTATAAACTGCTGTGTCTCTTTGAGGTGTTGAAAATCACTCCTAAACTCATCATGGTGAATCATCAATGTAAGTGAGTAGTTTTTCCACATTTGTTAGAAGAGTAGAAACAGGTATAGTGACTTTAACAGAACTGAACAGACACTAGTTTCATGATGCAGACTCCATGAATGAATGTGTTGCTTTTACATCTCTGTGGGTGTTTTTTTTTAAACGACAGAAGGGTTTGTTTGATTGTTACCTTCACATGTTTGAGTGAACATCTGTCTCCTTCCTCACAAGTGTCCTCTGACCGACCTGTCACTGATCAGCTCATCTTCAGGGTGTGGCCTCTGACCTGACTCTCACCTGACTCTGACCTGTCTCTGACATGTCTCTGACACTGATCTGTTCTGACTTAACTCTGACCTAACTCTGACTTGACTCTCACTCTAACCTGACTGTGACCTGACTCTCACTCTGACCTGACTCGCACTCTGACCTGACACTCACTCTGACCTGACTTTTACTCTGACCTGACTCTAACTCTGACCTGACTCTTACTCTGACTTGACTCTAACTCTGACTCTAACCTGACTCTGACCTGACTCTCACTATGACCTGACACTTACTCTGACCTGCTCTTACTATGACCTGACTCTGACCTGACTCTGGCCTGACTTGACTCTGACCTGACTCTCACTCTGACCTCACACTTACTCTGCCCTGACTCTTACTCTGACCTGACTCTTCCTCTGACCTGACTCTCACTCTGACCTGTCTCTTACTCTGACCTGACTCTAACCTGACTCTTACTCTGACCTGACTCTAACTTTGACCTCTCTTCCTCTGACCTGACTCTCACTCTGACCTGACTCTTCCTTTGACCTGACTCTCACTCTGACCTGACTCTCACTCTGACCTGACTCTCACTCTGACGTGACTCTTACTCTGACCTGACTCTCACTCTGATGTGACTCTTACTCTGACCTGACTCTTACTCTGACCTGACTTATCCTCTGACCTGACTCTCACTTTGGCCTGACTTGACTCTGACCTGACTCTCACTCTGACCTGACTCTCACTCTGACCTGACTCTGACCTGACTCTGACTTGACCCTGACCTGTCTCTGACCTGACTCTAACCTGACTCTGATTCTGACCTGACTCTGACTTGACTCATGTCACTCTCCTTCTCCTGGTGAAGAAGCGACTCACAGAAGATGTGTCCCTCAAAGCACACACACCTTTCTCATTCACACACATCTATGGACTATGGGCGTTTGTTTCTATATCCACACATTTCCAGGATAAATATATAAATATATATAAGAAGGTTATAAATATATATAAAAAGGAAGGTTTTCCACGAGGGATCCACTCTCAGCCATTATGAGTCATTTTTCATGGAAGATCTGGAGGAAAAGCCCATCAAAACAGTCCCACCACATCAGAGCCTCCCTGTGGAGAAGATATGAGGATGACATATTGGAGAAAATAAAACAAGGACACAGAGGAGCTAACGGAGCACTTTAATACAACTGATGAACAGGAAACATGAGGAGGACAAAAAGGAGGAGAAGGAGGAGGGAACTATGGCTTTTTTGGACAGAGATGTCAAACCCGATCAAGATGGAAAACTCAGAATAGTTTATAAGTGTTTATCTCTGCACAGCACAAACCTAATGCATCAGAACATTATTCGAACACTTCACCATCATCACAGACGAGGAGGAAGAGGAGGAGGAACACCGCAGAGCCAGATGGATGAGGATTTCAAGGACATAATCACAATACAAACATCAAAACTTGAGCAAAACCACATGCAGAACTAACAACAGCTACGGGTACACCCCAAGGACAAAACACAAACAGATCAGAATGCAGTATCATGCAAACGGAGACGTTTCAGTACAAGAAATAAAGGAACATCAAAAAGAATGTGAAAAACAAACCACCAGACGACTCTCGAGGGCAGAAGGAGAGAAGAAGAAGGCACGACAGGAGATCAGATCAGCCAAACCTCTGCAAATGTGAACGTCAGATTTAGACTGGGACATAATACTGTGAACAGAAGGACACAAGAACAAACATTAGAGGCGGCGGAAATAAGAAAACAGGGAACAGCGGATTTACATATTATTTTTATCGCTCATTTTTTCATAAGCTGTGTCCACTGCTGTAAACTACTAAGAAAGTACTAAACTACTTAGAATCTACAGAATCTAACTGTAAACAGGCAGGAAAACAATTTGTATGAAACAAAGAATCCCTGTGTGTTATTTATACGAGGAAAACATGAAATAAAGTCCGCTCCAAAACATGATTATATTTATGACCTTTGATAAGGACGATGACAGACAGAAGTGTTTCAGCCTCTCTACTCCTGTCCTCACTGCTCTGAGCTGTCTTTATATCCATAAACTCTTGGAGGAGCGTATCGCATGTTTCACTATTTAATAGATATTTCTGCCGCTGGACTTATTTTCTCCTTTAAAGCGGCGCTCTGCTCCTGCACATCCACGAGCTGCTGCCAAAGAGCACCGTGTGATGATGTTATCCCCCTCAGTACAGCAGCGTTGGGACCATGAATCTTGTATAAATTTGAAAAATAGATTTGGTTGTATGGTTGGATCTATAATACATTTTAATAACATATTTTATTATAGTTCTATGGTTGGATCTATAGTACATTTTAATAACATAATTTATTATAGTTTTTTTTAACCTTCATTTACCCAGGGAAGTCCCATTGAGATTACAAATCTCTTTTTCAAGGGAGTCCTGCCATGCACACATCACTTTCATACTAGGCAACGTGGATGAAGTGTCTTGCCTGAGGACACAACGACAGTTCTAGCCACTGGCGCCTCACTGTGGCACCTGGAATTCCCAGTGGTCTCCCATCCAAGTACTAACCAGGCCCGGCCCTGCTTAGCTTCTGAGATCTGACGGGATCAGGCTTTGACGAGCCGGTATGGCCATAGTTCTATGGTTGGATCTATAACACCTTTAATAACATATTTGGTTATAGGTCTATGGTTGGATCCATAATAAATTTAATAATATATTTTGTTATAGTTCTATGGTTGGATCTATAGTACATTTTAATAACATAGTTTATTATAGTTCTGTGGTTGGTTCTAGAATACATTTAATAACATTTGATTCTAGTTCTATGGTTGGAGCAGATGGGGCGACAAACACAGTTGCAATGAAAAAAAAAAAACATTTGCACAAAGCCTATCCACTTTTCTATTTTGAGTATTAAAATGATTTTCCAAGGGACAAAATTGTGTGATTAATTTGCGATTAATCACGAGTTAACTAATGACATTCATGAGATTAATTGCGATTAAATAATTTACGTATACCTGTAAGTGTGCAATGTGGGATTATAATTTAAAATGGTGGAAAAATACAATTGAAAAGATACAATATTTTACACAAACGTGCTGAGACAAAACATTCTTCTCGTGCAAATGAAAGTACGGTGTCCAAAACCTCCTTGTAAAAGTACAATTCCCCCAGTTCCAGAGTCCTACCCTGAGCCGTGCTTCACAGACTCCATCAGCCAAACCCGTGGATAAACGAGTCTCATTTAAGTGTGATTTGGGTGCAGACTCCGGCTTGTCTGCGCTGAATGAGCCTGATGTGGGTGAGTCTGGCGTGTGAAGGCAAATGGCAAAGTAATAAAGCACGTTTAATAGAGTAAAGTACATGAGCGGGTCTTTGGTTCTGCCTGTGCGGCTGTTTCTGAGGCGGTTTAGTCCTGGTTCTGTTCCCCTGTCAACGCTGATGAAGTGCTTTTCTATCTCACCATCTTTTTATCTATATTGCTTTCTATCTTCAAGGCGATCCAAGCTCTTTACATCTTTACATCACCCACACGCATTCATACACTCGTGCGCAGACACTGGAGGCGGGACGCTGGCTGAGGTGAAAACACGTGGACCAGAGAACTCTGCCGTTACTGAGCGACATCCGTCCGTCCAGGTTGAATCCCAGTTTCGTAGGGCATTGGCGGCTCTATTTTGCTGTGTTGCTGTGTCATTAGGCAAGACACTTCTCGCGCAGTCCTAAAATGAATGGTGTTGGAGGTGCCAATGGTGCAGATCGGCAGCCCGAGTGTGGAGTGAATGAATAATTAAGAATGCACCGATATGATACTGATGTTGGATATTGGTGCCAAATATTCATATCGGCTTCCAAGATTCCTTTTTGTTCGATAAACCGATAAACTAATAAGAAGATATTAGACTTGTATTTTCACAAAACTCTTCTGTAATTACCTTATGATACATAATAGGGATGTAAGAATAACCGAAATACAGTGATATCGTATCGTCAAAGGTCTCACAATAATATCGTGGACCATCACTATATCAAATCTCAAGTCTCTTTGCTTAAATGAATAGTTCTGATGCAGAAATAGCTAAAAAAAACAGAGGGAACTACATAGACCATGATCCTTTGCTCCGTTTCAGTGCAGACTACATGAAGAAATAACTGTTCTAAGCACTTTGAAATCTTCATTCTTTGGATTAAGTCTTGTGAAGCATTTTTAGAGGAAAAAGGAGCAGATTCACAGTTTTGTGCCTCCACAAAATATTGCAATAAATCTGGTACGGTGAGATGTTTATGGTGAAAATATCGTACAGAGAGATTTGGATATCGTTACAACTAAACCAGGTCTAAATGGAGACTAAAGCAGGACCAAACAAGGACTAAAGCAGGTCAAAACTAGGATTAAACCAGGTCTGAACTGGGACTAAACCAGGTCTAAACTAAGACTAAACCTTGGATATCGTTTCATCTCTAATGACAATAAACGTTGTACCAAATGACTGGTCAAAGCATTTTAGAATGTCAGTCTTGTTATTCTGTAGAATATCGTAATATCATGAGCCTCCCCAACATATCACAATAAATATCCTACTGTGCGGTTCCTACTGTGACGATATCGTATCGTGAGACTTGGATATCATTTCACCTCTAATAAATAACAGTTACAAAACACATTCAGATCATTTTGCCATTCTCTGTGTTTGTGATGGAGTCGTCACTTACATGGTTCTGTTCATTCCGCTCCATTTTCCGCTCCCCATCCATCCGCTCTGTTCTTCGCTTCTGCAGTAAGTCCTGGGTGCACACAAGTCCACTGTTTAATCATCCATATCTATAATTTTGTCCTCCAACAAACTTCAAACCAGTTTCCATCTCCCGTTCACAAGCCCCAGTGTCAAACCGAGCGCCTGACTCACTTTCTGTTTAGTGTCGTCATGTGCGGGACACTGGCGTCACCGCAAAATGCCATTTCCCCCAAGCCCTGGGTCTCCAAATGGCTGACCATTCACGTCGATGGGCTGAACGCTCAATGGCGCATGACTCCAGATTAGTGATCGCTTTGACCGATCAGAGGAGCAAGAGGAGCAAGCGACTATAAAGTGTTTTTAAGACAACTGAAGGATTTTGAGCTGAGAAAAAGCTTATGATCTAAAAATAGGTAAAAACTGCAACAAAATTTGACATTTTTGAAAGTTGTAGGTCACTATCAGTTCCTGTCAGCTGAACACGAGCAGTTTGTGATTACATTGCGCTCTATGGAGAAAAATCCTTTCTCGGCCCAGGGGATTTTTTTCGCTGAATTACCAGTGTCACTACGTCAACTGGAGACAGCTACAAGCAGCAAAACCTTGTCCAGTTATTTTAATGGATCCATGATTTCCCCTCACTAACTGATCTGTATTATTCTTCCTGCTTCTGCTACAGGCGCAGAGATACGGCAATTTTGTATAATGTATTTTTGTGTATGTTATTTTTGTTAATTTGGGTTTTTACGCAGAAAACCTGTATTTTTTAATCCTGCCTGGATTTTTTTTGTTTTCCTTTGACTTAAAAAATGTCAGAAAATGTCCCAGGAGTAAGGACTTTTGCCCCTTTTACCAGGATGAGTTCAGCTTTCAATATCTGGCAGTTGTTCAACATTACTATATGTGTATTAATGTGTAATAACAGTAAAATAACAAAAAAAGGAAAAAGCACAGAAAAAACACTTGTAAACTACTGCTGCTCTCTACAAATCTCCACCACTCTGCACTTGATACTACAGGCTCCGTGCTAGGGCTGTTAACGTTAACGCGTAACAGATTAATCACAGTTTATTTTGAACGCTTCTCTAGGGAAAGCGCGATGGTGACCTGAAAGGTGGCGCAGGTTATTAGGTCAGTGATCAGATCTGTCCATACGCCGATGTGAAGATGACAGATGAGACTGTGACTGGTGCTCAGTGGCAAATTTCTCTTCAATAATCCGCCCGACGGGACTTTAGATCAAACTAAGGTAGTCTGCAGATGTTGCAACGAAGAACTCTCTTTCCACAGTAGTACAAGTTTAAAATACCATCTTAAAGCAAAACACGGGTTTGATTCAGTGGCAGCAATGACGCTACTTGTACCAACAACAAGCCGAGCAGTAATAAATTGCATTTAACTGCGATTAATCGTGATTAATCAAAATTCTAAAGTGTAATTAATCTGATTTCTTTTTAAATAATCGTTTGACAGCAGTATTCTACCCTATATGGGTAGAAAGTGCAACTTCTCTGATTTCAGGAACTGAATTTTTTCCATAGCGCATGTAGTTCCAGAGATACATTAATGAGAAGTTGTGCATGGAAACCCGTCGGTCTATGAGGGTTAATTGTCTTGGGGAAGGAGCCACTGTCCCTCCCTCGGTCTGGGCCAGGACATGTACAGAGAAGCAGTCGTCACAGTGTTTAAAGGAAATACATTCTGTTTTCTGTCTCTGCTCTGGTATCTAATGGTTAATATCTGGTATCGGCAGACACTTAAACCCAAAGTATCGGCATTGTTATCGGAAAAGAAAAAGCTGGATCAGTGCATCCCCTATCAAGAATCTACTGTACAGCATTCCATAAATTCAATTAAATTTTATTTATATATCCCAGAATCACAACAAGAGTTGCCCCAATGGGCTTCACAGTGAAAAACATGGAAACATGATCTGACATAGACATCAGCAAACACATTGTCCCGTCCTCAGTCTCTCGATAAACCCACGATCCTTGGTGCCAGTGAGCAAAAAACCCACCAGTGGGTGCAGTATGGGAAAATTCTCTCAAGACACTGTTGCCAACCAGCTGTCGCCGTGCGGCACCTTCGGACCTGAGAGCTTTGAGGAACCAGACACTAAATGAGATGTATTATTATTAGCCCATTAGTAAAGACGCTGTACCTGATGTCTAAATCTTAAAAATGTAAAATGTTCCTTTTAAACAGTGGTCCAAATTTATCCCTCATTTCCTTTATGTATTCTGAGCGTCCTAAATGGTCATGGTGACAGTTTTATACATTTTTCTGACCGCTCAACCATTAATATTTATGTTGAGAGTGGGATTCGAGCCAACGTTCGTATCAGTGGACAAACGCTCTTCCAGCTGAGCTACTGTCGCCAAAGTATTGTATCGGAACAGGAAAAGGCCCAAAACCAGTGATTTGCTCCAGTTTTATGCAAGAAATGTCCCAGGTGTCCCTATTTTTGACCCATCTGATCCCTGCCAACAGTAAAGAGAGGCATAAACTGTTATTTGTTGAAGTAAAATACAGAAAAGCTGCTTAAAAATGACCAAAACACAAAGACTCATGTTGGTCATGAATGGGCAGAATGCAGAACAATTCTCCTTAATTACGCACTCGCTTCACAATTTTATTATTACCAACCACCACAAACCGAAAGTGTCTCAGTTTTTGATTTTGAAATGTGTTACAAAAATGAACAGAACTTGTTTATTTTAAAGAGTTTTCAGCGGTCCAAAGTTACTCCTCATTTACTTTATGCATTCAGACTAACCTAATTATTCAGTACAGATTTTAAAGCATTTTCACAACCGTTAGATGCCAGTTTGCCATCACTTTACTCACTAACAACTAGCATGCTAACATTCTTATACAATGAAGCGCTTTATAATTAGACACAGACAGTTCTCAGTTCATTTATTTTGACCTCAAGACCTGCTTGTTCAATATATCTGTACTGGGACTCAAATAAAATGAAAAAAGCCTTCCAGACAGTGTTGTGTCAATACCTGTGGTGAATGAATGTTTTACGTAACTTTAAACCATAAAAGATAGAAATGTACTTGTTTCCCTTAAAAAGCTGAGAACATATCTCCAAGCAGATTTCTCTTTGGCTCTCAATGAAGGTGGTCGCATTTTTCTCTCCTCTCCTGCTCTTATCTTCCCTGTTTCATTTCTCTGTCTTATACTTTGAGAGAGATGTGGAATTGTTGTGGGATTGTTCCTTTTTTTAATCACTCTAAAGCGCTTTGTGTTGCATTTTTTGTATGAAAAGAGCTCTATAAATAAAGTTTGTTTGATTGATTGATTTCTGACATTATCCTACGTCACACTCAAAAACGAGTGTCCAATAGGAACTTTGTTTTCAAGATGGTCAATGCTCTGAGCGTCTGTGTGTGCTCTAAATGCAGTTTTTTCTTAAGTAAATTGCAAATTACATATCTTGGTCTGTGTAATTGTGCATCTCTTGCTATTTGTATTTGACAGGTTTATTTCAGTCCATATGTCCAAATTTAAATGTAATTTTCCTCATGGAAATGCAGAAGTGCTGTGGCTCTGGCCCTGGACCTGACCAGAGCTGTTTCCAGGACTGGACCAGGAAAGTCATGGGGTGATTGCATTTTTTTAAATTTTTTAAATTTTTGAGCCAATAAGGATATTTTTAGTTTACTTACAGGCTTGATATTTTGCACTTTTGTAGGCCCTAAATTAAGCATTTTTTGGCTAAATCCCATTTCAACCCTTGGTCCTACCCATCCATTTTGCATGTAGGGGTCGGGGTGTCCCAGTTCCTGTTATGGCAGAGGGGTCAGGGAAAGGGGTCGGGCGATATACCCCTCCAAACCAAGATTTTTCAGAGTCACACTCCAAACAGAGGGATATGAGCAATTTCTCAGAATGCAAATCACTGGCAAGATCACTGCTGCCACAACCAAAGAGACCAAAGAAGTTCACAAATGTATTTTCTCCATTATTTATAGTTTAAATTTGTGATAACCGCTGTATTGTCTTAAGTTTAACGTTGTTCCAGTGTGTAATTCTCATTTTCTTCATAAAATGCACATGAAAAATACACTAGTACTACGTTCAGTAGTGTCATATTATTTGTGACTTGATTGATCGGTCGATGCATGGAAATAAAGTTGTGAATGAATTGCGAGCGTCCATGCTACACAGTTGTTATTTGGATATTGTAACCCAAGTAACTGAAAGTGATCTCATCGGTTTAACCCTTAGAGAAGCTCAGATTGTGTTGTTTCCAATGGTCTGTGTCATTCTGCTCTGATGCTTACGTAAAAGCTGGTGGAGACTTGTGATGACGTATGTGATTGCTGAAGGAGTGTCCCAATTCGTAGGGCTTGACTTTTAACCCATACCCCTTGTTGCTCAGGATCAAGGAGCAAGGGGAAGGGGTAGAAATTAGAAATGGGACTGGCCCTTAATGTCCAAAAAGTTGACTGTTATTTATGTATTTATTTTTTGTATTTCTAGTTCTACAGCTTTTATTACAGCCACATGACACAACTACAGCAGCAGATAACAGGTTGTACTGAACAAAAAGGATGTAGAACACTTCATTAGGGGGCGAAAGGGGCAGTTTTAATCACAAAATTAAGAAAAAAAATTCAGGCGTGGACAAATGTACTAAAACTGCCCCTGAGGTTAAAACATAAACCAACATAACGCCTCAAAAATAACACCACAGACTCTACACAACCTGTGACAGTTTGGCCAGAAACAGCACTCGTGTAATACTCCGATAATACTGCGTAATCCTAATCTGAGCCCCCAGAGCACCCGCCAGCACCCGCTAGCACCTGCCCTCCTGCCTGTCCAATCCACATGTCCGCTCTCGTATCGCTGTATCTCCATTCCCCTCCCCAGAGCAGAGAGGGACAGCTGTGAGAGAGAGCGGGAGCTAAGGGCCCCGCCGGTAGTCAGGTTTTATAATGTTATGGTAATGCGACAGAAATAGGACAGAGGAGTGATGCGGGCTGGAAGATAAAGACGAAGAGAAGGAGGAAAATAAGACGGGGATAGTGATAGCATTACGTGTCATGGTGCTTATGTTTCGAACACGATTTCAGGACTAAGAAAAAGACTCGATACTCAATATTCCGATACCAGAGTCTTCTTAAAGACATTCAGGAAAGGTTCATTTCTGTCCTGTGAATGAGACTCTTTTAGTATTGATACCTGTGAAAAATGAGTATCTAGTTTTATTATCGATTAGTATCAGATTTTTAAACATATTTTTAACCTTACAAAGTACTACATTTTGTTAACACTCGAAGACCGACGACATCGTATACGATTCTGAGGAATATATTTTATATAACTGCGCATAACTTTAAGATAGAAACTTAATTTTTTCCCTCTGAAAGTGCAGACATAGCGGTTTCCGTACATTTCTGTGGCTTTATCCTACATCACACTCATGCTGCGTGATGACGTGTGCAAAATGAGTGTCCAATAGGAACTTTGTTTTCCGTCCATTTTGATCGGCCAAACTTTGCCAAAGAGTGAAGTGAGTCAAGATGGTCGACTCCTCTGAGTGTCTGTGTTTATAACAATTGAAAAAATGGAGTTTATTCTCAAATAAATGGCAAATTACACATCTTGGTGTGCATAATTGTGCATCCCTTGTTATTTTTATTTGAAAGGTTTATTTCAGTCAAAATGAACAAATCAAAATGTAATTTGGAAATGCATGAAGTGCTGTGGCTCTGGCCCTGGACTTTACAGGAGCTGTTTCCATGAGGCACCAGGAAAGTCATGGAGCGATTGCTTTTTTTTTGGTTTTAACGCAATAAGGATATTTTTAGTTTACTTACAGACTTGATATTTTTGTAGCTAAGGCCCTAAATTAAGCATTTTTTATGTCCAAAAAGGATTGCTGTGTGTTTTGTGTAAAAGAGTGTGAATTTTATTTTCAGTTTTTTTTATCTCTATTTCTGGACCTATAGCTTTGATTACAACCACATGTTTCTACAAAATGTACTGTTTTTTAAAAATAAATTTCCCACTGTATTAGTATTATTATCGTGTATTTTTATGACTGTTATTTTTAGGATGCCTATTAACATCTGGCAGGGGGACTACCAATGGAAAATAGCCTTTTCAGCTAACTCGGGTATATTTACATTTGTTGTAATGTTTATTAATGTATATTGTCCCTCTTACCAAATAAATAAAAAATGAAATGAAATGATGACAGTACTACAGCAGCAGATTGTGAAATCAGGTTGAATCAGGAAAACAGGCTGTACTGAACAAAAGGATGTATAACACTTAATTATAGGGTAAAAGGGGCAGTTTTAAAAGCAAAATTACCAAAAAAATCCAGGCGATGAGAAATGTACTAAAATTCCCCTTAGGTCTTCAGGGGTTAACGTACAGATATAGTTGCAAAATTACCATATTTTATGGACCATAATGTGCGCCGGATTATAAGGCGCTAGATCAATGACCGGATATTTTTTCATACATAAAGCGCACCACACCATAAGGCGCATTAAGTGAGACTGATACCTTAACCCAGGCATCCACGATCTATTGGTAGATC
This sequence comes from Odontamblyopus rebecca, assembly GCA_030686955.1. NCBI lineage: Eukaryota > Metazoa > Chordata > Actinopteri > Gobiiformes > Gobiidae > Odontamblyopus > Odontamblyopus rebecca. The sequence continues at coordinate 17,545,897 of CM060667.1, forward strand.
GTGACGTAACTCCGCCGGTAACTCACCAGGCGTTGCCTTCCTGTCCAACGCTCCCACTCAGTTCATATATAATGGGTTAGTCACTGGACTTTCCCATGGGGGACCCGGGTTCGAATCCCCCCCCCAAGGGCATTAGGAGCAAACCAGTGTGGGTCCTTGGGCTCAGATGTCGCCCGGCCAAAAAAGGTCTGCGTCAGGTGTCGAGGAACCAGGACACCTTGATGAGAAATGGGCTACTGGAACAAGACAGAAATGGGCGAGATGCGAGAACCAGGCTCTGTTGGAATGCTACTACTCCAGTAATGCTAGTCAGAGGGGTTACATGAACAGGATGTGGGAGAAATGGTTACTACGATACCCACAGTCCAAGCTAACGGCCAAACAACTAGTAGCTCAGTGTTCCAACATCCACAAACGGCAACTGCTATCACAACTAGAGACTGACGAGGTACAACACAAATGCTACGGCAAGGGGGAGCCAGGACGCCAGGTCAGAGGGGAGTTAACACTAACTCCCCAACCAAAGATTGGGAAGGAAGCCCCAATAAGTATCACACTGAGCGAGGCAGCGACTGACCTGAAAGATAAGATCCGGCCCGGATGAACACAAGGCAACCCCAACGCCAGTTACACAGGGTAAGTGAAGTACCATCTGAAGGTCTGCTAGAGGATGTGAATGCAGCACTCAGAGCTAGATCTACCACACCAGACAAGACCCAAGGTGTTGTGCAAAGAAGTGCCTGAGACAGTCCAGCACATAACTGCAGGGTGTAAGATGCTGGCAGGGAAAGCGTACATGGAGCGACATAACCAAGTAGTGGGCATAGTGTACAGAAACATCTGTGCAGAGTACGGGCTGGAAACCCCAGGATCAAGGTGGGCAACGCCTCCAAAGGTTGTGGAGAATGAGCGGGCCAAGATCCTGTAGGACTTCCAGATACAGACTGACAGAATGGTGATGGATAAGCGAGAGAACAAAGCCGTGGTGGTGGTGGACATTGCAATACCGAGCGATGGGGCTCAAAGAAGAGCTGGAGAGGGTCTGGAAGGTGAAAGCATCGGTGGTGCCTGTATATGTATATGTGTGTATATATATATATATATATATATATATATATATAGAGAGAGAGAGAGAGAGAGAGAGAGAGAGAGAGAGAGAGAGAGAGAGAGAGAGAGAGAGAGAGAGAGAGAGAGAGAGAGAGAGAGAGAGAGAGAGAGAGAGAGAGAGAGAGAGTAATAATGTGTTTAATGCAGCTTTGGTTACGTTTTACAGAAACAAAACTTAAAACTGCATTGCTAATTTGCACTGAAAAAAAAACAGCTTGTGCGCTCAGCTTCTGTTGGACTAAAGGACATGATTCAGTGGATTATTTGTGTTCTTTCTGTGAGGAAGAGGAGCTTACGGTGAGTCTGTTGTGGGTGTATATTGTGTTGGAGATCGTTTATGTTAAACTTTTCGGAGATTATACATCTGCAGTAGCATAGGCTGGTTTAGCTGTCGTGGTGAATTACTTGGTGGCGCATAGACCTCGATGCAGAACCATACATCAAAAACGACGGCGACAAGGTGAAGCAGAGTCAATGCGTTGAGTCGACGCACTATAATTCGGCCTTTAGTTTGCTTCAATCGGGCCTTAAGTCAGCATGTCTCTGAACAGGGGCCATTTCGGGTCCTTATACATATACTGTAATATAATGTTGAAGCTCAGTATGTATCACTGCGCTCAGCTGCAAACAAATACACACTGATTTCCCAAATACGCTGCATTTCTGTCCTATGCAATGAGTGTTTCTGAGAACTTTCGTGCTCCATGCGACAATCCATCCAGCGGTGCAGCTTCATGTCTTACAAAAGTACTCAAACATTTTAAATATAAAATGAAGCATGTTAAGTGCACCTTATGGTCCGAAAAATATGGTTAAAGTATTGCAGAAAATTATCTAGGTTACTTAATTCAAAGTGTCAAAAGTACCTGTTTAAGCATCTACTTAAAGAGTAAAGTGTGTTGTTTCCGGTGTTAAAAGTCGAATTGTGCAGATTTCAGTAGCAGTAAAAGTACTTTCTTTATTTTTCTAGTGAATTTTCAAGGTCTTCAAACTGGTGTGAACTTTTAGTCATATTAGAATGTTGTTACTTCCTCAAAAACAGACCTGGAATTGTATTTTGTTTCATTCACATGTCTGAGTAATCCTTTTTTATTCATCTGCATCTTCAAAGCTCAAAGTGCTCTGTTCCACCTCGTGATGTCGTGAAGTGGTAGTTTTCATCTTAACAGCTACATTTTACATTTTAAAGATGGGCAATTCCAGGGCTGAAATTGTCCAAATGATTCTAATGAATATAGATGGATTTCCGGAGCACTTCCTGTATTAAATGGTAAATGGTGACATTTAAATGGTAAATGGTCACATTTTCACGCAGCGCTTTTCCACCTTCAAGGCTCAAAGCCCTTTTACATCAAGGAACCGCTCACCCATTCACACCCATTCATACAGCAGTATACACAGACACTGGGGGCGAGGTGGGTTAAGTGTCTTGCCCAAGGACACAACGGCAGCATTCATCTGTAGGAGCTGGAATTGAACCACCAACTTTCAGATCAGTGGACAAACGCTCTACTACTGTCCACTACTTTCGGCCCTTTTATGGAGTTAAATTATTCCCTGATTGTGGCAGGATGGACGGGCGTGGGCAGTGTTTTGTTTTAGTTTGAGTTTTTCCTCGAGTGAAGCAGAAAAAAGAAAGCTACAGTTTTAGCTGCATGACATCACAAGGTGGAACAGTGTTTTCTGTTTGAGACAACGACTCCAGGTCTGTTTGCAATGAGGAAACAGCATTATATATTACCAGGGATGTAACAATAACCGAAATATGGTGATATTGTATCGTTAAAGGTCTCACAGTAATATCGTGGACCATCACAATATATTGAATCCCAAGTCTCTTTGCTTCAATGAATAGTTCTGATGCAGAAATAGCTAAAAAAAAAAAAAAAACTGAGGGAACTACATGAAGAAATAACTGTTCTAAGCACTTTGAAATCTTCATTCTTTGGATTAAGTTTTGTGAAGCATTTTTAGAGGAAAAAGGAGCAGATTCACAGTTTTGTATCACAATAAATCTGGTACGGTGAGATGTTTATGGTGAAAATATCGTACAGAGAGATTTGGATATCGTTACAACCTGAACTAAAGCAGGTATAAACGGGGACTAAATTAGGTTTAAACTGGGACTAAACCAGGTCTAAAGAATGACTAAACCAGCTCTAAACAAGGACTAAAGCAGGTCTAAACTTGGACTAAAGCAGGTCTGAACTGGGACTAAACCAAGTCTAAACTTGTACTAAAGCAGGTCTGAACTGGGACTAAACCAAGTCTAAACTTGGACTAAACCAGGTCTAAACTTGGACTAAAGCAGGTTTGAGCTTGGACTAAACTTGGACTAAACAAGGACTAAACCAGGACTAAACAAGGACTAAACCAGGTCTAAATAAGGACTAAACCAGGTCTAAATAAGGACTAAACCAGGTCTAAACAAGGACTAAAGCAGGTCTAAACAAGGACTAAACCAGGTCTAAACAAGGACTAAAGCAGGTCTAAACAAGGACTAAACCAGGTCTAAATAAGGACTAAACCAGGTCTAAACAAGGACTAAAGCAGGTCTAAACAAGGACTAAACCAGGTCTAAAAAAGGACTAAACCAGGTCTAAACAAGGACTAAAGCAGGTCTAAACAAGGACTAAACCAGGTCTAAACAAGGACTAAAGCAGGTCTAAACAAGGACTAAACCAGGTCTAAATAAGGACTAAACCAGGTCTAAACAAGGACTAAAGCAGGTCTAAACAAGGACTAAACCAGGTCTAAATGAGGACTAAACCAAGTCTAAACTTGGACTAAACCAGGTCTAAACTTGGACTAAACCAGGTCTAAATAAGGACTAAACCAGGTCTAAACAAGGACTAAAGCAGGTCTAAACAAGGACTAAACCAGGTCTAAACAAGGACTAAAGCAGGTCTAAACAAGGACTAAACCAGGTCTAAATAAGGACTAAACCAGGTCTAAACAAGGACTAAAGCAGGTCTAAACAAGGACTAAACCAGGTCTAAACAAGAAAAACAGTAGTGGTGGATATTGTCAGAAAGAATCGGGTTGTGTAGAGACTTTGAAAACAATTCTCGCTGGAGAAAATCACAAATACGGTGTATGAATATTAAATTTAAGAATTCTATGTTCTATTCTGTTCTGTTTATTAAATTTCTGTTAAGTTTTATCATTATTTGTTAGTCAACTTGCTTTCTGATAACTCTGCACCTGAACTTTGCTTTCTGATGCATTTTAAAAACATTTATACAGAGAAAACTTTTGTGCCAGTTTTTGTTTCACGCAGATAGGCCCAGTAATGAAAGAGTTTGTAATAACCCTGTATCCAGAGAAACAGTCAGTACAAGCTCAGAAGAACAAGCATCTTAAAAAAAAACAAAGATAAGAACTAAGAAAAACCGTGATTGTATTTCTGTTCGAGGGGTTAGTGTATGGAACAACAATCCAACAGTGCAGAAGCCTTTAAAAAGCTACAGAGCTCCGGAATGAATGAACCATGCATTCAGTTTTGTTTGTTTTTACTTTTATTTTTTTCTCTTTCATGTATAGTAAGTGGGAAATGAAATTGACCCCCTTTGAACCACTGCAAACTCTTTCAAATGAATTACTTCTGTTTTTCACATTTTTAAGACCATGAAAATTGGGTACAGCGCTTTAACTATATGCTCTTAAAGAAAACCCATTGTGCTTGTGTAGTTAGAATCTGTAATAGTTCTAATCTATGACCCTTGTGGATCATTATGTTAGAATTTAAACATTTTAACATGCAATATTCATCTAAATTACTTAATAAAAGGTCAAGTTTGTGAACTTCTGCATTAGAAAGGTGTGGTGTCCAGTGGGAGCTGACGTCGCCATAAACGCCATCACCATGAGGCTTCACTTGCTGGGGGCCAGGGTGGTCCAAAAATTTTTTTTTTAGATTCTCTAGATGAGAACCCTGCATTTGTTTCCATATCTGGCCAAACGATTTGGGTCCAAATTTGTAAGTAAATGTTTCTAAGCATTTTTATATAGCTCTTTTCACAGACACACGTCCTCAAAGACGCTTTACAGAATATTATTAACAGCATTCTTCATTCACTCAAGACCTGGTGGTGTAAGCTACTGTTGTAGCCACAGCTGCCCTGGGGCAGACTGATGGAAGTAAGGCTCCAATCTGCACCGTTGCCCCTCCAACCATCACCAACACTCACACACTCCACTTTCACACCTACAGTGCATGTTTTGGGTTGATGGGGGAAACCGGAGCCCGGAGGAAACTCATCCAGACACAGGGAGAACATGCAAACTCCACACAGATCACACTCCATGGGAATCAAACCTGGAACCTTCTTGCTGTGAGGTGCTAGCCACTCAGCCACCGTGCCGCAATTTCATGCAAATTAATTCATATTTAGAGATTACTCAAGACACTTGAAATTTTCCCTATGCTATAACACAGCAAACTAAATAAAATAAGGTGCATTCAAATAATTTGACATTTTATTCTGCAAACACAAACTGAAACTTGCATAAAGATTCCTTAGAAAGTCCATAAAAACTTGGCTGAAAATACAAAAAGGTGTCGGTTTCCAGGAAACTTTGCACAGCTTGAGCAGCCTCAAAAACAGCTCCTTTTTCTTCCAAATTTCTTCCTAAATCGTCTTTTGAATGCTAAAACATAATGCAGAGATCTAATCAAGGTTATCTGAAACTTTTTTTTACCATTCTTTGATGGACCACCCCACTGTGGGGTCCTCCTGCAGATCACACCAGATCAGGGGTCTCCAAACTTTTGCGTCCAGTGAGCTGCCTTTACAAAATGAAAATGCGGGAGAGCTGCTCATTTTAGTTCTTACAAGGAATGGAGTATAAGAGGGCAAGTCTTAGATGCTTGCACACTTAGATGCATATACAACATAAAACCATTATCTATTTATTAGTGCACAAAGCTCAAAATAACACATTTACAATGGTAATTCATCAAATTTGAGTTTATTCAGCACAATTCAGAAATCTCTTGGTGAGCTACTTAGGTCATGGAGATCTACTGGTAACTCCCGAGCTCCCCTGGGCTTGAGACTATCTGATTTTAAAAATATGTACCAAAATGACTACGCGACATTGCAGAATTCTACATGTATCATCGATTACAAAAATAAAACTGGAGAACGACTTGAAAACGTCTTGAAAATAAGTGATTCATGATCAGTCACTCCAAATACAACCTGAAAGCAGAAACATCTAGGACATGGCTAAAAACTCTGAAAAGTCCATTTTGGAGAATAGGTCCACTTTAAAGGTTGCGTTGCTTTAAAGGTGCATTGCATAACCTTTCACCATGGAGACGTTACTGCTTTGTCTGTAATGTTCCACAGGGCATTAAACCTTTCAATCTTCACAGAGACTAAACCAGACAAAGTTACAGGTCAGATCCGTGGAGAGGTGAACCCGCTCACAGTCAGAACACCTGTTTTTTGAGGTATTTTGAGCTACCAGTAATTGAATGAATATAAAGTAGAGCTGTTTAATGTCATATTGTGGAACATTCTGGGCAGAGCAATGGCATATAATTTCATTTATTTGTTTCTTTGGGTGGGACAGTGCATATTCATGAAGATACAATTTGTATGAAATCACACATATTGATGTAAATACGCTGGATTTAGCACAGGTGCTAATTATCCATATCCATAGAAACAAGCAGGTGATGGACTTCCAAACAAAAAGTAGTTTGTAACATTATGCAAAAAAGGAAGTATTGTTTGTTAGAGGTGAATAAAGCAGGACAAAAATGTAAATATGACATTTTGCTGTTGTGTAATGCGTGTTTGTGTGTTTGTGTTGTAGTGTGTGTGTGTGTGTGTGTGTGTCCTGGGGCCCTATTCTAATGGTGTGAGCTGCTGGCCCTGCCTCAGGACTCCGTCAGGAAAAATACTCAAGTGTCATAAATCCAGCGAAAAATGAAAATAATAAGGCGAGCGCTTTAAACGAATGGCTTTTCAAACTCAAATCACAGGGGAGAATACACAGGCTGGAATAATGATAGATCCAAGGAGCTGGATGTAGTGCGCACTCCAGGCCCAGAGTCCACTCATGAAATTCTTGTTGGACTAAAATGCGCTGCTTCAACCGGCTGCCTCAAAAGGCAAAAAGCTCGCACAGTTATAGAGCAGGGGGTGGGCAATTATTTTTTCACTGGGACCACATGAGAAACAGAAAATACTGTGGAGGGTTGGGCCAAAAGCTGCTCAGACTGGTTTATGATATGACTAAGCAATGAAAAAGTGAGTTTGCCTTACAAAAAATGTCATTAAAAAAATCTAAACTAAAAGCAATGCAGCTTTAGTCCATGCATGAGGTCAAGTTATAAAATATGTTTATTTTGTTCTTCCAAATGAGTTTAAACGGGCCGGTCAGAGTCGACCAAAAAAACGCATGTGACCCGGGAGCTGGACAATCAGGTCTGTTATAGAGGGATTATCAGACTATATGTCACTTCCCGCTCTACTGCGCCTGTCTCCAGTAGAAAGAGACCTGTCTGGTATCATGTCTGGGTCTTGTAGGATTTCAGCAGGTTTCAGGTTCTCCCGGGGGTGGGGATAGGTATGTCGATGAGACATTGAGACATTTCTTCTTGTCATTTACGCACTCACCTGCATTTAACACATACAAGCCATTGAGACAAATCCCACTCACTAATGTTCATTTAGCATCATAACTTATTTCATCACACTGTAATAAACTGTTTTAGTGCTGACAACATCAAATAATCCTAGTCTGTTTCACATCTCTATGCATCTGACCAAAACTGCACTCACAAAACCACACCTGCAGGGGGAGCCCATGCAAAAATGACTATTTATATAGAAAAAGTACTAGGAAACAATGTATTTGTATTAAGACAGATTAAACTTGTGACTTTTTACACAGAAATACCAAAAAAACACCAAATCTTCAACTAAATCTCACTCACTTCTGCTTTCTGCTTTCATCCCACAGAAATCCTTATAATCTAAACAAAATAATTATTCAACTAATGCTGATTTTGGTAGATTAAATGCCGAATGGACTACAGCCCTAATGCAATTTATTTAACCAGGAAAGTCCCATTAAGGTTACTAGTCTCTTTTTCAGGGGAGTCCTGGCCATTCTCTTCACACTCTATGGTGTAAACTACTACTGTAGCCACAGCTGCCCTGGGACAGACTGACAGAAGTGAGGCTCCAATCGCACCATCAGCCCCTCAACCACCAACACACACGCACTTCACTTTCATACTAGGGAATGTGAGTGTAGTGTCCAACTCTTGCCTAAGAAGACAATGACAGTTTTCTTTACTACTGGCGCCCCCTTGTGGCACCTGGTGTTCCAGTGTCTCCCATCCAAGTACTAACCAGGCCCTGCTGAGCTTCTGAGATCTGACGAGATCAGGCTTAGACAAACTGGGCACTTATTGTTTGTAAATAGCTACAACATTCAAGACTGAGCCTGTGTCTCCAGAGGCTTCACCTGCAGATAGAGACACATCCAAGTCTGTCTCATTCTCACTTTATGGAAAGACCATAACCACTTCCTGTTTTACCACATGATATCACATAGTTTAATCCAGTAGATGAGAAAAGAAATCCTATAGGGTTTGTGTTAAACGTGCAAATGAAACAAAACACAACTCCAAGTCTGTTTGTGACAAGGAAACAACATTAGAACATAGATAAGATCCTTATGATCCATTTAAACCAACCTAAACTACCCATTTTCTCCCAATATGTAAAAGACTATTTCTGCCTTCCCTGCAGGTCAGAAGATCCAGTCGAAGCTCGATGAGGGCTGGTGGGCCTACAAGGATGTGGTCCAGGGCAGCTTCATTCCAGGTAGGACCACGGTTCTTCTGCCTCTGCTCTGCGGCTTTGGGTTTTTCGCTCTTTTAAACCAAACGGTGCAATGTTCTGACTGTACTGATGTTCAGTTTGTGTACTACTTGTGGGATAGGATTTGGTTTGTGCCAACTTCACCGGGTTGTGGCTTTTGGATATACTAGTATACGTGAGAGTGTTGTGTTGCTGAAGCTGGTAGATTCTTGTTCAGAGACCTGGAGGTCCGTTGGGTGTCTGTCACCTGCTTGGTGCTATGGATACGTCATTGCTCGGCTTGGAATGTTCCACAGTATGACTTTAAACAGCTCTACCTTACATTTATTTAATTGCAGATGGTTTTAGAGCGCAAAAACACCTAGAAAAACAGGTATTCAGACTGTGAGCAGGGTCACCTCTCCACAGATCTGACTTGGAACTTAGTCTGGTTTGGTCTCCATGAAGATAGAAAGGTTTAATGCCATACTGTGACACATTCCAGGAAAAGCAATGGAGAAACACATGGAATGCTTCAATGAATTAGACGGTGTCCCAAAAAATTAGACATAATTTTCAGGCTAATAATTTTAGAAATAAACTCGCACAAATTAAAATTGTCACAGCACAAAACAGCACAAACAAAATACAAATGTTTTCTATAATTTTCTGCCTGTTTTGAGGCTGTTTCACATTTTGAGGGGCTGGATGATGTCATTGGCCCAAAATAAAACTGCAAATATCTTAACCAGAATCGCACAAACGAAACTTTTTGCAGCACAAAACAGCACAAACGAAGCACAAACAATTGACATAGTTTTTGTGTAGGTTTGAGTTTGATGGGGGCCAATTCACACAGGTCTTTTTGGGAATGAATGGTTCAACCTGAAAACAGAACAACAATAAAACATTCAGTACAAAATCTTTATCTGTTTCTACAGAGTCTGTGAAAATGTGAGTTTATTTCAACGAGAACTGCCCAAATCATTGACCTAGAAAATTATTATTTATTGCGTGTTAATATTTTGGGCCACACTGTAGTTTGGCTTTTTGTGACAGTACTCTTGTTATTTTGTTATTTTTTAGTGGAAAGAACTTATTTATTTACTGTTTTAATTTTAGTAAAGGAACACTGTGAGCTTTTGTGTTTCGTATCGACTCCAGAGTGACTTCTTCCATCCTCCATGTTGTTCCTCTTCCCACAGCAGCAGACACTGGGTCATGTGACCGCAGACAGGAAGTGAGGATCAGATGTGCTGAAGTGTCTGCAGACTCATTCACACATGCACAGAAGTGTGTCAGCTCAGAGGCACGACAACGGCCAAGAGCTGAACCACCCTGCAGGGTTCTTATGTAACTCCACTCTACTCCTTTGACTCAGTACAGTTTTTGAATCCGATACTTGGCGTTTTTTTAAATAAAAAAAATTTAAAAACGCCACAAATAACACAAAAAACATCATATTCAAATAAAGAACACAAGAAATAAACAATAATGATGATTCTTATTACTATATCACTAATACTAGTGAGCAAATATTCCATTTATTTTCCATAATTGTTATTTTTTCTAGATTGTGAATTATGTATTTAAAGTATTCTAAATGTAAATGTGATATTGATGAAGGCTTAAAAATAAAAATCTTTCCTGACAAAATGTATTCAGAAAAGATGTAAATTTCCCCTCCAAAATGCACAAAATGACGCTTCTTTAGGAAATTTAAAAAGAAATTCCCATTGGCTGTACCCACAATCGAACAGAAACCCAAAACTTGGCCGATACTTGGTGTACTCGCTGATACCGATACCAGTCCGATACCACAGTGTGAAGAAGTGCACTTAAAGGGACAGTTTGGGTTTTTTGACATGAATCTGTACGTCCCCGTCAGCAGTGTCGTGCATCAACACTGACTTTCCTCCTGACGGTGTCCAGTGAGCTGAGTTCGGTGCTGATGAAAGTGTCCAGCAAGTTGGCTGGAGTCACGAAAATAAAGCGTTTTTCTTCTCAAAACAATATGTGTTCAAAAGAGTGAGACATTTGCAGCACAAAACGTGAATGGGAAAAAATCAGAGCTCATAATCTCTTGGTACTATTTTCTCTCCGGTTGTATCACTGCGCTGTCGCCAGGTGTCGCACGAATCCAACACTTTTTTCAGTAGTTTGGCAGTGTTTACCTGCTCAGACTTTTGACCGCTGCAACGCGAGAGAGCTAACGTGAGATCTACAGCGATAAGGATAAGTTTGTATAAGAATATATATACAAATGGTGTGGACTTGTGATTCTTCAGGCTGGAACAAAAAAAATCCAGCTTCAGCTTGTCCCTCTCTGTCCCTCCTCTCTCTCTCTGCTGTTCTGACTCCATCTGCTGAATTTGAGCATCAGGATATTCGGGTTCATAAAGATCTCCCCTTGGCTCTGTGCTAAAGGCCATGTCTTCATCGTCGGTGTCGTAGTCACACATGTCGTCATGAACTTTCCGAGCAGGAAACAGTGAAACATGCACAGCTTCACCTGGAGGCAGCCCAGTGATACGACCAGAGAGAAAATAGGACCAAGAGATTTTGAGGTCTGACTTTTTTCCTTTCACGTTTTGAGATGCAAATGTATCACTCTTTTTTTTCATATATTGTTATTATTCATTTTTCTTTTCTTTTTTTTTTTAAATTGGCGGCAGGAGTGGCAACACTCAGGCCTGACAGCAAGAAGGTTGCGGGTTCGATCCCCGGGTCACCTGGGCATTTCTTTGTGGAGGTTGCATGTTTGTATGTCTGGATGGGTTTCCTCCGGGTGCTCCAGTTTCCCCCATCAACCCAAAACATGCCCGCACCCCTATGAACTAACTTCAAGGACCATGTTGTCCACCCTCCTGTGGGCTCACCACCTGCAGAGGGGTTCATAGGGGGGGTCAGGTGCTATGAGTATTGGGCAGCAAGCTGCCCCCGCGACCCAGTCGGATTAAGCGGGAGAAGATGGATGGATGGATTTTTTTTAATTGAGAAAAAACAAAACAAAAAAACAAAAACAAACAGACAAACCAGTGCAGATATGTTCAGAAATACAGCCAGTACAGTAATGTCTAAAGCACAAGTGTCAGTCCTCTCAAGTTTGAGGTTGAGTCCTCTGTTTAATATGATCCATGAAAGGTCCCTCGATTTTCATGAATTTATCTTGCTGATCCAACAAATTGTACCGAATCTCTTCAAGATACAAACAAGACATCATATCATTTAACCATTTATGGAAAGAGGGAGGTGTTGTGGCCTTCCAATCCCTCAGAGTCACTCTTTAGAACATAGATTGTTTTGGGAATGTCAAAAATCCCGAACTATCCCTTTGAGCAGAGCACTGTGTGATTTTGTCCCTTTTTAAGCCGATTTTTCACTGTTTTTGCGACTGGTTTGGGGATTGGGCTGAGTTTTCGCTTAATCAGTACAGTAGAGAATTCTAAGTATTCAGAACACAGTACAATGATTGGACCATGTATCAGAACATGTTACAAAATACACTGTAAGGATCCTGTAACTAAATTTGTGTTCTGGTGAGGAATAAGTCTGGATCACTGCAAACCATTTCAAATAATAAGCTAAGACTTCAGGTCATACTGCAGTCTCTACATGGGTCCTACAGTGCGAGTACAAATGGCACTGCTCCCTACGGCCTCCACTCTGCAGTCCACTATTACCTTTCAACAGATGTAGTTCATTTTGTACTCTGGTTTCCAGCAGTAAAAATCAGGTACAACTCCAGGAAAATCCCCCCTGAAGAGAAAGAAAAGGAAATAAAAGTGTAGTTTTCGTGTGGTACAGTATGTAAGAGTCTATATATACTGTAAACTGGACAGAAACATAAACGTTTCTTCATTTTTATTCATTTTAAATGTCACTATGTAACTTTTCACCTGCTTGTTTCTATGGATATGTCACTGCTCTGCCTGGCATGTTCCACAGTGACATTAAACAGCTCTACTTTAAATTTATTCAAGTACAGGTGGTTTTATAGCTCAGAAATACCTAAAAAACAACATTCTGACTGTGAGCGGCGTTGCCTCTCCACAGATCTGACTTGGAACTTGGTCCGGTTTAGTTTCCATGAAGACAGATGCATTGAACGCCATACCGTGACACATTCTACACAAAGCAATGACACTGTCTCCGCCAGAAAAGTTACACAATGCAGCTTTAGAAAGGTGAAAATAATGCAGAGTTAATAAAAAGCCAAACTTTATCTGTAAACACGACTCTCATTTTCCACAGAACTGTTTGCCTGAATTGGATCATAGAGCGTGAAAAATCTCCAGCCTGTGTGTGTGCAGACTTGTGATTGTGTGAGTGTGTGTGTGTGTGTGCAGGGCTGTGGCCTTGTTGTCTTTGCTCATCAAACATCAGCAGCAGCCCATAGTGTGGTGTGGTCACTGTCCTCTGTGTAAAGTCATTGTGCTGTCTCACTCTCCACTGCAGAGAGAGTGTGTGTGTGTGTGTGTGTGTGTGTGTGTGTGTGAGGGCGGTTTACAACGGTCCAGACGAGGGCTGATCCAAAGATCCAAAATCAAGATATCAACACTAAAACTAGACAACACTAAAAAGTCGCTGGACACAAATGAACCCTTCGTATCCTCATGATACGATATCGCCACAGTACGATATTTACTGCGATATCGTGGGAAAGCTCACGATATGGTGGGGAGGCTCACGATATTACGATATTCTACATAATAACAAGACTGACATTCTGAAATGCTTTGACCAGTCATTTGGTACAACATTTATTGTAATTAAGGATGGAACGAAATCCAAGGTTTAGTTAGTTTAGACCTGGTTTAGTCCTAGTTTAGATCTGGTTTAGTCCCAATTTAGATCTGCTTTAGTCCTAGTTTAGACCTGCTTTAGTTCCCGTTTAGACCTGGTTTAGTTCTGGTTGTAACAATATCCAAATCTCTCTGTAAGATATTTTCACCATAAACATCTCACCGTACCAGATTTATTACAATATTTTGTGGAGACACAAAACTGTGAATCTGCTCCTTTTTCCTCTAAAAATGCTCCACAAGACTTAATACAAAGAATGAAGATTTCAAAGTGCTTAGAACAGTTATTTCTTCATGTAGTCTGCACTGAAACGGAGCAAAGGATCATGGTCTATGTAGTTCCCTCTGTTTTTTTTAAAGCTTTTTCTGCATCAGAACTATTCATTTAAGCAAAGACACTCGTGATTCGATATATTGTGATGGTCCACGATATTATTGTGAGATCTTTGACTATACGATATCACCATATTTCAGTTATTGTTACATCCCTAGCAGTCTACTATCTTCACGCACAATTGGTTTATTTAGAAACATCTTGCAGTCCTGTCTCTGTGAGTTGTGGTGTTCATGAGCTGGTTTTAAATGTGTACGGCTGAAGAATCAGAACAGAACAGATCACACCACTAACTGTGAATGTGCCCATGTCAGATAGTGTGTGTGACAGCCTCTGCTTTATGTGGCTGAGTGTGCTCCTGTAGTGAACACACTGACACACACACACCGGGGAGAAGAGGCCAATGACATCGCACACTTAACTCTTCTCACACAGGTGAGTGGCTCTATCACAGATACTGTCTGAAAAGCTTCTCCTTTCACTCGTAAGTTATTTGTGTTTATCCATTCACTGTGTAAGCACATGCATTCTGATGCCATCAAAAGAACTGACAATACACACCTCCAGAACACACTGGCCTATAGGAAGGACAAACTAGAGCAGGGAGGGCAAACTTAACTCGAGGGCCACAAAGTTCTAAAATTTGATGGACGGGCCGGACCAGGAGCAGATGGATGGAGTGTTTTTTTATGACTACATCAGCCCAGGAAATAAGCTGAAAATAACTTAGAGCTTTCAAGGATATACATGTGGGCATATTTTTTGTGTTTTAATATTCTTTATTTAGATGTCATGACCTATAAAGGCATTAACAATGGGTAATCATAAAAAGACTATTTAAATACTCTAGTTAGTGGCAACAATCAGTACAAGAGTTCATATATTGTATTTCCCATGTCGTTCCACAGAGAGGATTTAAAGATTTCAATTGATGTTGAGTTCCACAATTGAGGGATCTGGTTTAATAGTTTAATTGCAAAAGCAATGGGTGAGCGATTGAAAGTATGTGAAGTTGGATATGAAAGTCCAGGCAGCTCCAGTCTTTGCCTACGCAGATTTACACTGGATGTTCGAGGGCTGGGGCAAAATTGGGCAAGAGCTCTTGGTAGTAATGAGTGAAGTAATTTGTAACCATAACATGCAAGTGAAAAATTTCTACGATACTTGAGTGGCACAAGTGTCAGAGCTACGTAATCTAAATTATTAAGAGTTTTTGTATAGTTGTATCCCAAAATGATGCATATAGCACGTCTCTGCAGCTTTTCCAGTAGTTCAGTTTGCGAGACAGACAGTGACGACCAGGAGGGAGAAGCATATTCAAAGCAAGGGCGGATGTAGGATTTATAAATTTTGACTAACAGGTCCCTGTCATGCATGTAAAAAGATAATCTGCAAAGTAAAAAAATGTGTTTGGAAACTTGACGGCATACTTGGTCAACCTGTTTGTCGTGCTTTAAGTCATCACTGATCCATATTCCAAGATGTTTATGTAACGAGAGGAAGTCTATTGGATGGTTCATGAACTTAATTTTCCCAGTTGGTCTGCCATTTTTTCGTGAGAAGAATAAAGCAGTGGTCTTTTGGGGGTTGAACTGCATATTCCAATGCTCTGCCCATTTTGAAATGGCTTTTAGACTTTGGTTAGCTTCCTGAATCAGAGCTTCGAGATTGCTGGATGAAACTAGAAGGACCGTATCATCAGCATAAATCACACCTTCTGATGTGACATCGTTAGTTGCGGGACTGTTCCAAGTTTCTGTAATGTCATTAATAAACAATAGAAATAATGTTGGTGCTAAAGGTGATCCTTGTGGAACTCCTGCTTTAAGCGATAGTTCGAATGAAATTGTTGATCCAATTTTTACTGATTGTGATCTGCCACTTAGTTGGAAATGAATCTGGCTAAATTGCCTCTTATGCCAAATGCTGGCAATTTTTGTATAACTGCTATATGTGGTACGCTGTCAAAGGCAGCTGCTAAGTCTAGGAAAATGGCACAGGTTGATTTGTCCATCTCACGGTTCAGTAGGCATTTGTGATATACTGTAGGTACACAAGCTGGTCGGTGGTTGAGTGACCATTTAGAAAACCATACTGGGTGTGTGAGATCAGAGAATTGGACATTAGAAAAGACAACCATTTTTTATTGATAATGGTTTCCAGTACCTTAACAATGTTTGAGGTTATAGATATAGGTCGGTAGTTGAGAGGGTCATATTTTGCACCTTTTTGTTTATATATGGGAGAGATGTGCATATTTCCAGTCAAATGGCAGAATACCTGTTTTAAGTGACTGACAAAACAGTATACACAGCGGAATAGACAGTGAATCATGACATTTTCTAAGAAATAAATATAAAAAAATATTCACGTCTCAATTCAAAATGTGCATCATATATTCAAATGTTTAAAATTCTCAATAACTGAACAGTATCCAACTCTATACAGCACATGGAGAAATATTCACCTGTCTCAATTCAAAATGTGTATCAATTGAAATAACCAAAATCCAGTCCACCAGTTAGTGACCCCTGCCTCAGACTGTATAAAATAGACAAATTATTTGTCTGTCCACCCTGCGGATGTGTGGGCAAACTGAGTGCAGGAAGAGCTGGGACTCCATCATAGATCCATGCTCCATCCACCTGCCACTGTCTGCTGAACACGTACAGAAACATCGACATAACCACCTTTTTTCTCAAATAAAAAAAGTTTTTGGATGACGAACAGTGGTATTCAAAAACTAAAAGGATTTATTCCACTTGTAGAGGGTGGAGAGAGGGTTAGCTACAAATATTTCAACATTTGCGATGGATTTTGGTAATTAAAGCTAAGGTAGATCTTCTCCCACATTTCTTTTCTTTGAATTGATTTGCCTTTCAATTAGCCTGGTCCCCGAACACTGCAGACTTTTCCAATTCTATGCAGAGTTGGATCTATCTCCTATTTCTAATGGCAGTGATTGATTTATCAATGAGAGAAACACAATAGCAGAAAGTATGTGATTATATTCAGATTTTTTATAATTCTTGACACAATTAAAATATTGTTGCAACCTATAGGTGTATACTTGGCTGCACTGCTTTATGAGAAGGTTGTTGGATAGTGAGTGAGGGAGACGTGTTGCCATCTATTGGGAAATGCTGGAATTGCAGGGAAAATAAAACATTAACAAGTTTTATTACAATTTATTCAAGTTTGGCGGCTGTATTAAAAAGGTGAATGGGCCGCATGTGGCCCCCGGCTGTAGTCTGCCCACCCCTGAACCAGAGCCTATTATAGCCTTAATGATATTTGATAAATGTAATGGAACAAGAGCAGTAAAAATAAAAAGTAAGTAAAAGCAAGTAAAAATGCCTTCATTACGGGCTGTAATTGTACATTTAATGGAATGAAATTGTGTTGAATTGGTTATTTTTCATATTTTTTGTGGTTTTTCAGAGCACATTGAGCTGGTATCTTTCATGGACCTGACAACACTGATAAGGGCACATAGACTAGTGTACAGTACGCCCAGGGAGCACTCTGGAACCTACCTGGACCACTGAGGGAGTACACAGATATAAGGACACACGGGAATAGAAAAGAAAAAATACTACCATTTAATGTGGAAAGTCACAGGATATTGTGATAAGCTTTTTTTTTTTATCACCATCGTTGTATCATAATTGGTATTGTGCGTTGACTCTAGCCCAGTTCTAGCCCAGCCCCTCTCACTGACACTAAAAGTATCTCTAGCACATACTAATACAGTTCAGCCCGTGCTTCGTTTCCGCCGTAGTTCCATTTGAACAGCGTTGTCGTGGAGACCGGCCTGTGCTCTGTCCGCTCTGTACACGGGCTGTTTGATCACGTCTGTGTGCGTGGCGTCTCTGATCCCGGTGCTCCTCCATGGCCCGGGCTCCGGCCTTATCTCTGCGGACGTGCTGCCGGAGCCGGAGCCTCATGGGGTCCGGGCCCAGGGCGGGATCAGCGCTCAGGTCCGCTCCCGTCCTCTGTGTTTGGGATGAGAGTGCAAATAAACAGAGCAGGGTTCTGTAATGGTGGACGTGTGCTGGATAATTCCATAAACCCTCCTCGTACGACAGGCTCAAACACTCGTCCCACCGCTCACCTTCCTGGAAATGCCACACTACGGAAGATAATTGGTTCCATCAGATTTTGAATTTTAAATACAGCTGAATTTCTCACTTAGTATTTTTAAAGTCTGAAAAAAAAAAATCTGAGTGTAAAATTCGCAGTAAAAAGTATCACCAGACCCAAGATGCCAAGGCAGAAACAATTGATCCTGTGTGAGTGAGGAGGACAGGGAGAGGGCGAAGGGAGAGGACAATGGGAGAGGGCAACGGGGGAGGGTGATGGGAGAAGGCGGTGGGAGAGGACAACGGGAGAACACAGCGGGAGAGGGCGGCGGGAGAGGGATGCGGGAGAGGTCGACGGGAAAACGCGACGGGAGCACGTGACGGGAGAACGCGATGGGAGAGGGTGATGGGAGAACATGACGGGAGAGGGCGACGGGAGAACGCGACGAGAGAGGGCGACGGGAGAGGGTGGCGGGAGAGGGCGACGGGAGAGGGTGGCGGGAGAGGGCAATGGGAGAACGTGACGAAAGAGGGTGACGGGAGAGCGCAACGGCAGAACACGATGGAAGAGGGCGACAGGAGAACGCGACAGGAGAGGGCAACGGAAGAAGGCGGTGGGAGAGAGCAATGGGAGGGCAATGGGAGAGAGCAACGAGAGAGAGCAATGGGAGAGGGCAACGGGAGAGAGCAACGGGAGAGAGCAATGGGAGAGGGCGACGGGAGAGAGCAATGGGAGAGGGCAACAGGAGAAGGGCGATGGGAGAGGGCGACGGGGGAGAGCGATGGAAGAGGGCAACAGGAGAGGGCGACAGGAGAGGGTGATGGGGAGGGCGATGGGAGAGGGCGACAAGAGAGGGCAACGGGAGAGGGCAACGGGAGAGTGCAACAGGAGAGGGTGATGGGAGAAGGCAGCAGGAGAGGGTGACAGCAGAGGCTGGTGAGAAAAGGCGACGGGAGGTGCAAGTGAAGGCAACAGGACGATGACTCTGCAACTTTTCACACGCCTCAAACTCAAGTCAAAGTTAGAGATAAAAAATGTCACTGAAAATAAATAATTCCAGACATCCCAGTTGAATAAATGCATTAAATTTCGAAACTCATTTGCAAATCTAAACAGGAGGACACAGTTTTTGAATGCATATTATAATATATACAGTGGTGGAATGTAATGAAGTAAAAGTAGTAAAGTGCTGTACTTACATTTTACTAGTTGTACTTTACTTAAGTATGTTTTGTAGTATATACTTTTACTTTACTTTTAACAGGACTGAAAAGTAAAAAAGTATTTTTATTTTTAACACAGTTGTAATTTGAGCAAAAAAAGCACTAAAATAAAACAAAACAGCTAAAAAATGATCGATTTAATTGTTTCTGTTAAACTAAATTCCATTCCATTTGAAGCTTTATTAGATCTCAAAATCTGTATGAAATACTTGTACTGTTTCCTCTTTAAGTACATTTTTAAACAGGTACTTTTACTTAAGTAGATTTTTTCATGTGATATTTTTACCTTTCCGTGAGTTTTTATTTTTTATTTTATTTTTTATTTTTTTGCTCCGGTGTCTGTACTTTTACTTAAGTAACAAAATGGGATACTTCTTCTTCCACCACCGACTGAACCAGGTCTAAACCAGGTCTAAACCAGGTCTAAATCAGGTCTAAACCAGGACTAAACCAGGTCTAAACCAGGACTAAACCAGGTCTAAACCAGGTCTAAACCAGGACTAAACCAGGTCTAAACCAGGTCTAAACCAGGACTAAACCAGGACTAAACCAGGTCTAAAACAGGTCTAAACCAGGTCTAAACCGGATCCAAACCAGGTCTAAACGTGGACTGAACCAGGTCTAAACCAGGACTCTTCTCTTTCTATGAATAAATGTTGGATATTTACAGGTAACTGATGATTTCTTGCTTTAAACATAATAAGTGCTGACAAATATTCCATTAAATCGTGAAATTGTAAGAGTTTTGATTATAAAAATAAGCTGTTGCTGTGCTCAATGAACCCCACATTGTGTATAATCCTAATAGCACAATTTTGTACAATTGTTAATGGACGTATATTGATTTTATAATTATTTCCCCAGACTTCTGCACAATAGCTCAAGTGCAGGTTAATGAGTGAATAGTACAGTTGCTGAAGAGACTTTTTTTTTATCTAACTCTTGTCGTGCTTTTGCCAATTATGCTCCTCGATAATTTGGATTGGATATATTTAATGTGTGATTTCCAGTTTAGTTTTTCATTTCAGAAATTTACTTGGCTGAACTCTCTCAATATTTATCCCTTCTATCATGACATTTATCTGTGTTAACCTTGCTGTTTCCAAATAGAATTAATATTGTTTTACTTCAATTTAAAGATAATTTGTTCCTGTTGAACCATATTTTCTTTATTTCTGAAGCAATTGTGTCAAGAAGATTGTTTAAATTTTGTTTTGTAAAAGTTGCTGTCGTACCGGAACCAGAACATGTGCAGCTTATGTGTTTTAAGGAGAAGATGGAGAAGGACGAGGTTTTTGGCCATGGCGTTTTGTGGGGCAGTGGCAGCAATGTTCGTAGAAAGGAACAGCAGGTTGGATGTAGGTGGGTCAAAAGTTCGGATATGTATTGATTTTGGGACCACATATCCAAGCGAAAAAACTGGATTGGTGTCATTGGTGTCACTGTCATTAAAACATCAGATACAGGTCGCATAGAGGCTAAAAAATTGGAATTGGGTCTGCAGTCTGAACGTAGCCGAAGAGTGTGCAGTAGGGTTGGGCGGTAATACGGTATACTGAGGTATCAAAAAGTAGCAACGGTATCAGTTTCCATCAGTATCCATCCACATGCAGCGAGGAAGAAGAAAAAAACCTGACTGACGCTTCGTGTGTGACGTTGAACCGAAAAATTTTAGACGTTTTTTTGAACGGCGAGAGGTGAGAGAGGACGAGGCGCTGAAGAGGAGAAAGTTCCCGCTTGAGGGCGAAGTCAGACTTTCACAGAGGAGACGGGGACTTCTCCAAGTGCCGAGTGCGCGGGTCTGTCAGATACAACATGCTGCAGTGGGAAATATCACACACCGTGGACTGTCGCCTGTTACTTTTTATTCCAGAATCTGCCTCTTCTGTGCTTTTCTTGTCTTGGCGTGTCCCAGATCATAAAATGGAGGGAGAAATGCGCTGGTGAAGTTTGGTTTGAGCAGAACTTGTGCCTCATCTTCAAATATAATGCTGCTCTTCTGTTTCTGTAATACCGTATACCCTGGTAAAATGCTGAGAAGGTTTATAATGGTATTAAAATTGGTCAGCGGACAGTGGTCAACGGACAGTGGTCAGCGGAGGAGCCCAAATATTTGCTGTATCCGTGTTCACCCAGTAAGGTTCCTTCTTTGGATTGGGCATTGCTGCCTCCTCCACAGCAGATGTTGTAGCGGAGTTTGATAACTAATGATTTGTATGCGTCCAAATGCTGACCGTGTTGAAGCTGAGATCCATGATTGTTATTTTCCTCACTGTGACGTCCACGTTCTTATGGCCTTGTGTTTATTAGGTGGTAAATCCACTCCCTCTGTCGATGACGCATCATGGGTTGACATGGGAAAACAGCTTCAGTGAACATGATTCTATTTTTATAGACTTCTCTGTGGCCAATATAATAGTATTTAAGTTAAGTTAGAAAAGGTGAGCAGGGTAGCCAAGGGGTCTTAAAAGTCTTTAAAAGGTCTTAAATTTCATGTTCCTAAATTAAGGCCTTTAAAAGTCTTAAATTATGTTGTCCAAGACTTATTTTTTCACAAAGGTCTTAAATTTAATTCGCCTATTTTTTTGTAAAATTAAACCGGGCTGCAGTACAATGTGAGACAAGACCATGTGAAAGTTTAGTTTGTCTTGTTAGAATGTTAAAAATGATTTTTGGACCTTTTAGAAGCAATGCATACAACTTTAACTGAGTTCTGAATGAGGTTTTATAATAAAAGTATTTGCTGTTATTTCAAGCAGTGAGTAATGGTCATTATTAGAATTGGATCTGGTGTTTTTCGCCCATATAATGGATGAGATGTTGGTCTTAATTTTCATTTAAGTGCTCTTAAAAAGATCTTTAAAAAGTCTTAAATTTGGGGTAGTCAAACCTGGGGATACCCTGGTGAGATATTTAGTCAGTTTTGAGAGCTTTTGCCATGCCATCATTTTTAGTCGACTAATTGATCAGTTTGATTTTCAACAATTTTCTGTTTGTGACTGTCATTTTTTGGCAGAGAAACTTACAGCAGACATGATCTCACCTGTTGTATTACAAACTACGTCAGTTCTTTCTGGTCAGGTTGTGTTCAAATAAAACTCAGATTAATATTTAGATTAAGTGAGAAAATGTGAAATAATGAGTTTATTTCGGGATACTTAGTTTTGAGAGCTTTTGCCACGCCCCCTTTTTTAGTCGATTAATGGATTGGCAGAAGTTTGATTTTCAACAAAAAGGTGAAAATGACTGATCTAACTGACTAACTGATCTCTAGGGATGTCCCAATCCGATATTCAGTATTACAGGGTTCAGATGACATCACAACATTCTATGGGCCAATATTAATGAATACAGATGGGGGCAGCTAAAATAAAACATGTAAAACTGCAAAATGATGTTGTGATACATTGGGTTTAGTCAATAACAGAAAATACCAAGTTCAACATTTGTGCATTTACCTTTTGGATGTTTCATGTTAAAGTACAATGTAATTAAGAGGAAGAACTGGCCCTTCTGCAAGTACGACATCATCACATTCTAGAATCGGAAAACTACCAATGGGTATCAGCTCCCAATCCGGCTCTTTTATGAATATCGGACAGTATCGGATTCAGTCACGTGATCGGACCAATCCAGATTTACATATTTCTGCGGCATCGAGGCTCTTTACAGCAGCTGTAAATCAAAACACTGCAGCGACGTGCAGGAACCAGCAGAGCTCAGTTTAACACGACCAGTTTGATTCGTCACTTACAAAAGAATCATCCGGATGAGTTTGAGGTGGACCACGTCTAAACCAGGTCTAAACTAGGTCTAAACCAGGTCTAAACCAGATCTAAACTAGGTCTAAACCAGGTCTAAACTAGGTCTAAACCAGGTCTAAACCAGGACTGAACCAGATCTAAACTAGGTCTAAACCAGGTCTAAACTAGGTCTAAACCAGGTCTAAACCAGATCTAAACTAGGTCTAAACCAGGTCTAAACTAGGTCTAAACCAGGTCTAAACCAGGACTGAACCAGATCTAAACTAGGTCTAAACCAGGTCTAAACTAGGTCTAAACCAGGTCTAAACCAGATCTAAACTAGGTCTAAACCAGGTCTAAACCAGATCTAAACTAGGTCTAAACCAGGTCTAAACTAGGTCTAAACCAGGTCTAAACCAGGACTGAACCAGATCTAAACTAGGTCTAAACCAGGTCTAAACCAGATCTAAACTAGGTCTAAACCAGGTCTAAACTAGGTCTAAACCAGGTCTAAACCAGGACTGAACCAGATCTAAACTAGGTCTAAACCAGGTCTAAACTAGGTCTAAACCAGGTCTAAACCAGATTTAAACTAGGTCTAAACCAGGTCTAAACCAGATCTAAACTAGGTCTAAACCAGGTCTAAACTAGGTCTAAACCAGGTCTAAACCAGGACTGAACCAGATCTAAACTAGGTCTAAACCAGGTCTAAACTAGGTCTAAACCAGATCTAAACAAGGACTGCAACATGTCTAAACCAGGACTGAACCAGGACTAAACCAGGTCTAAACCAGGACTGAACGAGGACTAAACCAGGTCTAAACCAGGACTGAACCTGGACTAAACCAGGTCTAAACCAAGTCTAAACTAGGACTGAAACAGGTCTAAACCAGGATTGAAACAGGTCTAGACCAGGACTGAACCAGGTCTAAACCAGGTCTAGACAAGGACTGAACCAGGACTGGACCAGGTCTAAACCAGGA
Source organism: Odontamblyopus rebecca (assembly GCA_030686955.1). Lineage (NCBI taxonomy): Eukaryota > Metazoa > Chordata > Actinopteri > Gobiiformes > Gobiidae > Odontamblyopus > Odontamblyopus rebecca. The sequence continues at coordinate 17,570,001 of CM060667.1, forward strand.
CTGAACCAGTTGTAAACCATGACTAAACCAGGACTGAACTAGGTCTAAACCAGGTCTAAACCAGGACTCAACCAGATCTAAATCAGGACTAAATCAGGTCTAAACCAGGTCTAAACCAGGATTAAGGAGTTTGAGATTTACAATTTATTTATTTCAAAGCAGTTAAGGTCGGTAAGGCTTTTGTCGTCTGATGGACTTTTTGGAGCCAAAGTACAAACTTCCTTCAGGACACTACATTACAAAGACGCCGCTACTGTAGCTGTAAAAAAGGTATCGGATCGGTATCGGAAAGAGCATTCCTTAAATTAAAAAATGGATTGAAATGGACGCCAGAAAATCTTGATCAGGACATCTCTACTGATCTCACCTGTTGTATTCCAAATTACATCTGTTCCTTCCAGTCAGATTGTGTTCAAATAAAACACAGATTAAAGTCTAAAAAAGCCTCAGACAGAGCAGTGCCTACAGTTAGCGTCACACCCCCAGGAAAAGTCGCCAACATCAGCTGCAAAGTATGAATTGTAGTCCTGTAGTAATGAAGTACGCCCGGCTCGTATTACAGGCCTGCCACCGCTAAACCGAAAACCACCTGCGCATGTGTGCATGAATGAATGAATAAATGTAATTCTGATTCACCATTCGCTCCAACGCACTTTCGTCTTCCTTCCTTTTCATTTTCCACTGCGGAAATATGACGCATAACGAAACTTCTTGCCCCGTTAACTTCTTCTCCCGTCATATTTGTCTTGTTAACGGCGCAAGAGTCGGCAGCGGGGACCTTGTAGAAGAAAGCGAACACGCACTAACTGCCACACTCGCTATAGCAACACGAGTATAGCTGACAGTTTTTGGGCATCGCTGGAGAAAAGCTGATTAAAAAGTCTTTGAGTCGTTCTTCGTTTGTCGCCTACAGCTCCCCTCCTCCTCCTCTTCTTTTACCTCCCCTGATCTCTCCATCCCAGAGTTTATGGTCCGGGCCTCTTGATGGCTCTCGGCGGCTCATTTGTGTTCCTTGGGTTTAATTGAGCTAATCTAAGTGAGAACAAGCGCCGCGCATCCACATCCCGTCCTCACACGCAAAGATTTAAAGCCCCACTGTGGAACTTTACCATTTAAAGGATTCAGTATTACGCAGACTTGACTTTTTTGAGATTTCCACCAAGATATATTAGACTCAAGCCCTATTCTCACGGTGTTTCACAGCAGATAAGCGAAGTGCGTAAATGACTCTGTTTTACTGATGTTGAGACAGATTGAAAGAGAAAAGAACGTGGAAAGAAAAGAAAGAGAAAACAAAAACGAAAGAAAGAAACAAAAATGTGAAAATGGAAAAAACAACTCTTTTTTTTTTTTTCATTGTTTGTCTCCAAAACCTAAATGAAAAAATGGATAATTTGTGTTTTTCAGCTTTCAATTTTGTGGTGCTAATATCCTGGAGGAAACTGAGGACCGGGACTAAACCAGGACTGAAACAGGACTGAACCAGGACTGGACCAGGACTGAACCAGGACTGGACCAGGACTGAACCAGATCTAAACCAGGACTGAACCAGGTCTAAACCAGGACTAAACCAGGACTGAAACAGGACTGAACCAGGACTGGACCAGGACTGAACCAGGACTGAACCAGATCTAAACCAGGACTGAACCAGGTCTAAACCAGGACTGAAGCAGGAGTGAACCAGGACTGGACCAAGACTGAACCAGGACTGAACCAGATCTAAACCAGGACTGAACCAGGTCTAAACCAGGACTGAAGCAGGAGTGAACCAGGACTTAACCAGGACTTAACCAGGTCTAAACCAGGACTGAACCAGGTCTAAACCAGGACTGAAACAGGACTGAACCAGGACTGAACCAGGTCTAAACCAGGAATGGACCAGGACTGAACCAGGACTAAACAAGGACTGAACCAGGACTGGACCAGAACTGGACTAGAACTGAACCAGGACTGAACCAGGACTAAACAAGGACTGAACCAGGACTGGACAAGGTCTAAACCAGGACTGAATCAGGACTGGACCAGGACTGAAACAGGACTAAACCGGGACTGAACCAGGTCTAAACCAGGACTAAACCAGGACTGAAACAGGACTGAACCAGGACTGAACCAGGTCTAAACCAGGACTGGACCAGGACTGAAACAGGACTGAACCAGGACTGAACCAGGTCTAAACCAGGACTGAACCAGGACTGAAACAGGACTGAACCAGGACTGAACCAGGTCTAAACCGGGACTGGACCAGGACTGAAACAGGACTAAACCGGGACTGAACCAGGTCTAAACCAGGACTAAACCAGGACTGAAACAGGACTGAACCAGGACCAGGACTGAATCAGGACTAAACCGGGACTGAACCAGGTCTAAACCAGGACTAAACCAGGACTGAAACAGGACTGAACCAGGACCAGGACCGAACCAGGACTAAACAAGGACTGAACCAGGACAGGACAAGGTCTAAACCAGGACTGAATCAGGACTGCACCAGGTCTAAACCATGTGTAAACCAGGACTGAAACAGGACTGAACCAGGACTGAACCAGGTCTAAACCAGGACTAAACCAGGACTGAAACAGGACTGAACCAGGACTGAACCAGGTCTAAACCAGGACTGAACCAGGACTGAAACAGGACTGAACCAGGACTGAACCAGATCTAAACCAGGACTGGACCAGGACTGAAACAGGACTGAACCGGGACTGAACCAGGTCTAAACCAGGACTAAACCAGGACTGAAACAGGACTGAACCAGGACTGAACCAGGTCTAAACCAGGACTAAACCAGGACTGAAACAGGACTGAACCGGGACTGAACCAGGTCTAAACCAGGACTGGACCAGGACTGAAACAGGACTGAACCAGGACTGAACCAGGTCTAAACCAGGACTGGACCAGGACTGAACCAAGACTGAACCAGGACTGAACCAGGACTGGACCAGGACTAAACCAGGACTACAAACACAAAGGGAAAACACTGAGTTCTGGTCCAGTCCTGATTTAGACCTGATTTAGACCTGGTTTCAGACCTGGTTTAGACCTGATTTAGACCTGGTTTAGACCTGATTTACACCTGATTTAGACCTGGTTTAGACCTGATTTAGACCTGGTTTAGACCTGATTTAGACCTGGTTTAGACCTGATTTAGACCTGGTTTAGACCTGATTTAGACCTGATTATGAGCGATTATTATCACTGGACGTCTGTGTTTGTAGAAATATAGTGGGGAATTTGTGGCTGAATTATCAAAAATCACCAAAAATCCACAGGTCAAACTAATCCTGAGCGAATAGGCTTTTAGACAAACTTAATTATTTGAACACAGTAGCTCTTGTATAATGTTGTTTCTTCATCAAAAACAAACTGGACTTGTGTTTTATTTCTTTTACACTTGTTTCATTAATTCATTTATTTAAAATCGTCTTTTCTGAATCTCAAAAAAGACCTGTTTGCATTTTCCCTGGATTGTTGTGTCATAGGTAAAACTCCAGACTTCTCATGTGCAGTTTTTAAGCACGTGAATCATCTATGGACTCATTCCGTGGTCAAATTCCCAGTGAATGCATGGTTCTGTTATTATCACATTCACAGGGGATAAAGAATATGATTTAAGTTAAGTTAGAACATTTGAAATTCTGAAACCAAAGTAGATTCTGCAATATGGACTTTTTCAAAGCTTTTAACCATGTTCTAGTTGTTTCCTCTCACCATTTAGTTACGTGAAGTTGTATTTGGAGTGATTCATGCATGTTTGATCATCTTTAATCGCTTATTTTCATGACACCATTTTGCAGATTTTCACCTCCACACACTTTGTTCTCCAATTTCATTTTCATAATTGGTGATACACGTAGGTTTCAGCAGCGTTGTGTAGTCATTTTGGTTCAGATGAAAGAAAATGCTCTGCTCTAGTGTGATGTGCAGATAGGGCTGGGCGCTATGGAGCAAAAAAAATATATCTCCATATATTTTGTTATATGTCAATATATGTCAATATATGATATATGTCTAGATATCTGTAGAGGAAAAATAACCCCCCAAAACTACTGCGAAAACAACTATGCCAAATTCTACAAGGTCTGTTTTCATTTAAGTGCAAAGAGGCCGTTCATGCAGGAACAGTCCTTCTGCAACATGTATACAAAAATAATGATTTAACTGTAAAATAAAGGAAGAAATAATACAAATTGCCTTCTTTTCATTCACAAATAAAATAACTCAAGCGGGAGAAGATGGATGGATGGATGGATGGAAGCTCATATTTGCATTAACTTAACCAGAAGATAACCAGAACCCTGAGCTCCTTTACCACAGGAAGCTCTGGAAGTTCCTTATTTTAACAGATCCATGTTCCTGCCCAGCGATCAAGAGCTCTGAGGTATCCCACAATCCACTGCACAGATCTGAGGTATCCCACAATCCACTGCACAGATGTGAGGTATCCCACAATCCACTGCACAGATGTGAGGTATTCCACAATCCACTGCACAGATCTGAGGTATCCCACAATCCACTGCACAGATCTGAGGTATCCCACAATCCACTGCACAGATCTGAGGTATCCCACAATCCACTGCACAGATGTGAGGTATCCCACAATCCACTGCACAGATCTGAGGTATCCCACAATCCACTGCACAGATCTGAGGTATCCCACAATCCACTGCACAGATCTGAGGTATCCCACAATCCACTGCACAGATCTGAGGTATCCCACAATCCACTGCACAGATCTGAGGTATCCCACAATCCACTGCACAGATCTGAGGTATCCCACAATCCACCGCACAGATCTGAGGTATTCCACAATCCACTGCACAGATCTGAGGTATCCCACAATCCACCGCACAGATCTGAGGTATCCCACAATCCACCGCACAGATCTGAGGTATCCCACAATCCACTGCACAGATCTGAGGTATCCCACAATCCACTGCACAGATCTGAGGTATCCCACAATCCACTGCACAGATGTGAGGTATCCCACAATCCACTGCACAGATCAAACTGAACATTTCCAAACACGATTGTACAAGTTCAGCAGATTGTACAGCAGATTATTCATTCAAATCTTCTGCACAAATAAACTTTACAACATCTAAACCAGAGCTACGACAGAGCCACATCAGCCTGTTTGAGATGATAATGTGTTTAATGCAGCTTTGGCGCATTTATTTACGTTTTACACAAACCAAACTTAAAACAGCATGGCTCATTTGCATCAACTATAAATGCTGAAAAAAACATCTCTCTCGCCCTGATGCTTCAGCTTCTGTGGGACTAAAGGACTCACCTCAGTGGAATATGAGTGTTCTCTCTGTGACAGAGGATGTGCTGCTGAAGGAGGTAAATGGTGGAAAAGGTCGGTGGTGCTGAAGCTTTGGCTTTTTGGGCGTTCACAGGCTGTTGTAGCGCCACTGTGAATGAGACATGAGGGGAGGATGAGGAGGCGGAGCTCAGGGAAGACAGACAAGAGAAGCGGTGAAATCAGAATTAAATATAAGCATTATATCAACATATACAATATGTCAGAATCTATTTTGTGTTTGAAAAAATCTCAATATATTTTAAATATCGAGATATGGCCCACCCCATGTGCAGCTATCCACAGGAGAGACCCACAGGAGAGACCCACAGGAGGGGTCCACAGGAGGGGCCCACAGGAGGGGCCCACAGGAGGGGCCCACAGGAGGGGCCCACAGGAGGGGCTTGCAGCATTCAGCGCTTTAGTGTGATGATGTTTATGGCCATGTCAGTTTTTCTAAAGCAGAAGTCAGCGAACTTCTTTCTTTTATGAAGTCATTTTAGATGAATATTGTGATTTAAAATGCTCAAATTATAACATAACGATCCACAGGGGTCATAGATATAACTATAGACACAAGCACAAAATGTTCTTTAGAGAGGAATTAAAGCCACAAGTATGCATCAAAAGTCATATGCCTCGATGGTGTCAGTTGCTTGTGTCCATGGACTTAGATACTGTAAGTTTAATGCCATACTGTGGAACATTCCAGACAAAGGAATAACATCTGCATAGAGACAAGGTGCAGACAGAAGCAGACAAGATACTGGAGCAGACTAGGCTTGACAAAAGTATTAAAAGTCAGATACTAAAACAAGTATTAAGGTTTCTGGAGAAAGAGTTTTTATTCTTATCGTGGTATCAGAATCAGTATTCTGATTCTGATTTCATCAGAATCAGTGTATTCTTTGGTATCGAAATCGAGTTAGGAAATGTTAGTATCATGAACACTAGTGCAGACAGGTGCAAACAGGTGCAGACAGTGTGCTGGAGTGGAATCCTACAGCTGCTCTGCATTGGAAAAGACGATTCTCTCCTCTGACTCACGGCTCCATGTTGGCTCTGAGTTTGTGCCAGAGACTCTTGGACCAAATGCAAATGAACCGGCGAACAAGAAGATCTGCTGTCACGGCTCCCGGCTCCCTGTCTGCATGAGGATAATCGACAGCAGGAGCGAAACTAAAAACTACTATAGAGGAAGAAGTCTGAGTGGGGACCACAAAATCCTGTCGACTGCTCGTGTTGTGATGTTGAACCGTGAGAAAAACAACTGTCTGATAGTCCCAGGCGCCTGCTTCATTGTACTTCTTGTTTAAACCTCCTTGTCAAAGCCGGATTTTAGTATTTGGATGGTGGAATGCAGAGAAAATCAGGTGCCACAGTGGGGCGCTCGTAGCAAAAACAGTTGTTGTTGTTGATGGGCAAGATTATTATTATATTATTTCAGTTTTAGTTTGTTAAAGGGCCCATATTACACTATTTTGTGATCTACCGTGAAATACCAAATAACAACCAGGGTGTTTATTTGTTTCAATCACATAACAAACCTGTCAGGGTTTGGTGTTTGTTATGTGTTCCCCCTCCCTTCTGTGTCTGTCTGCTCCTCTCGGGGGCGTGGCTGGGCTAATGCTGCAGTGTGGATCACCTGCTCGGTGGTTCACCTGCAGCTAATTGTCTAATCAGCCCCACTATTTAGTTCTGTCCTCATCCTTTGTTCTTTGTCAGTTCATTCCTCCTCTATCCCTTGTCTACGTCCTCGTCCTGCTTGTCCATGTCCACGTCCACGTCGTCGTCCTGCTTGTCCACGTCCTCGTCCTCATCCTGCTTGTCCACGTCGTCCTGCCTGCCCTTGTCGTCCAGTCTGTCTACCTGTGAGTCTACCCCAGTGTCTTCCCTCCGTCTATGTCTCCAGCCAGTTTCCATCACCACATCCTTCATACCCGGCAATAAACCTGTTTAAACATCTACCTGCGCCTATGTCTCTGCTTTGGGGTCCTCAACCACACTCAAACCATGACAAAACCAAGATTTTATTTGAGACCAGGCGGCAATTTGAGACGATTAATTCCTTCCTCACAAAAATCTTGCTAAACAAAACTATGAAAATCTGAAACTCAAATTCTTTTAACCAGGATGACGATAATTTAGGCGACTTTCTATACAAGATGTAGGCGAGTTCAAAATATCTACGGAGCGGAGAGTTCCCCACATTTGAAAGCGACTCCTGAATCACAGAAAGTCATTCAACCCTCCCGCAACATGCAAACAGTTCTTTAGTGAGTTAAAACAAATGACAGATGCAGCGAGTGTGGAGCAGAGTGAGAACGTTCTTTTCGGAACTGTTTTTTTCAGCGCTTATAGTTTACCGTAAAATACCAAATAAGAGCACTGAGTCTCATAGTTCCATATGAGTTCCATGCTGAACAAGATTTTGTGAGGAAGAAATTAATTGCCACAAATTGCTGCCTGGTCTCAAATAAACACCTGGTTCGTGAAGTGACTGAAACAAATAAGCGACTGTTTGGTATTTTACAGTAAGCAAATGAGCCGTGTGGTTTGAAGTTTGGTTTGTGTAGCGATGACGCGAGCATCAGTCCAGCTCCTGTTGTTGCAGCACGACTTCTGTCTTCAGAGCGAACATTAGACTCTGTGTTTATTTGGAACCGACGCTTATTTATCAAAATATACACCTGCATTTAAAGGAGACCTGTGTCCTGTTGGTTTGAGCTTTGAGTTACTGCACATGTGCACAAGCCCCAAGTGCTGTTCCAGTTTAAATGCCGTTGATTTGAGCTCCTGAGGCAGAAGTGAAGGAACAAGCCACATCTTAAAAGTATTTTGGTTTTATTGTATGTTTTGACCAGTTGAGCCCATTAGCATAGACGTGTGCATGTTAGATTTGCCGCAGAATATCTACGTTAGATGATTGAATAGTCTGGATTTCATATTTGATTTTATCCTTATCATTTTCATTACATTGTATTTTATTTTGTTTCCATGTGTAGAAAATGTAACTTGTTTAAAAAGGTGCTGGATAAATAAAATATCACTGTATTATAAAAGGAAAAAAGTGAGTAGACCCCTCACACTTCTGCAAACATTTAATGATATCTTTTCATGGGACAACACTGACGAAATGACACTTTTATACAATGTAAAGTAGTCCATGTACAGCTTGTATAACAGTGTAAATTTACTGTCCCCTCAAAATAACTTGACGCACAGCCATTAATGTCTAAACTGCTGGCAACAAAAGTGAGTACACCCCTAAGTGAAAATGTCCAAACTGGGCCCAAAGTGTCAATATTTTGTGTAGCCACTATTATTTTCCAACACTACTTTAATCCTCTTGGGCCTGGAGTTCACCAGAGCTTCACAGGGATCCACTGGGATCCTGTTCCACTCCACCATGCTGACATCACAGAGCTGGTGGATGTCAGAGACCTTATGCTCCTTTACCTTCCATTAGAGGATGCCCTACAGAAGCTCAATGGGGTTTAGGTCTGGTGACATGCTTGTCCACTCCATCACCTTTACCCTCAGCTTCTGTAGAAAGGCACTGGTCACCTTGGAGGTGTGTTTTGGGTCATTATCATGTTGGAATACTGCCCTGCGGCCCAGTTTCTGAAGACAGGGGATCATGCTCTGCTTCAGTATGTCACAGTACATGTGGCATTCATGGTTCCCTCAATGATCTGTAGTTCCCCAGTGCCGGCAGCACTCATGCAGCCCCAAACCATGACACTCCCACCACCATGTTTGACTGTAGGCAAGACACACCTGTCTTTGTACTCCTCACCTGGCTGCCACCAAACACGCTTGACACCATCTGAACCAAATAGGTTTATCTTGGTCTCATCAGACCACAGGACCTGCTTCCAGTAATCCATGTCCTTAGTCTGCTTGTCTTTACCAAACTGTTTGTGGGCTTTCTTGTGCTTCATCTTCAGAAGAAGCTTCCTTCTGGGACAGCAGCCATGTAGACCATTTTGATGCAGTGTGCGGCGTATGGTCTGAGCACTGAAAGACTGACCCTTCACCCCTTCAACCTCTGTAGCAATGCTCCAGCACTCATACGTCCATTTCCCAAAGACAACATGTGGATATGACGTTGAGCGCATGCACTCAACTCCTTTGGTCGACCATGGCGAGAACTGTTCTGAGTGGAACCTGTCCTGTTAAGTCGCTGTATGTTCTTGGCCACCCGGCTGCAGCTCAATTTCAGGGTGTTGGTGATCTTCTTATAGTTCTTTGCAATGAGGTGCCATGTTGAACTTCCAGTGCCCAATATGAGAGAATGTGAGAACGAAAACACCAAATTTAACAAACCTGGTCCACTTACACACCTAAGACCTTGTAACACTAACATGCCACTGGGGAGGAAAAATGGCTAAATGGGCCCAATTTGGACATTTTCACTTGGGGTTTACTCACTTTTGTTGCCAGCAGTTTAGACATTAATGGCTGTGCGTCAAGTTATTTTGAGGGGACAGTAAATTTACACTGTTATACAAGCTGTACATGGAAAACTTTACATTGTATAAAAGTGTCATTTTGTCAGTTTAGTCCCATGAAAAGATATCATTAAATGTTTGCAGAAGTGTGAGGGGTGTACTCACTTTTGTGACATACTGTATATTCATATAAATGAGTGAATAATGGTGATTCTACAGTGGAGCATTATTCGATAGTTAAACTGGCCTGTCGATATGTGCTTCTATGATTGCATAATACGACTGTCCAAACGAACTAAGTATATTCATATTAATGAGTTAAAATTGGAAATAACTAAGGTATAAAGTGTGATCCCCGTGTGCAAACAGCATCAAACCAACTGTTTCTGATCCAAAGAAATATGATGTCAAACTGGGGAGGTTCATTTTATTGGATCTAGACAACTGTAAATGAAAAAGCGTAAGATATTTCGACGGGGGAGTGTGAATCAGTAGACATCACTGTCGATTTAGGCTGCGGGAGCTCATTTCGACGAGGCAGCACATTTTCACAGAACACCAGCTCTTATTTTACGGTATGTTATAATGTTGTTTCCTAGATATACACAGTACCTGGAGTTGTGTTTTGTTTTGTTAACACGCAAACCCTGCATATTTAGGCATATTTTCTCTAACAGAAAACACTCTATTCCACCTTGTGATGTCATGAGGCAATACAGGAAGTGGTCCACTGTGTTTTAAACTCTGTACACCTCCACTAGAATCATTTCAGATGTAGAATTGCCATTCTCAACTGAACTGAAGGTAAAAGGTGAAAACTACCGCTGCATGACATCACAAGGTGTAACAGAGTATTTTGATGTTTGGAGATGCAGACAGACTAATAATAAAGTTAGACATGTGAAGGAAACAAAACACAACTCCAGGTTTCACAACATTTTAACATGACTCAAAGCTCAACAGAGTCCATTTTGTGTACTATAGGACCTTTAAGGAGTAAAAGAAGTTGAATGAACTTAAGGTCCAGATTGTATTTTGAATGATGTTTTCATATCAATCCCGTAAAATACCAATTAACTGCCGGGTGCAGGTGTATATTTTGATAAATAAGCGCCGGTTCCAAATAAACAGTGAGTCTAATGTTGGTGCTGAAGACAGAAGTCATGCTGCAACAAGAGGAGCAGGACTGATGCTCGCGTCGTCTCTACATAAACCAAACTTAAAACCACACGGCTCATTTGCATAAACTATAACTGCTTAAAAAAGCAGCTTGCACTGATGCTGCTGCTCCACACTCGCTGCGCCTGTCGTTTGTTTTAACTTGATAAAGAAATGTCTGCATGTTGTGGGAGGGTTTAATGACTTTCTGTAATTCAAGAGTCGCTTTCAAATGTGGGAAACTCCACTCTGTAGATATTTTGTTGTAACATTTAAAATGAACTCACCTACATCTGTATAGAAAGTGTTGACTACTAATGAAAAAACACAGCAGAGGCACAGAAATTGTCCTTACAGAAGCTTTAATGATGTTACAGCAGGATTCAAGGCATCAGGGAGACAAGCAGGCAAAATGTCAGAGAGTCTAAAGCAGGGGTGTCCAAACTTTTTTCATCTAGGGCCACATATTAAAACACAGACCAGCGTGAGGGCCAATCGGGGGTCATAGACTGATGATCAAAACAGTGAGTAATTCAAATCTGTGCATTTATAACAGGTTTGAATGATCCTCCAGACCTTTGTTCAGGCTTAGACCCTCAAAAGGACACACTACATTTGCTTGGTCAAGGTAGATTTCAAAAACATGCAGTAAAAAGTACTACTTGTGGTAATATAGGCCAATTCACCTGGAAGCCTGAGGGCCAAAAACAATTGGTCTGAGGGCCACATTTGGCCCCCGGGCCATAGTTTGGACATGCCTGGTCTAAAGAATCTACCGAGGTTTGTGATGGTCTGAGCGAGTCTGAGAGTCCAGGTGTCTAACAAACCTTTGTATATTGTAATTAAGAAGTACTTCTTCTATCTGATACATAAGTCTGGGAAAAACACAGATTTATTATGAATGTTATTCTTTAGCTGATAGTTACCCTGGGAAGATCCCAGAATTTCTACAGTTTATCCCTTAGAAACAGAGCACCTTCATTGTTGAGGCTGCAGCTGTAGTTTGTATCATTTAAAGTTACTGAACAGAACATTTTGCACTTTAGCTGTAGCGAGCGTTAAGTCTGAAATGAATAGAATAAAATCATTGTTCACAAAAGTCACCTAAATTATAGTCATACTGGTTAAAAGAATTTGAGTTCCAGATTTTCCCAATTTGCCTGAGCAAGATTTTTGTGAGGAAGTATTGAATCGCCCCAAATTGCCGCCTGGTCTCAAATAAAAGCCTGGTCTGTCTCAAGATTAAAACAAATAAACGCTCCGACTGTTATTTGGTGTTTTACTGTAATTCTTGTTTTGTTTCCCAAGTTTATTCCCCATTATCCAATTAGAAAACAAAATGGGTTTCTAGTCATGCTGAGTGTTTTGGGAAACAGAATAGTTTTCAGACAAGCTTTATGATTCGGATGTATGTTTTAATATTCGGATTCTGTTCACATTTTAAACACAAAAGAAGAGGGAAAAAGACTGAAATCTGAACAGACACACTCATATAAGAATCACATTTCCGGACATGTTTGGACAGGATTTGCAGTTTTTACACAGAAAAAGTCCGGAGATTTCATTGTTTGTGGAGGAAATGACGGTGATTTTTTAAATTGCGTCCATTCGTTTTGATTGTGATTCATTTTTTAGCCAAATTGCCAGATCCAGAGACTGAAACCGCTCTTTCCTAGTCCACGTTTGTGTGTGTGTGTGTGTGTGTGTGAGTTGGTAGGTGAAGAGAACAGTGGATCTCTGGGGACCTGGACTTTACATCTCCATCTCTCCCTCCTCATCCTCCCATCTCCAGTGTGTCTGTCCAGAAAGCAAAGCCTCCTCCCTCCTTTCTTGTCTTTTGTCCTGTCTCCCCCTCCTCTTCTCTCACTTCTCTTGTTTTTTCCTCCTCTCTTGTCTCTCCCTCCTCTCCTCCTTTCTTCTCTCTCCTTCTCTTTTCTCACCCTTCTGTCTTATCTCACCCTCCTCTCCTAGTCTCCTGTCTCTCTCCCTTCTCTCTTGTCTCTCTCTTTCTTGTCTCTTTCTCTTCTCTTGTCTCTCTCTTTCTTGTCTCTCCTCTCTTCTCTCTCTCTTTTTTGTCTCTCCCTCCTCTCGTCTCTCTTCTTTCTTATCTCTCCTCCTCTCTTGTCTCTCTCTTCTGTCATGCCTCTCCCTCCTCTCTTGTCTCTCTATTTTTTCTTGTCTCTCCCTCCTCTCTTGTCTCTCTCTTTCTTGTCTCTCTCTCTCTTCTCTTGTCCCTCCTCCTTGCTTGTCTCTTGCTTTTTTGTCTCTGCCTCCTCTCTTGTCTTTCCCTCCTCTCCTCCTCTCTTGTCTCTATTCTTTCTTATCTCTCCTCCTCTCTTGTCTCTGTCTTCTGTCGTGCCTCTTCCTCTTCTCTTGTCTCTTTTTCCTTATCTCTTCCTTTTCTCATCTCTCTCTTCCTGGTCTCTCCCTCCTCTCTTGTCTCTCTCTTTCTTGTCTCTCTTCCTCGCTTGTCTCTCTCTCTTTTGTCTCCTCCTCCTCTCTTGTCTCTCCCTCCTCCCTTGTCTTTCCCTCCTCTCCTGTCTTTCTCTTCTTTCTTGTCTCTCCCTCCTCTCTTGTCTCTCTTCTGTCGTATCTCTCCCTCCTCTCTTGTCTTTCTCTTCTTTCTTGTCTGTCCCTCCTTTCTTGTCTCTCTATTTTTTCTTGTCTCTCCCTCCTCTCTTGTCTCTCTCTTCTCTTGTCTCTCCTCCTCTCTTGTCTCTCACTTTTTTGTCTCCCCCTCATCTCTTGTCTCCCTCTTTTTTGTCTCCCCTCATCTCTTGTCTCTCCCTCCTCCCTTGTCTTTCCCTCCTCTCCTCCTCTCTTGTCTCTCCTCTTTCTTATCTCTCCTCTCTTGTCTCTCTCTTCTGTCGTGCCTCTCCTTCCTCTCTTGTCTCTTCCTCTTCTCATCTCTCTCTTCCTTGTCTCTCCCTCCTCTCTTGTCTTTCTCTTCTTCCTTGTCTCTCTATTTTTCCTGTCTCTCCCTCCTCTCTTGTCTCTCTCTTTCTTGTCTCTCCCTCTTCTCTTGTCTCTCCTCCTCGCTTGTCTCTCTCTTTTTTGTCTCTGCCTCCTCTCTTGTCTTTCCCTCCTCTCCTCCTCTCTTGTCTCTCTTCTTTCTTATCTCTCCTCCTTTCTTGTCTCTCCCTCTTCTTTTGTCTCTTTCTTCCTTATCTCTTCCTTTTCTCGTCCCCCTCCTCTCCTGTCTTTGTCTCTTTCTTGTCTCTCTCTTCTCTTGTCTCCCCCTCCTCTCTTGTCTCTCCCTCCTCCCTTGTCTTTCCCTCCTCTCCTCCTCTCTTGTCTCTCTCTTCTGTCGTGCCTCTCCCTCTTCTCTTGTCTCTCTTCTTTCTTATCTCTCCCTCCTCTCTTGTCTCTCTCTTTTGTCGTGTCTCTCTCTTCTGTCTTGCCTCATCATCTCTCTTGTCTCTCCCTCTTTTCTCTCTCCCTCCTCTCTTGTCCTCTCTTGTCCCCTCACCTCTCCTCTCTCCTTCCTCCTCCCTTCCCCTCTCCCATCTCTCTTCCCTTCTCTCCACTGGGTTCTCCCCTCTCTTCTTCCTCACTTCTCTTTCTCAGTCCCCTCTCTCTCTCTTCTCCCCTCCTCTCTTTTCTCTCTCCTCTCCCCAGTCTTCCTCTGGCCTTTCCCTTCGCTCCTCTGGGATGTGGAGCCCTTTTGTTCCAGCACTAAGGGGTTAACGGTGACACCTGAAGAAGACTTAAGACCAGCTTTAGACGCTCCTGTCGTGGACCGTGACAAACGGGCTATCAGACAAGCACAAGACACCCAAATGCGTGGCTTCAAACAAAGTGGTTTTATTTCCAAGACACTATAAATGCTGCACAGGGAAAAAGACAAAGGAACAAATCATAAAACTGACAAAACACAGAATACAGAACAGAGAAAGGAGTGATTACCTGCACAGGGAAAAAGACAATCTGACAAAGACAAAGGGGAAGACTCAGACTATATATACTAAAGGGTGGGGAAACAAATGAGACACAGGTGTAACACATTAGGTGGAGCAAGCAATCACACAGGAGGGGCAAAGCAGGCAATCACACAGGAGGGGAGGAGCAGGCAGACACACACAGGAGGGGAAGTAAATCTGGAAAGAGAAACAAGGTAAGTGTCAACAAAATAAAACAGAACATAATAAAAAGAGGGAAAACTCAGACACCAGCCATGACAGTACCCCCCCCTCCTAGGGCCGACTCCAGACGGCCCTGGCTGAGTAGGATTGTCCCTGTGAAAGTCCTTGATGAGGGTAGGGTCGAGAATGTTCCTAGCGGGCACCCAGCACCTCTCCTCAGGACCGTATCCCTCCCAATCAACAAGGTACTGTCTACCCCGTCCTCGCTGCCTCACTGCCAGCAGCTTCTTGACAGTATATGCTGGGCCCCCCTCAACAAGCTGGGGAGGAGGTGGGGGTTTGACCTTTGGCACCAGGGGACTCTCCACATACGGCTTGACACGACTCACATGAAATGTAGGATGAACCTTCAGGGACTTGGGGAGCTTCAATCGTATGGCCACCGGATTAATGACCCTGGAAATTGAAAAGGGACCGATGAACTTGGGGGCCATCTTGCGTGACTCCACTCTCAGTGGGAGGTCCCGTGTAGAGAGCCAGACTCTCTGTCCCACACGATATGTAGGTGCTGGGCGGCGGCGGCGATCAGCACCCTTCTTGTACACCTCAGAGCAGTGAAGGAGGGTGCGACGAGCCCGCAACCAGTTCTGTCGACAACGCCTCACCAAGGCCAGAGCGGAAGGAACGGAAACCTCCCTCTCCAGGGCAGGAAACAATGGTGGCTGATACCCATAAACGCATTCAAAGGGAGTGAGGCCTGTAGATGAGCAAGGCAGAGTGTTATGGGCATATTCAATCCATACCAATTGTCTGCTCCAAGAAGATGGACTCTGGGAGGCGATACATCTCAGTCCACATTCCAGTTCCTGGTTGAGACGCTCCGACTGTCCATTGGACTGTGGATGGTAGCCAGATGACAAACTGGCTGTTGCTCCCAGCAAGGTGCAGAACTCCACTCCAGAAGGCAGAGACAAACTGGGGACCCCGATCTGAAACGACATCCCTGGGGAGACCATGTAAACGAAAAACCTGTGTCAAGACTATTTCAGCAGTCTCTCTTGCCGAAGGAAGCTTGGCTGGGAACAAAGTGTACCATCTTAGAAAATCGGTCCACGGCAGTAAGTATAACAGTGTTACCATCAGAAAGAGGCAAGCCAGTGACAAAATCGAGAGAGATGTCTGACCAGGGTCTGTGAGGCACTGGGAGGGGCTGTAGTAGGCCAGAAGGGGCATGGCGAGGGACCTTGTTCCGAGCACAAACCGAACAACCAGCCACATACTCCTTAACATCTTGTTCCATGGCAGGCCACCAGAAACGCTGCCTGATGGAAAACAGGGTCTTCTTCACCCCTGGGTGACAGAACATGGGCGAATCGTGACCCCAGTGAATGACTCGGGAGCGTAGTGAGGCAGGAACGAACAGACGATTGGAGGGGCAGCCAGCAGGAATCTGAACTGTAGACTGAGACTTTCTGACCTCCTCCTCTACATCCCAGACAACAGCGCCAATCAAGCACAAAGGGGGCAGAATGGGGGCTGGAACCTTCGGAGCCACCTCAGGGTCAGAGAGTCGAGACAGGGAATCAGGTTTAACATTCTTGGAGCCTGGACGGTAGGACACGGAAAAATTAAATCTACTAAAAAACAAGGCCCACCTGGCTTGACGGGAGTTCAGTCTCTTGGCAGCTTTCAGGTACTCAGGTTTTTGTGGTCTGTCCAAACGATAAACGGCAGCTCAGCCCCTTCTAACCAATGCCGCCATTCCTCAAGAGCAACCTTTATGGCCAGTAGTTCACGGTTCCCCACATCATAGTTCCTCTCAGGGCGTGTCAACTTCTTGGAAAGGAATGCGCAAGGATGAAGTCGACCGTCCCTCCTCGACCTTTGGGACAAAACAGCCCCCACCCCCACCTCAGACGCATCCACCTCTACCACAAACTGAAGCTGGGGATCCGGCTGCACCAGGACAGGGCTGTGGTAAAGAGTCTCCGCAACAGCTTGAAGGCGTGGTCTGCCTGTGGTGTCCACTGAAACTTGGTCTTAACAGAAGTTAGGGCATGCAGGGGGCCGCAACAGAACTAAAGTTTCTTATAAACTTCCTATAAAAATTTGCGAAACCAAGGAAACGTTGTACCTGCTTGCGGGACTCAGGTGTGGACCACTCGGCAACCGCCTGGATCTTCACGGGGTCCATCTTGATCTCCCCTTCTGCAATGATGTAGCCCAAGAACGAAACTGAATGCACATGGAAGTCACATTTCTCAGCCTTCACAAAAGCTGGTTCTCCAAAAGTCTCTTCAACACTCTCCTGACGTGCTGCATATGAGAGGTTTCATCGGGAGAAAAGATGAGAATATCATCTATGTAAACAAAGACAAAAACATTCAACATATCCCGAAGCACATCGTTTACCAGGGATTGAAAAACAGCCGGAGCATTAGTTAAACCAAAAGGCATCACTAAATACTCATAATGTCCTGTAGGGGTGTTGAAGGCTGTCTTCCACTCGTCCCCCTCTCTTATTCTGACAAGATGGTAGGCATTACGAAGATCCAGCTTTGTGAAAATCTTGGCCTCTCTCAACAGTTCAAAAGCAGAAGAAATTAAAGGGAGGGGGTACCTGTTCTTCACAGTTATCGCATTAAGTCCACGATAGTCGATACAGGGCCTTAGAGTCTTGTCCTTCTTCCCCACAAAGAAGAACCCCGCCCCCGCAGGAGAGGAAGAGGGACGGATTATTCCAGCAACCTTGAGACCTCTCGATATAATCCTCCCATGGCCGTGGCCTCAGGACGCGACAATGAGTACAAACGACCCTTGGGCAACGTAGAACCAGGCAAAGAGGTCGATGGCACAATCGTAGGGCCGGTGTGGGGGTAATGAGGTCGCCTTGGCTTTATTGAAGACCTCCTTCAAATCCATGTAACAGGATGGAACACAGGAGATATCTGGAAAATCAGACTCTGTAGTTATGTTAGCAGAGGAAAGAACCACTCCAGGTGAGTTAAAACATCTCTTGTCACAATCCATGCCCCAGGAAGAAACACTCCCATGTGACCAATCGATAGTTGGGTTATGCAACTTGAGCCAGGGGTACCCCAAAATCAGTCTGTGTTGGCAGGAGTGAAATAGAAAAAAACTCAAGCTCTCTGTGTGCTGATCGGGGAAAGTGATCTGTACAGGCCCAGTGCAGTGCGTCACCTGACTAAGAAGACGTCCATCCAGGGCACTGGCTGTCAGAGTATGGTCCAGGGGAATGAATTCCAAATTAAGATCATGAGCCAGAGCGTGGTCCATTAGGTTAGCATCAGATCCAGAATCAATTAGCACGGGAGAGCTGCAGGAAACAGAACAAGAGGTGAGAGTAACCAGAGGCGTGGGACGAGAGGGATTGACAGGAATAGTACGGCTCACCAGTGCCCTCGTCTTCACTGATGAGCCCGTGCTTTTGCTGGACAGGTGGCCAGGAAATGACCCAAGAGTCCACAGTAGAAGCAGCGTCCCTCCCTCAACCGCCTTTGACGCTCCCCAGGAGTCAAATGAGTGCGCCCCAGTTGCATAGGTTCCTCTTCTTCAGAGGGAGGCGGAGTCTCAGTGGAGTTAGCTACCCCATGGACCAGAGTGGGTAGAAAGTAACGCTGCCCCCGATGCTGCTGTGGGTTACTGCGGGACCTCTCCTGCTCTCGCTCCATTAGCCTCCTATCAATCTTAATAGTCAAGGCTATGAGTTCATCAAGAGTCTGAGGTAGGTCAAGGGGGGCCAGCTGATCCTTGACGTTATTGTTAAGCCCATTCAGAAATGCGTCAAATAATGCGGTTGGATTCCATCCACTGTCCGCAGCCACAGTACGGAACTGTATAGCATAATCGGAAACTCTCCGCCCTCCTTGCCGCAGTTGAACAAGAACTCGAGCCGCCTCTCTACCAGGAGGAATATGGTGAAAAATTTGAGTCAGTGTCTTAATAAACTCCTGAAGTGAGTTGCATACTGGGGAACGTCGACTCCACTCAGCAGTAGCCCAAGCCTCTGCTCTGCCAGTTAGATGGGAGATAATGTAGGCTATCTTGGCTCGATCAGTTTGAAAAACTGCTGGCTGCATCTCAAAGTGGAGTTCACATTGGGTTAAGAATGCTCGACAGTCCCCAGAGTCCCCAGAAAACCTCTCCGGACGAGACAACTGAATCTGGGCTAAGGGCAAAGTCTGAACAGGGGTGCTACTCACATGGGGGTCGGGTGAAGTAGCACCTACAGAGGCTGAGTCGAGGTCGGCTGGGCTGGACTTGAACCTCTCAGCCAACATGTGAAGTTGACCGGTGAAGGCAGAAATCATTGACTCCTGGCGATCTGCCATCTCCTTTAGATCACGGCGTATTAGTCCTAGTTGTTCCTCCTGTTGGTGAATTCTCTGTCCTTGGGCCTGGATTGCAGTGCGAACAGGATCTGAAGGAACAGGTGGATTCGAGCCCGCTGGGTTCATGTTGGTCAGATTGTGCTATCAGACAAGCACAAGACACCCAAATGCGTGGCTTCAACAAAGTGGTTTTATTTCCAAGACACTATAAATGCTGCACAGGGAAAAAGACAAAGGAACAAATCATAAAACTGACAAAACACAGAATACAGAACAGAGAAAGGAGTGATTACCTGCACAGGGAAAAAGACAATCTGACAAAGACAAAGGGGAAGACTCAGACTATATATACTAAAGGGTGGGGAAACAAATGAGACACAGGTGTAACACATTAGGGGTGGAGCAAGCAATCACACAGGAGGGGCAAAGCAATCACACAGGAGGGGCAAGCAGGCAATCACACACGAGGGGAGGAGCAGGTAGACACACACAGGAGGGGAAGTAAATCTGGAAGGAGAAACAAGGTAAGTGTCAACAAAATAAAACAGAACACAATAAAAAGAGGAAAACTCAGACACCAGCCATGACACGGGCAGGAAAAAACCAACACCACAATCGAAATGTGAAACAGCACGGCCACAAATGAGCTTCATCGTGATTTGTTTTTTAAAGGAACTGTAAACTGATCGGAATCCAAAAAGAATGTAAACTGTTATATAATTTCACTAAAACACATTTAACATCATAATTTCATTTAGCTAAAAATCTTAAAACTCTTTTCCAAGTTTGCCATTGTTTAGGTTTAAAAATCACACTGGGAATTTCCATAACTATTACTTAACAACTAGGCATGTAACAATAACTGAAAGATGGTGAAATATGGTCTCACAATAAAATGGTGGACCATCACAATATATCAAATCACAAGTTTCTTTGCTTAAATGAACAGTTCTGATGCAGAAATAGCTAAAAACAAAAAACAGAGGGAACTACATAGACCATGATCCTTTGCTCCATTTCAGTGCAGACTACATGAAGAAATAACTGTCTTATGAAGGCATTTTTAGAGGAAAAAGGAGCAGATTCACAGTTTTGTGAGTCTCCACAAAATATTGCAATAAATCTGGTACAGTGAGATCTATATGGTGAAAATATCGTACAGAGAGATTTGGATATCGTTCCATCCCTCTGTAGCATATTCTGTAGAAATTCGTAATATTGTGTAAAAAAAACCAAAACGTGCTTCTCACCTTCCACGGTCTCTCGTTTCTTGTGTTCCTTTTTCCTGATATTATCGCTCGGTATTGCATTCCAGAACCACCATGTCTGGTTGGTTCGCCATCACCATTCTGTCAGTCTGGATTGGAAGTCCCACAGGATCTTGGCTCGGTCATTTCCATTTCCAGCCCGTACTCTGCACAGATGTTTCTGTACACTATGCCTGCCACTTGGTTATGCCGCTCCATGTACCCTTTCCCTGCCAGCATCTTACACCCTGCAGTTATGTGCTGGACTGTCTCAGGCACTTCTTTGCACAGCCTGCACCTCATGTCTTGTCTGGTGTGGTAGATCTGGGCCTCTATTGCTCAGGTGCTCAAGGCTCCTGTGCTCCAGGATGAGCCTCTGTGTGTCCTTCAGACCAGCCCTCTCCAGCCATTGGTAGGATTTCTTGATATCAGCCACTTCAGTTATGTTAGGCTCCCCCTTGCCATAGCATTTGAGTTGTACCTCGTCAATCTCTAGTTGTAACAGCAGTTGCTGTTTGTGGATGTTGGAACACAGCAGGACTCACACATATCCAGAGCTATTCAGAGAGCGAGACCAAGAGCTTCATACTGTGACGATATCGTATCGTGACACTTGGATATCATTACACCTTTACTAACAACCAATCTGTAATAGTAGTCCAAAACTCCTCTAATCTACAATATCACAGAAAGATTTATGTGACAAATTTATGGGAAAGATTTACGTAAATTAAGAAAACATGTTCATAGTAACAGAAAAAATGTGATTCTTAAGTAAATTTTTTCAAACTTGATAGAATTCTCATCAGGACAGTCCCAAAATCTAAGCTGTTGTCCGAATCCAGCCCTAAATGTCCCAAAAATGACCCTCAAACAGAAGAATAGTTATTTCATGAGGTTGAGTCGACTGCCCACAGCCCTGACTGCCGCTAATAGGCCACAATCGATCTATGTAGTTTCTTTTTTGAAGTCCTACAGTTAGGCGTGAATATGCACTAATGATAAACTCATTTTCATTCATTCGACA
Organism: Odontamblyopus rebecca; assembly: GCA_030686955.1. Lineage (NCBI taxonomy): Eukaryota > Metazoa > Chordata > Actinopteri > Gobiiformes > Gobiidae > Odontamblyopus > Odontamblyopus rebecca. The sequence goes on from CM060667.1 coordinate 17,591,623, forward strand.
TGGCTGGTGCCCCACAACCCCAACATGCCGCTAAAAAGCAAAAGTGTCAGTCCAGGTACCCAGTCGAGTGGGTGCGGAAGGACCCGTGGGTCACCAAAGTCCTGAGTGATGAAATTAAAGAATTCTGAAAAGTGTGGAGAAAAGAGTTTAGTGTTTCTCACAGAGGGGAGGCTCATGTTAGACGACAGGTGAGCGGCAAATGACACAGTACAGACCAACACGCCGCTCTGTACTGCACACGCAGAAATATTAATGAAAGACTTGAGCTTTGAATAAAAATGTGTTTGTGACAGATTTGAAAATTCATTTTTTTATTAGATGAAAACACTGTCCTGAATTTCAGCCCATCTCATCTGGGCATCCTAAATTTATCATCATTACAGAACTCTTCACTTCTTGTAATTTTCAATTCACAAACTGTTTCTTGATTGGTGTAAAACTATTATTTATATTTACAGTCAGGGACGTGCACAAGGGGGTTGTTCTGGTTGCCCTGGCTCTGGCTTCTTCGACTGAAGTTCGGTCGAAGCATAAAGGTTTTCATGTATGAAAATGCCCATGATTTGAAAGTAAAATTAAAATAGTCGCCTCATTCACTTACATTAGGGCACCGCGCGAGTGCGAGTCTGGAGGGAGGGGCTCTGTTCTGTTTACAGAGCCGCAGAAAACTAGTACCTAGTACTAGTACCTACTAGTACGCGCAAAGTAAAAACAGATTACCCATAAACCGCGGCCTCGCAAGCCCCGGCCCGGCGGATCAAGCCCCGGCCCGGCGGAGCAGGCCCCGGCCCCGCAAGCCCCAGTTGCGGCGCGGCTGACGCCAAAAGTTCAGTTTTTTCAACTTCTGACGCCGACGCCTGAATGCTGAAAACCACCGCCTCGACGCCAGTTTCGCGCAGCGCTGACGACTGAAGACGGGCCGCAAAAACACCGGATGCCCTGGTCGCTCATCCACATAGACTTCACATGTGAAGAGATTGTCCCGGTTGTCGCGGTTAGACCATCTGCCTGGATGGTGTTGGAAAAGGTGAGATTGAGATGTAATGATCACCATAAAGTTTTATGAAAAATGTGAATAAATCCAGTTTCAGTTTTTGCTAGTTTAGTCTAGTTTAGTCATACAAAATTGTATGAAATATAAGTTGAGAACAGTGAATGTAACTAATGAATTTTAGTGAAAAATATTATTTTAAAAAATCCATTCGGATGCATTTTGAATCGATTTGAGAATTGTGCAATGAAGTATCCTGGGACCTGAAGAAAAAACGTCAATATGTATTTTTTGTGTGATTTTCTATCTATTTGGAAGTAAATGAACACCATTTAAATTTTGTTCATTTTATTTTTATTTCTAATTTTGGAACATTTTGATGTTAAATCCATGTCAAGTTAACAACCCAACAACAACCCAACATCTCTGACAAGCTTCTACAGTTGAGTCAGAAAGTTTTTACACTCCCTTTTAATCAATGGCCTAGGTTTGGTCTCAGCTTTGGTAGGGACATTGTCAGATGCCTGGGGCCCCGGCCCGCGCAGGGCTCCAGGAGCTTCAAGCCACCATCACTACACTGATGTGTTTTATAATAAATACACTAAAGTCACACTCTAGACCAGGAAAACAGCACTCGCAGACCACAGCTGACGCTCTGGATGCGCATCAAGTATTTTTCTCCTGTTGGTACACAGTTGGCCATCTGAATTCAAATGCAAAGGGGAGTTTTTGGATGCTGCTGTGGGAACGTACCATAAAACGTGTTCAATTAAAGGGGAACTCCGGCACGTTTGAAGCTAAAGTCCGTTGTTAGAGGTGGTGGAATTCTGTCAGAAACCATAAAAAATGGCACAGATCAGTGTTGCCTCGGTGGAGATCTCACTGTGACAGTGAGTCTGTCAAGGCAACAAACTAGTGTAGTGATGGGCACTGCACATGCAAAAGCCCAAAAGACTCGATTGTCGACTCCAGCGGAAGCCACAAGTGAGGATCGACTACTGACGGTGAAGAAGAAAAGAAACTGAAAATTGTTGAAAGAAAATGGTTCTGGAATGTATTTTTTTTAACCATTTTTCAAAAAATATAATTCACTCATAAATAAATGGGATTAGAAATGACACCAGTGGGAAATCAACAGAGGTAAGGCTAAGGCTGCTTATAAAGTTGTTTTCTAACGTTTCCAGACACTAATGAGTGAACCAGGCAGAGCGTTTTGTTTGTTAGACTCGTGGCTGTTGTAAGATGTTTTAAAGTGGTGTTAAGCTTCTTTAATGTGAAGCAAATTGGCGTTTTACATGAAGTTAAGAACTTGCCCCCATCACTACATTAGTTTGTTGCCTTGACAGACGCACTGCCACAACAAGATCTCCGCCGAGGCAACACTGATCTGTGCTGTTTTTTGATTTCTGACAGAATTCCACCACCTCTAGCAACGGACTTTAGCTTCAAACGTGCCAGAATTCAGCTTTAATACTATAGAGTTTGGAAAAATATCAGAATAAATGTATAGTTTTGCCCATTAAAATAAAATGGAAAATATTGGTTTGGACTATTTTGTCTTCACCGTCCCTATGCAAATCTATGCCCTAGCTTTTAATTTCTTTTTTTTTTTTTTTTAAATCATATTGCAGCCACAAACTAACTCCTATTGAGTTCATTTTTGATCCAGGACATGATAGTGCCCTATAATCAGCCCTGTTTAGGCAGAGGAACCTAGGCCCCCGATTAAAAGTCGATCTCAAAACACATAAAAAATGACTGGTTCACTCAGTGCCCACTATAAATGTTACAAATGGAGGATAAATCACTGAATCGATTTTTTTCTTACACCCTGAGTTGTTATCCTATCAAATTAAGCCAAAATTAAAGAATCATCCAAACTAGACTGTATATATTTGTAACATTACAGAGCCTACCACCGTTTTCTAAAAATAAAAGTGTGATTTGGTAACATTTCAATTCTTTTCAGCCACAAAATGCGCATGAAGTGAGTCCAAACAGGTAGAAAAAGACCGAACAAGGGAACAAGACCTTTGTGTTTCCCGGTTGTGCTCCGATAATCCTCCGTCTGGAGCTTTGGAGAGAGAGGGGAACATTTGGAGATGTTTGCGCACCGAAGTCAGACTTGAGTCTCTTCATCCAAACACTGTGTTCCGGTGCCAGGTTCTGTCACATGAATTATCTTTGTTTACTGAGCTGTTCTAATTTGGAAACGGTTTAATTACAGTTACTCCATGTGAAACTGAAGCAACATCTGCCACCTGTTTGATTAATACAAGCAAGTCTAAAGTATAATGAGCTGTTTGTGTTTGTTTTTCTGTAACCAACTGTTAGTCACGATACAGATGTTTGGATTTGTTTTTCCGTGTAGAAGTAGCTCTTGAGGTAATAAGTCCACTGTGTGCTGTTTGCATCTGAGTTAAGGGGCCCGTTTGACACTTTCTATTTTCTGATTTATGTTCTAACGGAGTTTCCTCATCACAAACAGACCTGGAGTTGTGTAAACAGAAAACACTCATCATTTGGATCGTTTCCGGACTGGAACTGGAATCTCCACCAAACTAAACGTAAAAGGTCCATGTGCTGTTTGTTCTTTTGAATTTCAATTAAGAATGAAAAACAGTAAAATGAGAAAACAGTTTATTTCATGATTCTGTTTACGTGTCAAAAAAACAAAAAACAGATTTGGGCTATTTCCAATATTTAATTTAAAGTGTATTTCAAATAATAATAATCAATCAAACTTTATTTATAGAGCTTTTTATACAAAACAATGCAACATAAAGCGCTTTAGAGTGATTAAAGCCAAGCTAAACAGGTGAATCTTGACCTGACTACTATCTGTGACATGAATATCTTTTTTAGATATCGTCCATCCCTAATATCAATAAATGTACCAAATGACTGGTCAAAGCCTTTTAGAATGTCACTCTTGTTATTCTGTAGAATATCGGAATATCGTGAGCCTCCACACCATATCGTGAGCTTTCCCACAATATCGTAATAAATATCGTACCATGAGGTTCATACTAGGGCCCGACCGATATATTGATATTACCGATACCGATATTATCTATATGGACTTTTGGAAACATATCGGCTATCGGCCTAAATCTTGCTGATATGGGCCGATATTCCACATGTTCTACCTTGTTCTAAAGCTCAGACTCTCTATATTCTGCCCATTTAATCCAGTTTACAGACAGATAAATGTCCTGATCTGTGGCTCCGCATCAATATTTATCTGCGGAGTCATTTGTCTGTGTCCGTCCTGCCCCTGAACGCATCATCATGCACATTTGTTCACAGCCGCAGCCATAGATCCATGTGCCCAACACTGAGATTAAATTATTTTTCTGGATGTTCAGTGTGAGTCTGGATTAAAAGGACAGTTCTTAGTGCAGACTTGTGAACAGAGAGGAGCCTGTGTGAGGCTGAGTGTTGAAAATGTGTCGGTTTTGAAGCTCGTTTTGGTTCTTTCTCATTGGTTAGCGATTAGCTCCTGTAGCTCGCACACATAAACAGGCTGTTTTCTCTCCTGTTAGCGACTGTAAAGTGACTGTAGTGGCCGTATATATGATACTGGACACGCACTGAAGAAATATTGTCCTCTTTCTCCAATCTTAAACTCAAACAAATACAATCAGAAGGTGTCGCTGTTCAAAACTGAAATAGGGGACTCCAATTACTCGACGTCGTAACAAGATCTCCCTAAACGCATTTTAGCACATACCAGATTGAAGACCAGGATTCGTGAAGTTCAATTCAAGCCAATTTATTCACCTCACAATATTTCTGATACAGCATGCTGGGTTACAGGGTTCCCTGGGAAACAATCTAAGCGTGGATTCCCCGCAGAGCAAACCGAGCAACCACGGACATAACTCGAACCCAACTATTTAAAACATTTCATCATGAATATGCAAATATTGTAAACGCCTCTTGGTCCGCCTCCTCTTCAATCCTAGTACATTTCCATTTAATAACTTCTGTTTTGAAGCTCTCTTATCGACATCCAGTTTCGGGGAGTACGTTTCCCATCAGTCTTATCTGTAAGGGAAAATATAACTTCGCCAGGTGGACGAAGGTCAACCGTATGTGTGTATGCTGTCTGCTTTTTAATGAGACAGAATGAAAGGAACAGAAAAATGTGTGCGAGAAGAGACAGGAGTAACTTCATAAGCCATTGTGAGACATTTGTTACAAACAACTCCATAATTTCAATATTGCAACAGCATATATGGCACACTTGAAACAAAGTTATAACTCTTCAAACCCCTTCTGAGAACTCAACCGAGTTCTCATATAAACCCTTCATCTAAACCGCTGATTACCCCCTGCATAAGTAATAAAAATATTTTCTAATATGATTTTGCTACTTTATATCTTTTTATGGTTACAAGGAAAAAAAAGCAAACACCCCCTTCTGATGGTGTGAAGACATACATTACCAGAATCACACAACACAGTCAGCAAGACGCTGTGTCAGGTCCTTAGATTCGTCATCATCATTATCAACATCGTTTTGGGGCAAAAGCCTTTCACACTCAGGCTGATACATGGTCACATTGCCTTGGACATACATTCCTGCAATGACACGTTTGAATGGATCTGGAAATAAACTTGGAAAGACAAGACAAACAACATCCAAAAACAACAAACACAAACAAAAAACCAAGCAACATTATAATACAAACCCTTCAAAGGACGGCCTGCCGGGAGCAGGAGACAAGCCAATCAAACAAACCTCCGCTATTTCGGAAATCGCCCTCTGTGATCGCAACTATTTGTTTCAAAATTTTTTTTTATGGCACTAGTGATATTATCCTCATTTCCCATGTTGTCTGGGACATACGTACACAATGGTCCCCCGACCATGGCACAAACCCCTAGACTGGGCAGACAGCAAAATGTCCGGAAAACAAGAGCTTGCGTTCTGAAATGGCACTGGCCTAACAGTAGGGTGTCCAGCAGATAATGGGATTCTGGAACATACATAGCAGTTTGTTTTGTACCAAATATTAACATGAAACTTCGTTCGTGGGGTCTTGTTTTCCCACCCCAAATACCAATCGTTGATCTTGTGTCCGCTCCTTTCCGGCTGACCTTTAACAAAGAGAAAAGCAGAAGGGTCATCATTTATATTTACATCATCATTTATCCGAGTTTCATTCTTATTTTTTAGCTCAACAAGTAATACTACCAGAAGTATAAAAATCAGTGCAAGGAGCCAAATCACTTTAGGGAGGCCGCCTTTTTTCACCTAAATAGTGCAATATATCGTGTTTCAGGCGGTGTAGTCTGTTCCCCCCCCTTCAGTGGGGCGTAGCTCCACTCCTCTTGGGTTCATAGTAGGGCTTAACTGCTGACCAATGGTACCAGTGCTTGGATCCGTAAACTTTGATAGCATGGGTGAGTACGTTGGGTTACCCTGTAAGGTCCAGAGTAACGAGGTTCAGACCATTTTGAACGCACGGGGCGCTTGAGAAAGACAAATTCAAGGTGTTCAACAGTAGCCTTAAGCGCATAGAAATAAGGTCTATACTGCATCACTGTTTTGACCAAGGTGATGGGATCAATAGCTGCGCTAGTAAAGGTGCCAGGCATGGCACGGCCAAATAAGAGCTCATAAGGGGAGAAACCGGTGCGTTGCGAAATGGTGTGTCTGTGATGAAACTGAGCAACCGGGAGGAGATCGAGCCAATTAGATTTAGGGTAGTCATGTAACAATTTAGAGCACATGTGTCAAACATGCGGATCGGGGGGCCAGATCCGGCCCTCCAAGACCTTTAATCTGGCCCTCGGCTGATCTTTCTATTAAAATACTTTTTCTGTTAATTTTCTGCACCGTTTAGCATAGCAGCGTCTCCGGCATTTCTGTGCGTTGCGACTCCCACCAGAGCAGCACAAATGAAGACTTTCCTCTTTCCAAACGCTCTTAAAGGACCATCGTTTTGACTGTCGACCGTGACCCTCATCAGCAAAATGTCAAAAAATAAGAAAAGCAGATGCTAAGTACAGGATTTCCCAAGAAAAATAGTCTAATTCTTATTTGTCGACAGAGGTGAATGGGTAATCTGTGCTCAGTGTGTTTGGAACAAGTGGCGTTGCACGAGGAATATAATCTTAAACACCACTACGAGACACGGAGAAAAATACAATAACTTGAAGAGAGAACTGAGTTCTCTGATCCGGCCCTTTTGGGATCAAAGTAGGTTGCATACGGCCCTCGGGACCAAAATGAGTTTGACACCCCTGATTTAGAAAGTATCGACTTCAGTGTGCGATTCATACGCTCGACAAGACCATTAGACTGTGGATGATAAACTAAAACGAATGTGTGATTGATGTGAAGCATTTTACAAACAATGGCAACATGTGAACACTTGAAATGTGGACCAGAATCAGATTGAATTTGAGTAGGGACGCCATAAATAGGTATCCAATGAGTGACCAAGCAAAGATCGATTACTGTAAAGAATTTCATGTCTGGTGTAAGTGTGGTAAGACATTTATGTGGGTCAGGAACTGGCAAAAGTGGAGTGATTGTTATGTCATTGATTTTCCTCAGTTCATGTGCCATGCGATACGAACCGTTAGGTTTGGGTACCGGGTTGAGTGGTGTGTTCCAATCAGAATTTGAGAGTTCCAAAACCCCCGCCTCCCAAAGTGCGTCTAGAGCTTCCTCTACTCCCTGTCGTTGTGGGATCCAAACTGGCTGGGCATCTGGGCCCACCTCAAGCATCACTGGCGGGACAGAAAGGCACTCACCAATATCAGAGGCACCGGAGGACCAAAGCGAAATGGAAGCGTTTGTAACAAGCTTTCCGTATCTTCATGGTCAGTTGATTCCCGACCATGGTCCCTACTAATTTGGGTATGTTCGAGCAGAACTTGATCAGGAACATTTGGTACAACAATGCGGTAAGCATCTTCGGATTGGCTATAGAAAACATTGGGAATGGGTGTAATCTCCCAGTCGTCTAATTGTTGAAGGTGATTAGTCAACGGTCCTAGCTCCCTGGCTTCGTATCCAGGGCCTAGGAAGAGAGAAAGATGTGGGACGCTAACTCGCTGACCTAAACAAATCATTCAAAGGTTCGGGGAGAATCACAGAGGCCACTACCTTCTTCTTATGAATAAAAAATTTAGTCTGTATGTATGTGTGTGTATAGTGTGTTCAGTGCCACGGTATGGGTCAAACAACATGTCATAGATTGGATCATAGGTGCGATCATAGTGCAAGGTAACATGGTAGGGGTCCGCTGGGGAGTATAGGGGTGTAGCGAGCAGAACCAAGGTTTCCAGAGAAGCATATGTGACAGTATGCCCTCATCCATTGTCTTAGCAGGTTCCAAAAGTCCCCAGAAAATATCTGCGTAGGGTTCCTTGGGTGCAGAATCAGATGCCAGCCAACACCCAGATGATTGTCCGTGATAACACGAAACCGATTGTCCATTGGGCCAAACGACCCGAAGTCCATCTGGTGAGCATTCAATTGTAGCTCATCCGAGCCTCCATAGTACTGTCCTCCAGAGGCAGAGCCCCGCGATACCATGGAATGGGACCTGCGGTCCCTCTACCTCGAGGAGGGTCAGGTGGCCCCTGGAAACCACCGCGTTGTTGTGGATATTGCTCATAGGCACCCATCCCAGTGTTATGTGGGCAGTCTCGTGCCCAATGTCCCTCTTGATGGCAAATGTAACAAGCTGTCTGGGACTGATAGGACAGTCCACCCTGGTTCGACTGCCAACCCCGTCCTCTCTCACGGAATCCGCCCACGACCTCTAAAATTCCATCCCCTTGGTTGTGTGAATGTCCTTCCCGTGCCCCTAGAATTTTGGGGAGGTGTCGCATAATAAATGCTTGCTGGTGAGGTGGGAGCACCGATCATGTGAATGGGTGGTGGTGTACCTGTATTTAAAGTAGGATCTGTTTGACCCAGGTATTGTCCGGGGAGGTGGTTCCTGCTTTGTCCCCTTTTGACCTACCCTCTTGTTTCACCTTTGTGGCTTTTTCGTGGGCGTCTTTGAAGCTCCAGTGTCATATCCTGGTGTGTTTTGTGTACATCTGCAGATTTTCTGTTGTAAATCTCAAGATGGTGCCTCAAGTGCGTCTGAAACATGCCATGGTCCGCCATGATACCAGGTGTCCCCTCTATCAGAGCCCTGACAGGTTTGGGAAGCTGGGGCAGGATGGACTGTAAGAACAGGGTACTAGTGGCGGGCTTTCTGAATGGGTGCACCTGCATGTTTTTAATATAAGCCTCTGTACACAGGTCTATATATTCAGTAGCAGATTGGCCTTCTTTGTACGTGGGGAGTGTAGGTGGAGCGGGGTTAGGACTCACCTAGGAATTTGAGCAATTGTATGGTGTCTTTTTTACACTTATTTTGATCTTCGTTAGCCAGGAGGATGTCATCTACATAGACTAGAATTTGGCTACCATGTTTGGGTGTGAAACTTGATAGACATCTCGTAATTGCTTGTGTAAAAAATGTCGGGCTTTCAGCGTACCCTTGTGGCAGTCTGGTGAATGTGTACTTTACACCGCGAAATGTAAAGCCGAACCATCCACGCGACTCTGGATGAATTGGAACGCTGAAAAACGCATTACTGAGGTCGATAACACTAAAATATCGGGCATTAGAATTTAGAGTATTCAACAATGTATGTGGATTTGGCACATCTGGTGCTCTCTGTTTTACTGCTTCATTTACTGCACGTAGATCTTGGATCATTCTCCATGCCAACGAGGGTGATGCTTTTCTTACTGGGAATATAGGTGTATAAGTATAGTATAACCTAGTATAAAAACACACACTGTGTCCTAGACTCAAACCAGCAACCAACAAAAGTACTTACTCTCTTTCCTTTCACCAAGTTTTCCAATTAATGAACCAACTTTAAGAACAAGGTTTACATCCTTAGCTTCCACCCACCTAACCACGATGAAATATTTTTCTATTATAAACCTCAGGTTCACTACTTTACTTTGGGATCTGTACTTTTAACAAATCTACGTGGCTTTGAACATCTTTTACTTGGTGTATAAAAACTATTCCTACATAAAATGAGCGCTGACACAGACAACATGTAGTACAGAATGCACTGTGCAAGTACTTTGCATATCACATTGAGACATGGGAATACATGCACATGGACTGAACAATGGCTGCTACTATCACTGCAATAAAAGCAAGTTCCTAAAAAATTATAAAAAAAGTAAACATAGGACTAGACAAGGCGAATTGTTATTGCTATATTGCTATATTCTTAAAATTATCCTTGTCGACATAAAAAGTACCTATCCATACGCCTAACTGCACAGGATGACCTTCAGAAACACAGAGAGGGATGAGAGGAGGGAGGGGCTGAGGGATTCTCACATGCACGGGCTTGAAAAGTGGAACTTTGAGATGGGAGGGGGAACACGAACGCGCACTACTCCGTTTCACGGCCCTCCACTAATTTGTACACACAAAAACAACTTTTAACAAACTACAAATTGTGACAAGACAAACCTACAAGTTGTGACAAGACAAAACTACAAGTTGTGACAGGACTCAAAGGAAATATCTCAAGGATCACAGTAATTCCTTATGCAACAAGCTTCTACAACTAAAAGTTGCGGTTACATACGAGGGGTGTATCTCCCAGGAATTAGAGTGTTTTAGGTCCCAGAGTCTCAGTCACCTAGATTCCTTAATGACGAGTTGAATATTCTACTTCAACAAGAAGTAACTTTGTAACTCTGCTGCTTCAAATACTTCTCGTCAATCATACAACACAGAACTTTCACACCATACGCCAAACTAAGTTTCTGGCTGACGTCAGGCCGAAAACCTAATTTGGTTGTGGTCTGGTTATGATGTCTCCAAAATACTGACTCGGATTCTGTTCTCCTTTGCCTTTTTCTGACCTTCCTCTCTTTCTCCATCTACTCTTAACCAAAACTCTGTCTCTTTCATGCCATATTTTTCCATCTTTCTGGATCATTCTTTGCCTTTTCTTTTATCTGACCTCTGAACTCGACGAGGTCCCTAGTATTAAGTTTGCCCTTAAATCCGTGTCTTCCTTTCTATGAAAAAAAAAACACTTCCCCTCTCTTTTACTTCTGTCCTCCCTACTTTCCTGTTTTCCTTTTTGTCGCTCCTCTCTCAGCTTTGCCGTCTCTAACCAACATCCTAACTCTGTTATGCCCTACTTACATTTTCTTCTCATTATTTTTGTCTTTTCCCTTATCTGGTCACGTAATGCCTTCAAGGTCACTACACTCAGGTTGCCTTTAAAATGATATTTTTCAACCCATAAGTCTAGGTATTTATTATATCCTGCATTTTTCGCCTCCATTATTTTATAATCCTTACATTTCAATCTATCTCTAGGTTTACTGGTCGTTATTAGGTTTCCCATTTTGTCACAATTTGGATCAGTCTGTCACTCGTAGGGAGGTCTCTAAGACTGATTTAAAGATTGATTGGGATAGTGATTACTCTATTTTGTGGTATTTCTCACTTCTACCCGTTAAGGTGGAGAAATCTTGTCTTTACATCCACAAAAACTCACTATTTACAATCCCAATCTTTTGGTATGAAATTAATAACCTAGTGGTTATTAAGCTTCCACTCACACACTCATTCACACTCATTCACAGAATTTAACTCAAGGGGACTCCGCCGTCCCTTATTTTACGAATTTAACTCGAAGAGGACACAGGCCTATACAATTCTTTGAAGCGGAACCAACTGTTCTGTGCCTATGCCTCTTTCTGCCATTACTTTTGCAAATTCCTGCTTTGATTTCTCCAATCGTGTCCTTTCTTTTTGTCCATTGTGCTGGCAAGCATGTCTTGCCACCATTTTGTCACTTCCGCAAACCAACTACGCACTTAACTCTCAACTGTCTTTTAGTCGTACAAAAGCACACAAATTGTAACAAAAATACGGTAAAATGGGTTCTCCCAACTCTGTTTTAATTCCCTACCGCGCTAATCGCAATTATTTCGTCGCCATGGATCGCGTTAACGAGTTCCAGAGATCGACGGGGCCTCTAACCCAAGTGTTCGTACTTTTCACAGGCTCATTACACTCATAGCCTCTTAACCGTGGACTCTAACCACCGGCGAGGGACTCTAACCACCTCTTTTTCTCTTTATATTAACCGGGGACTCTAACCGCCGGCGAGGACTCCAACCACCTCTTTATATTAACCGGGGACTCTAACCGCCGGCGAGGGACTCAACCACCTCTTTATATTAACCGGGGACTCTAACCTCGCCGGCGAGGGACTCAACCACCTCTTTCAACCATATGAATCCTGGATTTCTAAAATTTGGTTACTATGACACAGTCATTAAATGTACTTAAGGTACCTATTCTTCAGACATTGGGAGAACTTTTGACGTCGTTCTAACCGTTCAATCCACACATCAATTTTCAGATAACAACCACGATGCAATGTCTCCCTTTTAATTTAGTCTGTCCAATGGAACATAATTCGTCTCAATATAGAGAAACAGGCAATGTTCCTTACCTTTTAGTTGTTTTACGGGCCCGTCAGGGAGAGACAGCAAAGCGGCGTGGAAAGAACACTGGTATGTTTTCCCGAGCGGGTTAGGAACGGAGTCCGGACGCCCCCTAGACTCAACGTTCCGTTGTTACGACTCGACTTCCCCCTTCAGCACGTCCGGGGTCACCATTTGAAGAAATCTTGTCTTCTTAAACTCAAACAAATACAATCAGAAGGTGTCGCTGTTCAAAACTGAAATAGGGGACTCCAATTACTCGACGTTGTAACAAGATCTCCCTAAACGCATTTTAGCACTGATATGTAAATGAGCTGTGAATAGAGGTGTGAATTATCGGCATTTAGCAGATCATTAATTATCGTGGCGCAGACACATTTTCCACTAAAATAATAGCGGTAGTTTACTTACAGCACTTTCTTTACAGGCTTTTGTCATACAAAAACACCATTAGGCCGACCTACTGTCTTTAAATATGAAGAACAGTAAATGTCGCCTAAATAAACCCAATTGAAAATCCAATAGAGCCAAACCTAAGTTTCATAAACAATTGAAGATTTACACAGTGAATTTTTATTTCATTATGTCAGCAGCTCCAACTTCCATTTTATTGGTATCAAATCGGCCGCAACAAAATCCATATCGGTCGGGCCCTAGTTCATTCATTGGATATTGTTACACCTTTATTAAACAATCTTTAGAGTAGTCCCGACCACCTGTAATCTACAATGTCACAGAAAGATTTATGGGACAATACGAATATAAGAAAACATATGTTCATAGTATCAGAAAAAAATGTGTTTCTTATGTAAAATTTTCCAAACTTGATAAAATTCTCATCGGGTGACCAGACATCCTGAAAAATTCAGGACAATCCCCAAATCTAAACTGTTGTCCCGAATCCGGCCCTAAATGTCCCAAAAATTCCTCTCAAACAGAAGACTGAGTAGTTATTTTCTGATAAACATCAAAAACTGTTCACAGACAGGGTGAGTTGACTGCACACAGCCCAGACCACTGCTGATAAGCCACGATCTGTCTTGTTTTGTTTTTGATGTTCTACAATTAGGCGCAAATTTGCGCTGACAATAAGTTTTCATTGATTCAACATGACTGGTGCAACAGAACGCCAACACAAGGCTAAAAAGAAGAAGAGTCAGTGCAGGTACAATTAGACAGCCATAATCAGGTGAATTTTGAGATTTCTATCTGTGATATGGCTATCTTTTTTTACTACTAACTTAAATTACTATCTGTGACATGACTCTTTTTTTACTTCTAACTGAATCTGATCTGAGACACTATCTAGAACATGACACTGAGAAAGAAGAAAACAGAGGAAGCACATAACAAAACACAGTCCACATAATGGCAAGACGACAATGAAGGCATAGGCGAAGGCGTCTCGGTGCCTCTTTCAATTCTGATATTTATTCTCTCTGGTTGTTTTGCCCTGGAAGTTCTGCTGCTTAAATCACTGCCTGTGAATTCAGTGTCGACTGAACAAAGGAGAGTTTATCACTGCTTCCTGTTTCTCGTCATGGAGTTCAGCAATTACTTTCTAAGACACAAAAGTCAGCGTGTTACTGTAAAAGAAGGAGACATGTTTATCCACAAAATGAGCCCGTTACAGCTCTTTCCAACTCTGCGTCGGGAACCAGTCCTCTGCGTCTTAGGTTGTGTTTTTCAGAGCATTTTTGAATATTCATATCTGAGCACTTCTTAATTCCAATTTGCTTCAGTGTGGCGGAAATTTCCACATGGGTCCTTCCTGCTCCAAACAACTCTGATGTATTTAGCATCGATCTGGAAGGCAGCAATGGAAACCTATAACATCCTCTGATACAGACTGGTGCGTCCGAAAACTTAAAAATACTGCAGAACTTCCGTGGCAAATAAACCAGAGAGAATAAAATATAAAAACTGAAATAGGCACTGAGACTGTTTTTCGATCGGTGTGATTTGAAATAAACTTTAACCCCTTAATGCCTGAATGTATATAGATGTATATAAAACTGTTTTGTGTGTGTTTTTGCCTTTAAATAGATGGTAAATTAAGGTGAGATTATTGACTATAGCAAAAAAAAAAAAAAAAAAAAATTGTGCCTGTTGCAAATTTGCGACAACTAGAAAAAAAGTGCTTGCCAAAGGTTCCCAGGAATGTGCTGCATATGCACTAAACACTGGGGAAATACAGCCTCTGTCTTGGCTTATATCATAATCCAAACATTTTTTTTTTTTGCATATTTGTGACACTCTGCGTTAAGGGGTTAAATTAAATATTGCAAATAGAGGTCAAAATCTGTTTTATTTGTTTGACACTAAAACAGAATAATGAAATAACAAACAGTTTTCCCATTTTACTGTTCGTTCTTGTATTGTTTCGTTCTTAACTGAAATTCAAAAGAACAAATGGTACATGCAAACCGTTAGCTTGAAAACTACCACTTCATGACATCACAATGTGGAACAGAGCCTTTTAAGATTCGGGGACGACAGACTAATAATGCAGGATTACTCAAACATGTGAATGAACCAAAACACAACTCCAGGCCTGCTGGTTGTTGTTAGTTTAACCGTGACTGCAGAAACATATTTTTAAACAGCAGAAATGCTTAAGAGTCGTAAAAAGTTCAGAGTTTTTACGCCACAATCCTGGACAATTTCAAATGCCGTGTTTTGTGACGGCTCTGATGGAACTGCACAGGATTCATTAAACAAGCATCAGTGACACAAATCGCTTCTCCAGCAGGTGTTTGAAGAGGCAGGAAGTCAATTAGAGTTAGTTTCGCATTTGTGGTCTTAAAATTAAATCATTTTAGAGCAATATTACAATTTAGAAAGTCCAAAATTTCAAATACTAATCCTTGGGAGACACAGACATGTTGAGACTTAATCTCATACAGTGAAGAGTCTTATATAATCGAGGTAGAACACTCTGCCGTCTCCGTCCCCACGCTCTCCTCTCTCCCACACCTTTGTCTGAAGCCCATATCAAAGCACCTGTTCTCCCCTGGTCCCCTGTTCACCCGATAAAGAGGATTGTGGGGGATATGTGGGAAACCCGCCAAAGAGGAAACCCTGTTCTGTTCAGGTGAGTGTGAGGAGAAAGGAGGGAGGAGGCTGATGAGGAGGTAAGGCGTTGGAGCTAGGGTGTAGGAGCGAAAATGCAGGAGCTAGGACACAGGAGTGAGTGTGTAGGAGCTAGGCTGTAGAAACTAGGATATAGGAGCTAGGACACAACAGCTAAGATGTAGGAGCTAGGACATAAGAGGTAGGATGTAGGAGCTAGGACGCAGGAGCTAGGACACAGAAGCTAGGACATAGGAGCTAGGACACAGGAGCTAGGCTGTAGGAGCTAGTGTGCAGGAGCTAGGACACAGGAGTTAGGCTGTAGGAGCTAAGCCATAGAAGCTAGGCTGTAGGAGCTAGGACATAGGAGCTAGTGTGTAGGAGCTAGGCTGTAGGATGTAGGATACATGAGCTAGGCTGTAGAAGCTAGTACACAGGATCTAGGCTGTAGGAGCTAGTCTGTAGGAGTTAAGCTGTAGGAGCTAAGGCACAGAAGCTAGGCTATAGAAGCTAATGTGCAGGAGCAAGCGTACACAGGAGTTAGGCTGTAGGAGCTAGGACACAGGAGTTAGGCTGTAGGAGCTAGTACACAGGATGTAGGCTGTAGGAGCTAGTATACAGGAATTAGGACATAGGAGCGAGTGTACACAGACTTTGGCTCTCTCTGTGAAGAGTTATTTTTAGTGTGTTATTTTTAAGATGTAGGAGCTAGTACACAGGATTTAGGATGTAGGAGCTAGGCTGTAGGATCTAGGCTGTAGGAGCTAGTAAACAGGAGTTAGGACATAGGAGTTAGTGTACACAGACTGGTGCACGTTTGGGCTCTCTCTAGTTATTTTTATTTTTAGTGTGTTATTTTTAAGATGTAGGAGCTAGTACACAGGAGTTAGGCTGTAGGAGCTAGGATGTAATATTTAGGCTGTAGGAGCTAGTGTGCAGGAGTTAGGCTGTAGGAGTTAGGACATAGGAGCTAGTGTACACAGACTTTGGCTCTCTGTGTGCATAGTTATTTTTAGTGGGTGCTTCAGTGTGGGCTGAAACTGCAGAAATAGTGGTGGAACAGCTCAGTGTGAAAACAGAGCCACAGAACGAGACGCTGGTACTGGAATTTAGCAAATGCCTGAGGTCACAACAACTCCGCCCAATCATACATCAGGAAGTGCTCTATTAGCATGCTAATTTGCGTTCCGGGCTCTGGGAGTGGAGCAGTGCTCAGAAACCCATCAATCATTTGCCACGTTTACGCAAGAGTTTTAAATTCTAAATTAAAAAGATGGTGTAAACTCAAAGGAGAATAATTTAATTCTGAGCGATTTAATCCAGAATAATTAATTTGGGATTAAAAAATCCTGTAAACGTTGCAAAAGGGAAGTGAAGAACTTGTTTTTCACACATTTTTTGTTGCATTTTTCCCAAATAAATGTGTTTTGTTGTCCTCTCTTTCTCTCCCTCCATTCTCCATTTCCTCTGTCCTTCTTTCTCTCCATTTCTTTCGTCTCTTTTGTCGCTCTCTCCTATCTCTCTCCCCTTCACTTCTTCTTTTGGTCTTTCTGTTCTCTTTCATTCTTTCTTTCACTCGTATCTTTTCTTCATTTTTAATCTATCCCATCTCTTTCATCATTTTTTCTCTTTTTTCTTCTCTCCTTTGCTCTCTCTTTGACTTTCACTCTACACGGGGGGTGTAGATGCTCTCTCTTTCATTCCACACTCCTCTTTCAATCGTCTCTCGTCTTGTCTCTCTTCACTCTCTGTCTCTTCTGTCTCCCTCTTCTTTCTCTAGTCTGCTCTCTCCATTCTCTGTCTCCCTCTATCTACTCTGTCTTTCCTTTCTCTCTCTCTCTCTCTGTTTCTTCAGAAGAGACAGTGAGCTCCTCCCCCTTCTCTCTCTCTTCCCCTGTTCTCCACTTTCTCTCTCTTATCCTCCCATCCTCTGTCTCATTTCCTCTCTGTCTCTGTCCACTCTCAATCTCCTTCTCTCCATTCTGAATAATTTCCCTCTTTCTCTCTTTTCCCCTCTCTTCCTCTGCCTCTCTCTTGCTCTTACCCCCCTCTCTTTTGTCTCTCTCTGTCACTTCTGTCTCTCTGTCTCTTTCTCTCTCTTTTGTTTCTCCATCTCTTCCCTCTCCTCTCTCTCTCTTTTCTCTCTGACTGTCTCTTTTCTCTCTCTCTTCTGTCTTTTCTCTTCCCTCTCCCCGTCTCTTTTCTCTCTATGTCTCTTCTCTCTTTCTGTCTCTTCCCTCTCTCTCTTTCTCTCTGTCTCTTTTGTCTCTCTCTCTTTCTGTCTCCATCCTCCCTCTCCTCTCTCTCTCTTCTCTCTGCCATAGCTCAGGTCACACTCTCCTCTCTCTGTCTCTTCTCTCTCCGTCTTTCCTCTCTTCTCTCTCTCTCTGTCTCTCCTGTCTCTCTCTCCTCCCTCTCTCTTCTCTCTCTGTCATAGCTTAGGTCACACTCTTCTCTCTCCTCTTTCTATCTCTTCTCTCTCTTTGTCTCTCCTGTCTCTCTCTGCCATAGCTCCGGTCACACTCTCCTCTCTCTGTCTCCTCTCTCTGTCTCTTCTCTTTCTGTCTCTTCTCTCTCTCTGCCATAGCTCAGGTCATGCTCTTCTCTCTCTGTCTCTTCTCTCTCCTCTTTCTGTCTCTTCTCTCTCTCTGCCAGTTCAGGTCACACTCTTCTCTCTCCTCTTTCTGTCTCTTCTCTCTCTCTCTGCCATAGCTCAGGTCACAATCTTCTCTCTCCTCTTTCTGTCTCTTCTCTCTCCTGTCTCTCTCCCCTCCCTCTCTCTTCTCTCTCTGCCATAGCTCAGGACATGCTCTTCTCTCTCTGTCTCTTCTCTCTCTGTCTTTTGCCTCTCCTCTATCTGTCTCGTCTCTCTCTCTCTGCCAGTTCAGGTCACAATCTTCTCTCTCCTCTTTCTGTCTCTTCTCTCTCTCTGCCATAGCTCAGGTCACACTCTTCTCTCTCCTCTTTCTGTCTCTTCTCTCTCTCTGCCATAGCTCAGGTTACACTCTTCTCTCTCCTCTTTCTGTCTCTTCTCTCTCTCTCTGCCATAGCTCAGGTTACACTCTTCTCTCTCCTCTTTCTGTCTCTTCTCTCTCTCTGCCAGCTCAGGTCACACTCTTCTCTCTCCTCTTTCTGTCTCTTCTCTCTCTCTGCCAGCTCAGGTCACACTCTTCTCTCTCCTCTTTCTGTCTCTTCTCTCTCTCTGCCAGCTCAGGTCACACTCTTCTCTCTCCTCTTTCTGTCTCTTCTCTCTCTCTGCCATAGCTCAGGTTACACTCTTCTCTCTCCTCTTTCTGTCTCTTCTCTCTCTCTGCCATAGCTCAGGTTACACTCTTCTCTCGCCTCTTTCTGTCTCTTCTCTCTCTGTCTCTCTCTTCTCCCTCTTCTCTCTCGTGTGAATTTATTTGTGAGATAAACCATCATTGGAGGTTTAATCAGCAGCATGTGACCCAGAGCTTATGTGACGCTCTGGACTCCACAGACGCGACTCGTCCAAAAGGAGGAGCGCAAAACTCACTTTCCATTTCCAGAGTGACTGTAGTACATTTACTCAAGCCACTGTTTCATCACATAGTACTTCTCAAGGTACTTTTATACTTGTACTTCAGGTCAGATTATGGAACTTTTTCAACTCATCTCCATGGAAACGTTATTGCTTTGAATGTAATGCTCTACAGAATGTCATTAAAGGGCCCATATTACGCTATTTTCTGCATATTTATTAGGCTGAGTTCATCTCTCAAACAGTAAAATGCTCTGTTCCACCTTGTGATGTCATCATGTGGTGATACAGGAAGTGCTCCATTGTGTTTTTAAACTCCACACACCCTCATTAGAATCATTTGGATAGTTTCAGTCCTGGAATTGTTGATCTTTACTGGATTAATGATGCAAGGAGCTGTAGTTGAAAACAACCACTTCATGACATCACAAGGTGTCTCCTCCTTTCCTTTCAGTGTCCTGGACCTGTCCATTTTCTCTTTGTCGCCTACTGTCACCTCTCTCCTTTATCCCCTCTCTCTCCTCATGTCCACTCTGTCTCCTCATATCTCTTTACTTCCCCTCTGTCTCCTCTGTCCCCTCATGTCTCCTCTGTCCCCTCATGTCTCCTCATCTCTCCTCATGTCTCCTCATGTCCCCTCATGTCTCCTCATGTCTCCTCATGTCCCCTCATGTCCCCTCTGTCTCCTCATGTCCCCTCTGTCTCCTCATGTCCCCTCATGTCTCCTCATGTCCCCTCATGTCTCCTCATGTCTCCTCATGTCTCCTCATGTCCCCTCATGTCTCCTCATGTCCCCTCATGTCCCCTCATGTCTCCTCATGTCCCCTCTGTCTCCTCATGTCCCCTCATGTCTCCTCATGTCTCCTCATGTCTCCTCATGTCCCCTCATGTCTCCTCATGTCCCCTCATGTCACCTCATGTCTCCTCTGTCCCCTCATGTCTCCTCTGTCCCCTCATGTCTCCTCATCTCTCCTCATGTCTCCTCATGTCCCCTCATGTCTCCTCATGTCTCCTCATGTCCCCTCATGTCCCCTCTGTCTCCTCATGTCACCTTATGTCCCCTCATGTCTTCTCATGTCCCCTTTGTCTCCTCAGGTCCCCTCTGTCTCCCCATGTCCCCTCTGTCCCCTCATGTCTCCTCATCTCTCCTCATGTCTCCTCATGTCCCCTCATGTCTCCTCATGTCTCCTCATGTCCCCTCATGAACCCTCTGTCTCATCATGTCACCTTATGTCCCCTCTGTCCCCTCATGTCTCCTCATGTCTCCTCATGTCCCCTCATGTCCCCTCTGTCTCCTCATGTCACCTTATGTCCCCTCATGTCTTCTCATGTCCCCTTTGTCTCCTCAGGTCCCCTCTGTCTCCCCATGTCCCCTCTGTCTCCTCAGGTCCCCTCTGTCTCCTCATGTCCCCTCTGTATCCTTATGTCACCTTCTGTCCCCTCATGTCTTCTCATGTCCCCTTTGTCTCCTCAGGTCCCCTCTGTCTCCTCATGTCCCCTCTGTCTCCTCATGTCACCTTATGTCCCCTCATGTCTTCTCATGTCCCCTTTGTCTCCTCAGGTCCCCTCTGTCTCCTGATGTCCCCTCTGTCTCCTCATGTCACCTTATGTCCCCTCATGTCTTCTCATGTCCCCTTTGTCTCCTCAGGTCCCCTCTGTCTCCCCATGTCCCCTCTGTCTCCTCAGGTCCCCTCTGTCTCCTCATGTCCCCTCTGTCTCCTCATGTCCCCTCTGTCTCCTCATGTCCCCTCTGTATCCTTATGTCTCCTCTGTCCCCTCATGTCTCTTCATGTCTCCTCATGTTCCCTCATGTCCCCTCTATCTCCTCATGTACCATCTGTCTCCTCATGTCTCCTTATGTCCCCTATGTCTCCTCATGTCCCCTCTGTCTCCTCCTGTCCCCTCATGTCTCCTTATGTCCCCTCTGTCTCCTCATGTCTCCTTATGTCCCCTCCGTCTCCTCATGTCTCCTCTGTCACCTCATGTCTTGTCTGTCTCCTCATGTCCCCTCTGTCTCCTCATGTCCCCTCTGTCTCCTTATATCCCTCTCTGTCTCCTCATGTCTCCTCATGTCCCCTCTGTCTCCTCTCGTCTCATGTCCCCTCTGTCTCCTCATGTCCCCGCATGTTTCCTTATGTCCTCTCTGTCTCCTTATGTCCCCTCATGTCTCCTCATGTTTCCTTATGTCCCCTCTGTCGCCTTATGTCTCCTCATGTCCCCTCTGTCTCCTCATGTCTCTTTTGCTGTCCCTTCTGTGTCCTCATGTCCCTTCTGTCTCCTCATGTCTCCTGTCTCCTCATGTCTCTTTCGCTGTCCCTTCTGTGTCCTCATGTCTCCTCTGTCTCCTCATGTCTCTTTAATCCCTTCTGTCTCCTCCTCTTTCCATCCCTGTGTCCTCTTGTCTCTTTCCGTCCCTCTGTGTCCTCGCTTGTCTTCTCCTGTCTCTTTTGCTGTCCCTTCTGTCCCCTCCTTGTCTCTTTCCATCTCTCTGTATCCTCTTGTCTCTTTCCATCCCTCTGTGTCCTCTTTGTCTCTTTCCATCCCTCTGTGTCCTCTTGTCTCTTTCTGTCCCTGTGTCCTCTTGTCTCTTTCCATCCCTCTGTGTCCTCTTGTCTCTTTCTGTCCCTCTGTGTCCTCTTGTCTCTTTCTGTCCCTCTGTGTCCTCTTGTCTCTTTCTGTCCCTCTGTGTCCTCTTGTCTCTTTCTGTCCCTCTGTGTCCTCTTGTCTCTTTCCGTCCCTCTGTGTCCTCTTGTCTCTTTACGTCCCTCTGTGTCCTCTTGTCTCTTTCTGTCCCTCTGTGTCCTCTTGTCTCTTTCCGTCCCTCTGTGTCCTCTTGTCTCTTTCCGTCCCTCTGTGTCCTCTTGTCTCTTTCTGTCCCTCTGTGTCCTCTTGTCTCTTTCCGTCCCTCTGTGTCCTCTTGTCTCTTTCCGTCCCTCTGTGTCCTCTTGTCTCTTTCCGTCCCTCTGTGTCCTCTTGTCTCTTTCCGTCCCTCTGTGTCCTCTTGTCTCTTTCTGTCCCTCTGTGTCCTCTTGTCTCTTTCTGTCCCTCTGTTTCCTCTTGTCTCTTTCCGTCCCTCTGTGTCCTCTTGTCTCTTTCTGTCCCTCTGTTTCCTCTTGTCTCTTTCCGTCCCTGTGTCCTCTTGTCTCTTTCCGTCCCTCTGTGTCCTCTTGTCTCTTTCTGTCCCTCTGTGTCCTCTTGTCTCTTTCTGTCCCTCTGTGTCCTCTTGTCTCTTTCTGTCCCTCTGTGTCCTCTTGTCTCTTTCCGTCCCTCTGTGTCCTCTTGTCTCTTTCTGTCCCTCTGTGTCCTCTTGTCTCTTTCCGTCCCTCTGTGTCCTCTTGTCTCTTTCCGTCCCTCTGTGTCCTCTTGTCTCTTTCTGTCCCTCTGTGTCCTCTTGTCTCTTTCTGTCCCTCTGTGTCCCCGCTCGTCTCCAGGATGAATAGAAGTAGAATTTTAACAGCGCAGAACACATCAGCATGTGTCCATTACGCCGAGGCCCCGGGGCCCGGCTAAATCAGAACAAATAGAGCCCGGCCGTAATCACCCCTGCATTAGCAACCTGCCGCCGTTAGCTACGTTTAGCTAGCGTTTGTGTCGTTAGCGTCGTTAGCGCTGAGCGATCGGAGAGAGGCGACAGGGGAGGCCGGAGCCGAATGTTCTGATCTTTGAAATGAAGTAGAATTAAGTGTGTGCTGCCTTCATGTTGCTTTAAATGTCCTTTTTTTTTTTTTTTTTTTTACATTCAGAGACCACCAGAAACATGTTTTCTAACTACTGATGTTGACGTGTACAGGGAAACCAGGTTTTCCAAATTCTAAAGGGGACACACCCGATTGGGAGGTTGGTGTAAATAAAATAGTGAAAAAAAAGCATGTAAGATTGTGCATTCTCAACTCACGTGTGGATGAATGCAATTTATGCTCCTCTGGTTTAGACCTGAAATAGTCCTGGTTTAGAACTGAAATAGTCCTGGTTTAGAACTGGAATAGTCCTGGTTTAGAACTGAAATAGTCCCAGTTTAGCCCTAGTTTAGCCCTGGTTTAGACCTGATTTAGACCTGAAATAATGTGTTTAGTCCTAGTTTAGTCCTGGTTTAGGCCTGATATAGTTCTGTTTTAGCCCTAGTTTAGACCTGGTTTAGACCTGAAATAGTCCTTGTTTAGTCCTAGTTTAGTCCTGGTTTAGACCTGGTTTAGACCTGAAATAGTCCTTGTTTAGTCCTAGTTTAGACGTGAAATAGTCCAGGTTTAGACTTAAGATAGTCCTGGTTTAGCCCTAATTTACTCCTGGTTTAGTCCTGGTATAGTTCTATTTTAGCCCTAGTTTAGTCCTGGTTTAGACCTGAAATAGTCCTTGTTTAGGGACACCTGGGGCATTTCTTATATAAAACTGCGACAAATTGCTGGTTTTGGATAAATCTGCTGGGACAGGGGGACACAGGGCTCAAAATTGTCCTGGGTAAATAGGGACATCTGGTCACCCTATACATGTATGTCTATGGCAGAATGTTCAGAAGTTACCATGGCAACACAGTTAGGGTGACTAGATGTCCCTATTTACCAGGTCTACATCAGGTCTAAACCAGGACTACAAACTGTTTTCATGGAGGATTTGTGTGTAACGTGAGCCAGCCCAGTCACACATCGTCATATGTAGCGCACAGTTTTTAGAATAGACTCTGTTGATCTTTGTGTCTTTTCCTGTCATCAGAACACGCCTGGAGCTGCATTTTGCTTCATTCACGCTTGTTTGGTGAATCCTTATTTAATAAGTACGATCCCTCTGAGCCCCATAAAAACACGCACTTTGGAAATGCCATAAGTAAAAGTTCATCGTTTTTCAGTCCATAAATCCAAATCTGAACATTTCTGCTGTTCTCAGGATTACAGAGACACAAATATGCTCAGGAGACAGTTATTATTAGTGCTAAAACATGCAATACCAAAGCAGGAGCCTGTGTGATCCAAACAGTTGAACAGTAGAGAATACGTGTGGTTTTCTGTAAAAGAAAAGCGGAAAAAGAAAAGAAAAGAATGAGGCGTGATACAGGTAAATAACATGACTATAACAAGGCTGATAAAGAAGAGCGCCCTCTTTTGGTCAGGAAAATGTACTGCAAGGTTGAGTTTACAGTTGGTGACGTAATGAATATTGGACAAAGAAAAACTTACGACTAATTAGGTGAACTTTCGACACTTAAGTACGATAAAAGGGCGGCAAACTTATAAATGATGGTTTGTACAGTTATAACTAACATAAAGGTAAACACTAGTGATAAAATACACACAGGATTATATTATTTGTAAACACGGGCCAATTGGATGCCTCGTGGCTGCACCATAGACCGTATATATGAGTGGACAAAGCTAACTCGTCAGTGCTGCAGGAGGCTCTTCCGGCTCCTTCTCTCCCTTTTTTTCTTGATTTACATTGGGATCTTATCGCTCCTCTCTCTGGACCTGCTGCGGCCTCATCATTTTGGCCTTAAAATGTTCGTATGAACCGCGACACATGATCCTGAATTTTTCATTTCTTTATTTTGTTCCTAAATCAAGATCAGATGCATAAATAATGGACCAATCAGGTACCTTCATTCCCTGAGGTTGCTGCCGCCTAGCGTTAGCAACAGGTTTGATTGACAGCTTGTGTGTTTCACTGCTATGTAAGTTCCCTTCCCGTGTTCCTGCCCTGACTGACTATTTTTGAAATAAAATGACAAAATAAATCAAACAATTACAATAACTAATGTTACTAGCATAACTTAACTAACATAAAGTAAAGTGAATTTCGTTAAATTGCAACTCTATTGTTGTTCGCACATAACAGAACATAGAACATAAATCAATGACTGAAACTTACGATTTAAAGTTTGATGATAAAAGCTAAAAGTTCCCTTATTATTCTCAAGATTCTCCAAAATACACCAGTCCATGCAGAATGGTGCAGAGTATCACTGCTCTGCCAAGGGGCGGGTGGCACATTTAACAACCTCAGTCATGATTGGCTCTTGTGGTTGCTATGATACTGCGGTCGGATTTCCAAATATGGAGCCTGGCTCCAAATTCGCTCCTGTAACCGTGACATCAGGAGCCTTATTTGAGCGATGCTGTGGTGACGTCACACTCACTTAGTCCACTCATACTGTATATACGGTCTATGGGCTGCACAGACTGAACTCAAAATAGTGGCTACATTTGAGGCCTGAACAAATACACATAATAATAATCATAATCATATGCATTGTTTTGGAGAGAACTAGTTGTGTGTGTGTGTGTGGTCCTGAAACAAACACAAATTATAATATACGCTATAAAATAGATGGAGGTCGGAAACAAGAGGTAATAGCTTGGTAATAACAGTGAGACGTTAGCTGGCTCTTAGCTTCTAGCACTTAGTATGTCTTAATATTACAAATATCTACAATTAACATTTCCTAACTACTTGAAACGCTCTGCAGATATGTTGAGGTATCTGTGCCTTTTCTTTAAACCACTACTTACTTCTTAAATACACACACGAGACTTGCATGACACACCGAAAACAACTAAAACGTGCAGCACTGTCAACCACACTTAAAATGACAGCATCTGATTGGCTACAATGTCTGTCAATCAAACACCCAGCTGAAAGTTATATCCTTCGACACATCACAAATAGAAATACACATACAACACTTACACAAAACACTCACAACAGCTCAATATAACTCTGGGCATGACTAAACCAAAGTGGCTGAACCATTTCAGTGGCCACTAGGGGGAACACGGAACAGTCCAAATGATTATCCCAGGGGGTTTTACACAATACCGATACCACAATGAAGATAAAGCATTTTCTTAGTGATCTAAGGTCTTATTCTTGTTCTTATACGTGTACATGTAAGTTCATATTTTGACCTACTGAAATTATTCTTTGCAGTGATAGATGTGTTTACCACTTGAGACCACTTGACTTTTCCAGATTAAACTCATGTATCTTTGTTTTTGGTGTTTGATCCTGAGCTCTGTAAACTAAGTCCAGTGAAGCCTGCTCCTGCAGAGATAAGCCATCACAGAAGCCAACACACCCGAACTCTGTGACAAACTCTTGACAGAACTAGGGCAGCACAGTGACACAGCAAAAAGGTCTTGGGCTTGACTCTTGGGTGTCACCGAGCGTTTCTGTGAGGAGTTTTCATGTTTTCACCGTGTTTGTGCTGATTTCTTTTTTGATTTTGACTCTTTGGAGCTTTCTACCATGTTCCTTCATCAAAAACATGCCTCTAGAGGATTTAGACATCATCCATGCCATTTGAGTAATCTAGTGATCTCTCATGGGTCCTATTCAAACCTTTCTTATGCCTAGCAGTACAAGGCTGTACAAAGCTCTGCCCATGAGCCTACGTCCCCCATGCTCCCCCACAGCAATTCTCCAGAAATATACAAAAACATGAGACAAAACAATACACTACAGCAGTAGTTTGACCAGTGCTTATTGTGTTGTGAAAGTGCTCTGAAGGGGGAGGGACTTAGCGTGGGGAGCAAAGGAAGGGAAGATTCAGAGCATCAAAAATGCAGTGAAGCAAGGGCGTAGATTTGCATAGGGATAGTGGGGACATGTCACAATCAATATCTGGGGAAGACAATTTAATAAACAAAAATAATTTATATAATTATATCATTTAACACATTTTATGGGACGTTCACACCGCAGACTTTTAAAAATACTCTTTTGAGTTCATAATGTGTTTATTAGACGTTCTGAGATGTATTCACTAGGGCCCAACCGATATGTCAGGCTCTTGGAAACATATCGGCTGGTCCGATAAACACGAGGACATGTTTTACTTTACTAAAGCTCAGACTCTCTATATTCTGCCCATTTAATCCAATTTACTGACAGATAAATGTCCTAATATGTGGCTCAGCATCAATATTTATCTGAGGAGTCATTTGTCTGCGTCCATTCTGCCCCTGAACGCATCACCATGTGCACTTGTTTACAGCCGCAGCCACAGATCCATGTGCACAACACTGAGATTATTTTCTTTTCCCGGACGCTCAGTTTGAGTCTGGATTAAAAGGACAGTTCTTAGTGCAGACTTGTGATCTGAGAGGAGCCTGTGTGAGGCTGAGTGTTGGAAATGTGTCGGTTTTGAAGCTCGTTTTGGTTCTTTCTCATTGGTTAGCGATTAGCTGCTGTAGCTCGCACACATAAACAGGCTGTTTTCTTTTCTGTTAACGACTGTAAAGTGACTGTAGTGGCCATATATATGTTACTGGACACGCACTGATATGTAAATGAGCTGTGAATAGAAGTGTGAATTATCGGCATTTGCAGATCATTAATTACCGCGGCGCACACGCATTTACCGCTAAAAGCTAATAGCGGTAGAAGTTTTAGAAACAATTGAGGATTTACAGTGAATTTTTACGTCTTAAATGTATCGGCGATTATATCGGCTATCAGCAGCTCCAACTACCTTTTTATCGGTATCATATCGGCCGTAACAAAATCCTTATCGATCGGGCCCTAGTATTCAGTGATATCACAACAGAGATATCTGCTGTTCATAGGCCCAAGTGCCGCAGGTAAACTGGGGAAGTGCAGCCACCGCATGTGCTGCTCACACTAGTGCCTCGCTGTCAGCTATATTTCATTTCTCTTGGGATATAAGACGTTATTTCACCGTCACTTCACTGCCCTTGCTGTGAAGTGAAACTGATAAAACATGTTAATATGTTGGTCAGGTGAGTCCATCTTTTTCAAATCAATGAAAGTAACAGGGTGATCTAAATATGTGATGTGTTAGCAGTAAACACCACACGGAAGTCAAATACCCCTTTGACAACATGAGTGATAGATGGATTAGCCAATCACAGACAATCATGGTCTATTATTAAATACATCTGAGCGCTCACGAGGAAAAAAATCTGTATATCACAAAGAACTGATGTTTGTGCAGAAGCATTAACTTTGACCAAAATAACGAGTGACCAATGAGCTGCTTTGGTGGACATGTGTCACTGAAATAAAGCGATGTGATTGGTTGGTGGCGTCTCCTCCTCGGCGTTAGTGCAGTCGTCTGGAGTGTGAGATGGAGGCGAGTGTGAGCTGGGCTGTGATCCTCACTGCTACACACACTGAATAACAACTACACAACAGACTAGAGGAGGAGAGGAGGAGGAGGAGAGGAAATGAGGAAGACAGAGGAGGAGAGGGGAGAGGAAACGAGGAAGACAGGAAGAGGAGAGAGGAGGTGAGAGGAAATGAGGAAGACAGAGGAGGAGGAGAGGGAAGAGAAAAAGAGGAAGACAGGCAGAGGAGAGAGGAGAGGGAAGAGAAAATGAGAAAGACAGAGGAGAAGAGAGAAATGAGGAAGACAGAGGAGGAGGAGAGAGGAGAAGAGAGAAATGAGGAAGACAGAGGAGAGAGGAGGGGAGAGGAAATGAGGAAGACAGAGGAGGAGGAGGAAAGGGAAGAGGAAACGAGGAAGACAGAGGAGGAGGGGAAAGGAGGGGGAGGAAACGAGGAAGACAGGAGGAGGAGAGAGGACGTGAAAGGAAATGAGGAAGACAGAGGAGGAGGGAAAGGAGGGGGAGGAAACGAGGAAGACAGGAGGAGGAGAGAGGAGGTGAAAGGAAATGAGGAAGAGGAGGAGAAGAGAGGAAACAAGGAAGACAGAGGAGGAGGGAGGGAGGAGAGGGAAGAGGAGAGGGGAAATGAGGAAGACAGAGGAGGAGGAGTGGACAGGGAAGAGGAAACGAGGAAGACAGAGGAGGAGAGGAGGCTGAGAGGAGGAGGAGAGGGAAGAGGAAATGAGAAAGACAGAGGAGGAGGAGAGGAGGGGAATGGGAAGAGGAAAGAGGAAACGAGGAAGACAGAGGAGGAGGAGATTTTGGAAGAGAGTATAAGAGGGGAGGAGTTGAAAGAAAATGAGAAAATAGGAGGCATGGAGAGGAGTGTGTGGAGAAGAGAGGAGGTAAGGAGAGAAAAGAGAGAAGCTTGAAGAAGAGAGGAAAGTAGAGGAGGTGGAGAAGAGGAGAGAGAGAATCTTGAGGAGGAGAAGAAAGATGAGAGAGGGGAAGAAGAGAGGAGAGGAGGAAAAGATGAGAGAAAAAGAGGAGCATAGACAAGGAGAGGAAGGAGGAAAGAGGAGAGGTGGAGGGGAGAGAAAGAAAGAAATGTGCGGAGAAGAGAGGAGGTAAGGAAAGATGAGAGAGGGGAGAGAGAAGAGAAGACAGAGGAGAGGAGGAGATGAAGGAAGAGAGTTTAAGAGGGGAGGAGTTTAGAGAAAAGAGAGGACGTGGAGAGGAAAGGAAAGAAAAGAGGGAGCAGGTTGTGAAAGAATGTGCGGAGGAGAAAATCATGAGGAGAGGAGAGGATGTTGAGGAGAGATTGTGGAAGAGAGGAGCTGGAAGAGGAGAGAGAGTGTCTTGAGGAAGAAAAGAGAGATGAGAGAGAGGGGAGAAGAGAGGAGAGGAGGGGAGAGAAGACAAAGGAGAGGAGATGAGAGAAAAAGAGAGAAGAGGGAAGGCTGTAAATGAATGTACGGAGAAGAGAGGAGGCCAGGAGAGGAGAGAGAGAAGCAAAGAAGAGAAGAGGAGCTGGAGGAGAGGAAGTGGAAGAGAGGAAGAGAAGAGAGAATCCTGAGGAGGAGAGGAGGCGGAGAAGAGGAGTAGTAACAGGAAGAGGAGGTAAAAAGAGGTCAAAGAGAAGAAGAAAATAAAGAGGAGCAGGAATCTTGAGGAGAGGAGAAGAAGAGAAGTAGCTGAGAGGAGTAAAGGGGGTGGAGAAGAGGAAGAGAAGAGAGGGAATCTTGAGGAGGAGAGAAGAACGAGAAGCACCAGCAGAAGGTCCTAAACACGCCGTACGTATGAAGATAGAATAAACAACACCTCTCCAAAAACCTTAAAGAACTCAAACAGGAACATCATAAAACCGGAGTCCTCCTCAGAACCCTGTGGAGCTCTGAACTCTGAGCTCCTGATTCATCTGTAAAACTTCTCTAACACGCACCATCAGATGGACTGCAGAATGTGGAGAGAGAGGAAATGCTTAAAGGACTAAAGACTAAAGCTGCTGATCGACTGGTGGTTTAAAAAGATCTCAAAAATCTGACCCAAACTGCACTCACAAGACTACACCTGCAGGGGGAGCTCATGCAAAAATCTATTATTAATGCAGAAAAAGAACAAGGAAATAATGCACAGTGTCCTATTTTTTTTTTTTTTTTACGTCATTTTAAGCGTAGTTATCTTGAAGAGTACTAAGTCCAGCTCAGTGAAACAGAACAGTTTAAGTTAGTTTAAGTTTATTCTGGGACGTTGTTTAGTTGGTGAAGTTTTTCCAAATTTTGCATTGAAGGCTTCACAGTCTTACGTGACTGCACTGCAAAAAAGAATTTTCTAGCATAGTTAAACTGACTTGAATTAAGCAGATTCATCTTAAAAGACCAATTTTAAGATTTTTTTTACTTAATAAGATGAGATTTTTTTTACTTGTTTCAAGATATTCCATCCTGATTTATCTTTTCTAGATATTACAACTTATTCTAAGCACTTTTTATATTAAATCAGTCCAGGTTAAGCCTCTTTAACTTCCTTCTCAAACCAATAAGGTGAAAAATCTTACCATAAATATTTGAAACTAGTGTTTTCTGCTTAGAACAAGATTCATATATTGTCTTGTTTTAAGAAAACTTGGTAAGTGAAAATTTCTTACTGCACTGGCAGATAATTTCAATTAAAATATGGCATTTTTACCTCAAAATTGGTATTTTTTAAAACATTTTTGATAGGCCTTTTTTGCTGTGTGTGTGCGAGCAGATTCCAAGACGCAAAATTACTTCTGTTTGGGAGTGAACGGAACTACGGAAGCTGGGGGGGCTCACAACAAACAAAAACAAATGCAAACGCCGCAGCACAATAAAAAAAAACAACGGAACTGACCACAGGACTTTATTTTCCGACCTGGGAGGGCTCACAACAAATACAAACGCCACCAAACAAATACAAACGCTGCAACACAAATACAAACGCCACCACACAAATACAAACGCTGCAACACAAATACAAACGCCACCACACAAATACAAACGCCACCACACAAATACAAACGCCACCACACAAATACAAACGCTGCAACACAAATACAAACACCACCACACAAATACAAACGCTGCAACACAAATACAAACACCACCACACAAATACAAACGCTGCAACACAAATACAAACACCACCACACAAATACAAACGCTGCAACACAAATACAAACGCTGCAACACAAATACAAACGCCACCACACAAATACAAACACCACCACACAAATACAAACGCTGCAACACAAATACAAACGCCACCACACAAATACAAACACCACCACACAAATACAAACACCACCACACAAATACAAACGCTGCAACACAAATACAAACGCTGCAACACAAATACAAACGCCACCACACAAATACAAACACCACCACACAAATACAAATGCTGCAACACAAATACAAACACTGCAACACAAATACAAACACCACCACACAAATACAAACGCTGCAACACAAATACAAACGCTGCAACACAAATACAAACGCTGCAACACAAATACAAACGCTGCAACACAAATACAAACGCCACCACACAAATACAAACGCCACCACACAAATACAAACACCACCACACAAATACAAACGCTGCAACACAAATACAAACACCACCACACAAATACAAACGCTGCAACACAAATACAAACGCTGCAACACAAATACAAACACCACCACACAAATACAAACACCACCACACAAATACAAACACCACCACACAAATACAAACGCTGCAACACAAATACAAACACCACCACACAAATACAAACGCTGCAACACAAATACAAACACCACCACACAAATACAAACACCACCACACAAATACAAACGCTGCAACACAAATACAAACGCTGCAACACAAATACAAACACCACCACACAAATACAAACACCACCACACAAATACAAACGCTGCAACACAAATACAAACACCACCACACAAATACAAACGCTGCAACACAAATACAAACGCCACCACACAAATACAAACACCACCACACAAATACAAACACCACCACACAAATACAAACGCTGCAACACAAATACAAACGCCACCACACAAATACAAACACCACCACACAAATACAAACGCTGCAACACAAATACAAACGCTGCAACACAAATACAAACGCTGCAACACAAATACAAACGCCACCACACAAATACAAACGCCACCACACAAATACAAACGCCACCACACAAATACAAACGCCACCACACAAATACAAACGCTGCAACACAAATACAAACGCTGCAACACAAATACAAACACCACCACACAAATACAAACGCTGCAACACAAATACAAACACCACCACACAAATACAAACACCACCACACAAATACAAACGCTGCAACACAAATACAAACACCACCACACAAATACAAACGCCACCACACAAATACAAACGCTGCAACACAAATACAAACGCTGCAACACAAATACAAACACCACCACACAAATACAAACGCTGCAACACAAATACAAACACCACCACACAAATACAAACGCCACCACACAAATACAAACGCTGCAACACAAATACAAACGCCACCACACAAATACAAACACCACCACACAAATACAAACACCACCACACAAATACAAACGCTGCAACACAAATACAAACACCACCACACAAATACAAACACCACCACACAAATACAAACGCTGCAACACAAATACAAACGCTGCAACACAAATACAAACGCTGCAACACAAATACAAACGCCACCACACAAATACAAACGCCACCACACAAATACAAACGCTGCAACACAAATACAAACACCACCACACAAATACAAACGCTGCAACACAAATACAAACGCTGCAACACAAATACAAACACCACCACACAAATACAAACGCTGCAACACAAATACAAACGCTGCAACACAAATACAAACGCTGCAACACAAATACAAACGCTGCAACACAAATACAAACGCTGCAACACAAATACAAACGCTGCAACACAAATACAAACGCTGCAACACAAATACAAACGCTGCAACACACACACAAAAAACCCCAAAACAAAACGCACAACACACTGTGATAGAAATTTCTCTCAATCTGTCTTTGTGTAAATGGATGTGATTTGTATCATATGTGAGTCATTAACATGTGTAAAGGCTCAGTCTCCAAGTCAGGAAGTGTTTGGTCGTCTTACTGTCCTCAAATGTGAGTTAAGTTGATTAGCACAAACCTGTGAACAAAAGTCACTCTGCTTTCATATGTATGTGAATGTATTTCTGTATAAATACTCAGAGCTCAGATGGTCTGGAGGTACCGGGGGGCAGAGCTCAGAGCTGAGGTTGGAGGGACAGGCTGCTAGAGGCTGTTGGGCTCTGGCCAGTACAGGCCTAGGCTCATATCTGCTGGAACAACAATAAACCTTTGTCTGTATTCCTAAAGCTCATCTGCCTTCGCAAATGGATTCATTATTTTTTTTCTTCCGGATCTGTTTTCCGACGGACCAAGCGAGGAGAATCAAGCGGGAAATTATTAATGACTGTAAGACAGTGAATCGATCCTGGCCACAAAACAATAAATGACTTTTACTTGCGTTTCCAACTTCATTCACTTGTCCGTTCCTTTACTTTTCACTTTCTTCTTCTTCTTCTTCTTCTTCTTCTTCTTCTTCTTCTTCTTCTTCTTCTTCTTCTTCTTCTTCTTCTTCTTCTTTTCCCATTCACTTCACACTTGATCCTCCTCGCTTGGTCCATCAGTAAAACCCGTGTCCCGAGTCCCGTGGCCACTTCCATTGTGGCTTTTTTGGTGTGTTGTGGTCATTGTGATTGTTTTTGTGAGCTTCTGTATCAACCTGATGACCAGATGAAAATGACCAAGATAGGAATTTAAAAAAAAGCAGATTACACTCATCATTCACAAGTTTAAAGGTCCTATAAATACGCAAAACCAACGAAACAAAAAAGATAGTTGTTAAACCTTTCCAGACCTAAGGGCAGTTTTATTACATTTGTCCTTGCCTGGACTTTTTCTTAATTTTGCGATTAAAACTAAAACTTACTCCCTAATGAAGTGTTCTACATCCTTTTGTTCAGTACAGCCTGTTATTTCACAATCTGCTGCTGTAGTTGTGTCATATGGCTGTAATAAAAGCTACAGGAGCATAAATACAAATGAAAACAGAAAATAAAATTCACACTTTTATACAAAACACACAGCAAACATGTATAAACAACTTTTTGGGCATAAAATGCTTCATTTAGGGCCTTAGCTACAAAAGTGCAAAATATCAAGTCTATAAGTAAACTAAAAATATTCTTATTGCCTCAGAATTTTTAAAAAGTGCAATAGCCCCATGACTTTCCTGGTCCAGTCCTGGAAACAGCTCCTGTCAGGTCCAGGGCCAGAGCCACAGCACTTCTGCATTTCCATGGTGGAAATTACATTTGGATTTCTTCATTTGGACTGAAATTAACCTTTCAAATAAAAAAAGCAAAGGATGCGCAATTATGCAGACCAAGATGTGTAATTTGCCATTTATAAAATAAACAACAACTTAATTTAGACTTAGAGTGGCTTTTTCAATAGTTACATACACAGACACTTAGAGCATCGACCATCTTGACTCGCTTCACTCTTTGGCAAAGTTTGGGCCGATCAAAATGGACGGAGCGCATGATTTTAGAGGAAAAAAGTTCCTATTGGACACTTATTTTCCCTACGTCATTACACAGCGTACATATGACGGAGGATAATGCCGGAAATATGTTCGGAAAGCCGCAAGTCTCAGTTTTTCAAGGGGAAAGTAGTGTGGTTCTGTCTTTTCTATCTGGTTGGAAAGTTATGCGCGGTTATTTAAAACATATGCAGAAGGTGGAACAGAGCATTTTGAGCTTTGAGGATGTAGACAGACACAATAAAGTGTTACTCAAACATGTGTGAATGAAACAAAACACAACTCCAGGTCTGTTTATGAGGAGGGAACAGCATTAGAAAATTGCTAAAAGCTCGCAATAGTCCAATTTGTGTAGTATAGGACCTTTAAACTTGTGACTTTTTGGCTGAGTACACATTTATTCAGTCTTGACAATTACTGATGACATTGAAAGCAATAAAAGATTGAGCTTTTAATAAAGGTACAGCATAGAACTTTTCTGCTTGTGTTATACAGCTCTGTCAATCAGGCAAAGCAACCTCCAACATCACCAAACGTTACAGTGTTTTCCACGGATTTCATCAAAGTCCTTTTTGCCCCAGTACACATACTGTACACTGAGAAAACTTGTCTGTCTGCATTTAATTCTGAAACATTTTTTGGTCAGGAAGTGTGTGTTAGCGTCCTAGTTGTCATTAACATAATGGAAAAAACTCTGCTCTGGTCTCTGAGAGTTGTGAAAAGTGCTTATAAACTCATCTGGGTTTCATTCACACATGTTTGAGTAACCCTTTATTTTCAGTCTGTCTACATCTCCAAAGCTCACAATGCTCTGTTCCACCTTGTGATGTCATAAAGTGGTAGATTTCAAGTTAAGAGCTACCATTTGTTCAGTAGAGTTTGGCAATTCCAGGGCTTAAATGACCCAAATGATTCTCGTGAAGGTGTGTGGAGTTTAAAAACACAGTCGAGCACTTCCTGTATCACCACATGACATCACAAGGTGGAGCCCGATGCAGGGTTTGTGTGTTAAACATGTGTGAATGAAACAAAACACAGCTCCGGGTCTGTTTGTGATGAGGACTCATTAGAACGTAGCATAATATGGGCCCTTTAAGACAGTTCAAACCAGGTACTTTAAATGGAAAAGTCTAGATGGAAACTGTGATTAATCTTGGATCTGAATTTGAAATGTAATCAGGAAGGCTGGATCCAATTAGCCCATCGCAACCTGAACCTTTGCCGCAGCTAATCACCCCAACGATGACCTCCTCCGATTGTACAGACACAGGGACATGTGGAGGGACCTGGAGGACGGTGATGGAAAATTGCCTTGTGAAAATTTTTATTCCCCTTAAATCTTAGTATTCAGTTTGGACGAAAAAGGGCGAAATGTTGGTGAGTTCACAGTTTGAGAAGCCATAGTTCCAAACAGCAGTGCTAGAATGACAGCGAAAAGGAAGCAAAAATGGTAAGGGCCAAAATTGTGAACTGAAATACAGAATTTAGGTTTATTTTGTGGCATTGGTACAGTGTGGTGTTGGTGCAGTGTGGTGTTGGTGCAGTGTGGTGTTGGTGGTGCAGTCCAGTGGTGGTACAGTCCGGTGGTGGTATAGTCCGGTGGTGGCGGTATAGTCTGGTGCTGGTGGTACAATCCTGTGGTGTTGGTATAGTCTGGTGGTGGTACAGTGGGTGGTGGAACATTCCAGTTTTGGTGCAGTCTGGTGGTGATGGTACAGTCCTGTGGTGGTGGTACAGTCCGGTGGTGGTGGTGGTACAGTCTGGTGGTGGTACAGTCTGGTGGTGGTACAGTCTGGTGGTGGTGGTACAGTCTGGTGGTGGTGGTACAGTCTGGTGGTGGTGGTACAGTCTGGTGGTGGTGGTACAGTCTGGTGGTGGTACAGTCTGGTGGTGGTACAGTCTGGTGGTGGTACAGTCTGGTGGTGGTGGTGGTGGTACAGTCTGGTGGTGGTGGTACAGTCTGGTGGTGGTGGTACAGTCTGGTGGTGGTACAGTCCTCTGGTGGTACAGTCCTGTGATGGTGGTACAGTCCAGTTTTGGTGCAGTCCGGTGGTGGTGGTGGTACAGCGAGGGGTGGTATAGTCCGGAGGTGGTGGTACAGTCCAGTTTTGGTGCAGTCCGGTGGTGGTTCAGTGGGTGGTGGTACAGTCCAGTTTTGGTGCAGTCCGGTGGTGGTGGTACAGTCCAGTTTTGGTGCAGTCCGGTGGTGGTTCAGTGGGTGGTGGTACAGTCCAGTTTTGGTGCAGTCCGGTGGTGGAGGTGGTGGAGGTTCTGCAGTGCTGTGGATTCATTCCTCTGGGAGTCTCTTTGTGCTGGACACAGGAGCTGACCACAGCCGACCGCAGCCTTTTAGACTCGGACAAACTTTATTGATCCACAAGAGAAAGTTTGAGCTGCTCACACATCACAATATCACAGAATAACAAGGAGGAAAACATAAATGATAATAAATAAAATAACACACTTTAGATAAACAGCAGAAATAACAAGAGACCTTAAAGACCTGAACACATCTGTGCAGCTTCAAACACAACAACAGCTATTTTTAGATGACATGAAAAGAACAGAGAGAAATAAAGAGAAGAGAACAAGAAGAAAGAGACTCTAAAGTGGGACAAGGGACAAGAGGACAACCACAAGAGGGACAGGTGCAGGACAGGTGCAGGGCATCCACAAGAGGGACAGGTGCAGGACAGGTGCAGGGCATCCACAAGAGGGACAGGTGCAGGACAGGTGCAGGACATCCACAAGAGGGACAGGTGCAGGACATCCACAAGAGGGACAGGTGCAGGACAGGTGCAGGGCATCCACAAGAGGGATAGGTGCAGGACAAGAGCAGGGCAGGAGCAGAACAACCAAAAGAGGGACAGGTGCAGAACAAGTACTGGGGGACAGGTGCAGAACATCCACAAGAAGGACAGGGCAGAACAGGTGCAAGACATCGGCAAGAGGGACAGGGTCAGGACAAGAGCAGGACAGGTGCAGGACAGGTGTGGGACAAACCACACAAGGGACATGTGCACGACAACGATAGAGACAGGTGCAGGACAAGTACAAGAGGGACAGGTGCAGGACAAGTACAAGAGGGACAGGTGCAGGACAAGTACAAGAGGGACAGGTGCAGGACAAGTACAAGAGGGACAGGTGCAGGACAAGTACAAGAGGGACAGGTGCAGGACAAGTACAAGAGGGACAGGTGCAGGACAAATACAAGAGGGACAGGTGCAGGACAAGTACAAGAGGGACAGGTGCAGGACAAATACAAGAGGGACAGGTGCAGGACAAGTACAAGAGGGACAGGTGCAGGACAAGTACAAGAGGGACAGGTGCAGGACAACGATAGAGACAGGTGCAGGACAAGTACAAGAGGGACAGGTGCAGGACAAGTACAAGAGGGACAGGTGCAGAGCAGGTGCAGGACAGGGGCCTAAAGGACTGAGCTGACTGAATAGTTTCTGCATTGCTGTATTTGTAGTATTTGTTGTGTATTTGTGGTGTTTGTTGTGTATTTGTGGTATTTGTTGTGTATTTGTGGTATTTGTTGTGTATTTGTAGTATTTGTTGTGTATTTGTGGTATTTGTAGTATTTGTTGTGTATTTGTAGTATTTGTTGTGTATTTGTGGTATTTGTTGTGTATTTGTGGTATTCGTTGTGTATTTGTGGTGTTTGTTGTGTATTTGTGGTGTTTGTTGTGTATTTGTAGTATTTGTGGTATTTGTTGTGTATTTGTGGTATTTGTTGTGTATTTGTTGTGTATTTGTGGTATTTGTTGTGTATTTGTGGTATTTGTTGTGTATTTGTGGTGTTTGTTGTGTATTTGTGGTGTTTGTTGTGT
Organism: Odontamblyopus rebecca; assembly: GCA_030686955.1. NCBI lineage: Eukaryota > Metazoa > Chordata > Actinopteri > Gobiiformes > Gobiidae > Odontamblyopus > Odontamblyopus rebecca. The sequence goes on from CM060667.1 coordinate 17,630,288, forward strand.
ATTTGTGGTGTTTGTTGTGTATTTGTGGTGTTTGTTGTCTATTTGTGGTATTTGTTGTGTATTTGTGGTGTTTGTTGTGTATTTGGTGTATTTGTGGTATTTGTTGTGTCTTTGTGGTTTTTGTTGTGTATTTGTGGTATTTGTTGTGTATTTGTTGTGTTTTGGTGGTATTTGTTGTGTATTGGTGGTATTTGTTGTGTATTTGTGGTATTTGTTGTGTATTTGTGGTATTTGTTGTGTATTTGTGGTGTTTGTTGTGTATTTGTTGTGTATTTGTGGTATTTGTTGTGTATTTGTGGTATTTGTTGTGTATTTGTGGTATTTGTTGTGTATTTGTGGTATTTGTTGTGTATTTGTGGTATTTGTTGTGTATTTGTGGTGTTTGTTGTGTATTTGTAGTATTTGTGGTATTTGTTGTGTATTTGTGGTATTTGTTGTGTATTTGTGGTTCTTCGGCCACAGAGTTTTTGTCGTACGTGACAATGACAAATGTCTTCTAAAATGGATTGGATTTCATGAGCCTGATAAAACATCTCACATCTCTCTGTTTGTTTGTTTTTTTGTCCTAAAGTTGCATTGTGTAACTTTTCAATCCAGACCAAGTTACAGGTCAGATCTGTGGAGAGGCGACTCTGCTCACAGTCAGAGTGTTTGTTTTTTATGCATTTTTGAGCTTGAAAACCACCTGAGTACTGAGTAAAGAATAGAATTGAGTAAACGCCAAGTAGAGCTGTTTAAAGTCACACTGTGCAACATTCCAGCTAAAGCAATGACATTAAATCCATAGAAACAACCAAAAAGTTACAAGAATTCTTACAGGATACTTATATTGTCAAATTAAATAAAACTTTTTGACTAAGGGACACTCACAGATGTTCACACTAATTAAGAAAACCAGTTAATCCTCAGAGAAGCATTTTCAAACGTATAGAAACTCACAAACTTCTTCAGAACGTGTGTCCTCTGAACGTTTTTGCCGTGCTGGAGCTCTTACGTAAGACGCCGGCCCGCTGGTGTGTGCCTGTAATTACGGAGTGGACGTGCGCGGAATATGGAACACAACGCTCTGTGCACTCTGGACTCACAAACATGCTTTTATTACACTCCACCCGGCTCGGCTCGCTCGCTGCCAGTGTTTAACGGGGAATATTTTCACTCAGACCTACAGCGCGGCATATGAAATGATTTAGACGCTATTGCACCACGGTTTAGGATTGTGCTTTATACTGTATATGGTGCAGATTTGGTTTAAAAGACTGGAAAACTTGTAAATGGATCCTTACTGTGAGGGCAATGCAAAAAAGGCCGATCAAAAAATAAGAAAAATATACCAATTTTGAGGTAAAATGCCCTATTTTAAGTGAAATTATCTGCCAGTGCAGTAAAATTTTCACGTACCAAATTTTCTTAAAACAAGACAATACACGACTCTTGTTCTAAGCAGAAAACACTAGTTTCAAGTATTTATGGCAAGATTTTTCATCTTATTGGTTTGAGAAGGAAGTTAAAGAGGCTTAACCTGGCCTGATTTAATATAAAAGTGCTTAGGATAAGCTCTTATTAAGTCTTAAAATGGGTCTTTTAAGATTAATCTGATTAATTCAAGTCAGTTTAACTATGCTAGAAAATCCTTTTTTGTAGTGCGAGCTCGCATCTCCACCAACCTGACTCTTACTTGGTCTGGTCTGGAGAAAAACCCGCTCATGCTTGTTTCCATGGAAATGTTGTTCCTTTTGTTATAGTATTCCACACAGCATTCGGTGTAGAGTTGGGCGATGTCCCCCGCCTATAAATATCTTAGATTTTTAAATAAAAAACTCGATTCATGATTTGATTCGATTTGTCCGTACAGCAGCATACAAAACTTTGACCATGTTGTGAAAACCTCTCTTCCCCACTGAATAATTTGGAAACTTGGTTTAGACCTGGTTCAGTCTTGGTTTAGACCTGGTTTAGTCCTGGTTCAGTCAGGAATACCTACAAATAAAATTATTTTTCATTCCACATGAGCAAACAAGCAGAACTTAATTGTCTGACAAAGGAGCAACTAGAAAAAAAAAAATGTATAAAAAAGTTATTACTAATGGGAGCATTACTACTACTACTACTACTACTACTACTGCTACTACTGCTACTACTGCTACTGCTACTGCTACTGCTACTGCTACTACTACTACTGCTACTGCTACTGCTACTGCTACTGCTGCTACTGCTACTACTACTGCTACTGCTACTACTACTACTACTACTACTACTGCTACTACTACTAATAATAATAAAGGTTGACTGGGTTCTGAAATGTCCAGGTTTTTGGTCAGACGTAGGTGGCAACCCTAGTTCTGAATATTCCAGGACACATTTCAGGCAACAATTTCATAAGACTATTTAAACCATTTACAAACCATGGATTTCATTTCCAAACCTTTGAGCAATAGTTTAAACTGTCCTACTGGAACCAGTTCTTTTAATTTCCAGTCTTTTTGTAAATTGTTCCATTCCTCTCGGTATAAACAGTAGTGGTTCTTTAGAGCATCTTCTGCCTCATTTGCCGCCACGTTCAATGTAAAAAGCCTGTAGCATCTCAAATGTCCATAGCTGGCTCCTTAGCTAACCTCTCGCACTGTCTCCATGGATACGGGAAAAACAAACAGCTCATTTCGCACAATCTAACAGTATAATATGGTATGGTTTGCATTTATTTGTACAAGGACTGTGCACAACAATACATTAACTGAGACAGAAGTCATAGGAAAGATGCCGGGTTATAGCATGAGGACTTATTTCCACCTGCAGTCCCTGAGGTGGAAATATTAAAATACTGTGGAAGTTGTGCATAATGAAAAGGAGTCGACAACTTCTCACGTTTCAGACACAGAAAGTCATGTGTCATTTTTTAATAGCTAATGTGTGTATGTTGCCATCTTGCGGCAGCGCCTTTGCTGTGGTGTGCGTTGTCATTAAACTGTCATTATGCTATCAATAAATACCGGTATGGTAATGAATGCTAGTGACTAAGTACAAATCCCAAATACACATGGATTTTCCAAATACGCATTGATTTCCCAAGTACACACAGATTTTTGTCCTATGCACGAGTGTTTCTGAGAGCTTTTATGCTCTTACAAAAGCTTACACAAGTACTAAAACATTTTGACAGGTTTTTGAGGCTTGTATACATCGTACTTTGCAACTTTGAATGGAACATCACTACAGGCCCCTCATTTCTTCTGAGGGACGACTGTGCCTCATAGTGTAGTCCACACCTCTAACACAACATGCATGTGCGCAGTGACAGCTCCACAGCACAGGAAATAAAAGTCCGGTGTTTGAACACTTCATGCCTTCTGATTTATTGTTTCAAGGGTCCTCAACCGGAGAAACTCACAATATGCTGTTTTTATTTGGGTCGAAGTCCTTTCTGTTGATATTTTTAATCCACACCTTCCGAACACCTTCATCCTTGACACAAGCAGGAAAGCGGAGCAGACTCAGAAAACCACCATGTGTAGACTGTGGTCTACAGCATGGACAGTCGTCTTTAAATAAGGTCTGTGTGTCGCATACACACTTTTTCTACAACTGTCGTCTTTTGCTGTTATTGTATCAGCCGATGACAGCACACGTCCTCCCAGACTTTCTTCACATAGTTGTAGAGTAAGAAAAATAGTGCCTTCTTGGCTCACCTCTTTCATTCATATGCTCCTCATTCTCTTCGTGCATGCCGCAGTAATGACGGGCGCTCCACTTCCTGTTATTTCACTGAATAAGTGTATAACACAAACCTGAAAACTGAACACTGAACTTAAAGTGCTTAATCAGCCCCACTGTGGTATAGGAAAGACAAGGTACACGTGAGCTTCATGTAACTAATGTGTCACCAGTTAGCGGTGAATTATGTAAGCTAAATGTACTATAATACAGTGGATATAGATGAATGGACCAAACATATGTTAGAACAGATATTACTTAATGTTACAGTGTTGAAATACTATTCTAAAAACAACACACACCAGACACAACCAC